>JARQTI010000267.1:44169-128852 GCA_030142655.1 Trachelus tabidus | reverse complement strand
CGACCAAGGAAATAGGAGAAGTAAGACAAGCACAATGGAAAGTGACAGGGTACAGAGTGAAACGAGAATACAGAAGGAAATATAGAAATAAAGAAGTTAAAAAGTAGAAAAGTAAGGAATAGAGGTATAAAAATAAAAAAGAAATAAAGAAAGAGATAAATCAGAAATTAAAGAATGAAATATAAAGAAATGAGGAAGTAAAGAAGTAATAATTATAGAAATAGAAGGTTCGAAATGAATACGAGAGGTGGATTCCAAGAGACCAGTATAGGAGACCGGCTCGAGGAAGAATGAGCGCTGCGACTCCGGGCGCTGCCTCGAGCGCTCCCCCCACTCTCGGGCTGCTTCCACTCGCCGAGTCCTGCGCGAAGATCTTGCGCACACACAATTTTGGGTAACTTTCAGTACTTAATATGCTTGGCCAGAATTTCCGACTTCTAAGTGTTAATATTTCACTATATTGATTTAATTAATTATTTTAATGTTCCAAACTAATATATAAAATATTTTCGATATTCTACCATTTCAATTCAATTTTTACCTATTCCGTATATTTTGCGAGATTTTGATTTAGCCTCAGTTGTATGTTTTGAATAAATTTTGAAAGTAAATCAATATCCAATAATATTTAGTAGTATTTGGAAGGCTTTATTCAATTTTTCGAATTTTCGCAATTTTTGAATTTGAAACCAAGCCGCAGAAAGTAACTCATGAAATATTATTAAATATTTATAATACTATAATTTGTAGTCGGATTTCAACTCAATCGCTCACTTCATTAGAAACTACTGTATTACAAATAATTAGTAATGTTTCCTAACTAGTCATTGCAAAGTTCATTATATTATTATTTTCATCTATTTTACTTCAAAATTTTCAACTGTTCGCAATAAAATGATGATTACCATATGATAACTCTTCAAGTAAGCATAAAATACTTAGATCTGGCACATCTCCTCATTGGAGGAATCACCCGTAAGGAAAGGAAGGAAGGAAAAATACCTAAATGGTATCAGCGGTGATCCGCGGAGAACCTCTGGCCGCCAAACTATCCGTGCGTGGTCACGTTCAACTTGGCTACGAGGTGATAAGCATTATCGACAGAGACGACGATCACAAAATCCTACTTCCGGACTCGCCGCTACGATTTAGCGCCATGCTTTTGATATCGCCTAAAACTGTAGCATCTCCCTGCTCATTTCTGATTCTGCAATTACTATTTCAAATCTATCATAGTTTTCTTATATGGCTATCGTCATATTTCAGTGCACTGTCAAATTTGACATTTAAGTCTATTCTGCGTATTCCTTTAAATTCTAGTAAATCTGTAATAATACATCACATGAGCAGCGCTGTTCTTTATTCACTTAGATATGAAAGAGTCGCAATGATACCTGCATATTATTTTAATAATAAATAAAGAATCGTAATTTCAACTAATCTTCAAAATTCACAAGTGCCAATGTAACCTATCCCGTAATTATGTTAACTACAAGTAGCAGTATCGAAGAAGATGGTTTTGGTTATGTGCCTATAGAAAACTCGAAATCAAATTGTCCGTTATTCAACATTGTCCGGAGGTATTCGTTCACGTAAAATTGTTATCTGTCTCGTTATAATATATTTATGTTACCAGATACACGTTAACTAACAAAAACAAAGCTTCAGTTCGATTAATTAGTTGGGGAGCATGTATTCAGTCAGTTAGGATACCAAACAAAGATGGCGTTTTGGGCGACGTGGTTTTGGGATACGACAGTATGGATGGTAATTTTCAAAAACGGTCCTTAAGTCCCAAACAGTTGTCCAAATGCAATGTAACTAATAGTTGTACATGATTAGGATATTTAAACAATAGATACTTCGGAAATATCATTGGTCGCGTGGCGAATCGCGTGGCGGAAGGTTTAATTTATATTAACGGTAAAAAATATGAATTATCAAAGAATGACGAGAACCAAAAAAATCATATAAACGGTGGAGTCTATGGTTTCGATAATGTCAACTGGGACTCGTGTATATCTGGAAAACAAGTGGTAAGTCCCATAAATATATAATACATACGTGAGTAAGGTAAGACCACAAGAAATCTTGAACTACATTGTTGAATATAAATTGAACATAAAAATTACTTCCAAACCAGGTGATGTCCAATCTTAGTAAAACCGGAAGTGAAGGCTACCCGGGTCATATGTTGACCCAAGTGAAATACACGTGGACAGATTTGAATGAACTGCACATCAACATTCGTGCCACTTCCACGGAAGCTACACCTGCCAATATCACTAATTATTGTCTATTTAATCTTGCAGGCCATGTAAGTTTAAAAAATTATTTTGCAAAGTTTTTTGGAATATTTATTAAAACCTTTTTTTCCCATTGAATCAGATACTAAATATATCTGATATATCCGTGTACTATAAATTATTTTTCTACAGGGCATGGGAGTTAAGGAGTTGAGGAAGCACATAGTAACGATCAATGCCGACAAATGGACATTAATGGACATACGGGATAATTTACCTACTGGATTAATTGAACCGGTAGATCTGACTGTCTATGATTTGCGTACACCGACTCAATTGAACAAACAGAGAATGTATAATGTACCAGGAGGTGGATACAATCACAATTTATGCATAACAGCCCCGAGCTGTTGGTGTTATAGATTTCATGCCAGGTATAATTAAAGTGGAATAATTAATACGATTCTTGTTGATTAAGAATTTTTAATTAAACATTTTTTTTTAAGAATTCTACATCCAGATTCTGGTAGATTTTTGGAGGTTTATTCGAATCAGCCAGGATTGCAGTTTTACACAGGAAACGATTTACCGGATCCAAATCGTAATTACCCACCGGATCATGATGATTATTATTGGGGAGGTTGTGGTGATTACCCGGATAAAATTCAACAAGTTAATTAAAAATATTTAATTCAATAAAAAATATATCTGACTGTTACTTAAGACCAATCTTTTTCTTCCTCTAGAATACCAATGTCTCAAATAGAAATTTGTGTTTTCCTGGCAAAGATGGCGTCCTGTACCGTCGTCATGGCGGATTCGTTTTGTCACCACAAAATTATCCCGATGCCGTAAACATTGAATCATTTCCATCCTGCATTCTTCATCCAGGAAAAATGTACACGCATGACATGACATACAGATTTGGTGTACACTCAAAAATATAATTCTATAAGTAAATTATTTTTTTAATATACGTACCAGCAAAACAGCTATCAGACCCGGAACAGTAACATTCCATACTGCAGTAGTTAGCATTCCAAACTGATATTCCGGTGAGCTTAGATTTAAATCCAGATCCCAGAGCTTCTCATAACTTTTCCGTATACCCAACCTTACCTTACTGCCTTACGATTTCCACTATTCCGGAATAAACCTGCATTAAAAAAGAAAGAGGTACACCTCTCTTAAAAAGGCGTGATCTATCGGGTGACTACAAAGTAAATTTTTATTTCCATAAACTAATAATATTATTACATTGGACAATTAAACAATACACGGATGAACAATCTCAATGATAAATTTACAATAACTCCCTCCTTACGAGCTAACGATGATTCATCCGAAATAATCATAACTTACAGTCGATGACGTTAGGTACATAATAATATATACAGATCGCCATTATATTACAACCCTCGTCAATTAAATTAATTACACGCAAACTGTCATCGCCATTTACGCCTTCCCATTGGATGAATTCGTATTGTCAATTACAGTTGGCCTCGGTACTTATCACTAGATACATACAGATAAGTATTTGGTGTCCATTCAATTTTCAATAATTTATTCCATTCACGATTATTATTAATTAGAAGAAAAGAAAACGCATCTCAACAAATCCTCGTTAACAATAATTATTGTGCCATTCGAAGTATTGCTATTCATGCATGTATAGACCGTAGTAGATTTTAGATTGTTAAATAAAAAAACCAATATACAATAATTTAAATAAAAAATTATTATTTAAACTTTATCTTTAATTTTATCGTACATAATCTCAGATGCATCTACTCTCAATGCATTTTCCTCATCTGTTAACAATAGAGTGCACCTTGCTTTTTATTTATTTCAAACTTGGCGCCAGTGCTGACAGCCATGACGTCAAACAGAAGAAAGACGAGTACGCATATTGTTGCTAATGCTACCGCTAGTCGCGCATCGAACAATGCACGTTCGCTAAAACGTAACTTCTTTGTGTCCGACAGTCTTTGTAGTCGCGTATACCGTATGTATGTACTTGACAGTATACATATATGTATTTCTTCTAGACTATACATATGTAAATATATATGTATACGAACATATTTATGTATATGGACAAAAAACGTCACTTTTGCATTACGCAAGAGCTATGACGTTACTCCTTTACTCATAAAGAACAGAAGATCCATAAGATGTCCGTCGGATGTATATATAGGGACATTCTATAGTTTAAACAGGTAAGTAAAGACGTATACTTAGGCGTAGGACCTGGCTGAGACATCGATAAGACATTTCTAGGACGTTTGTTCTCTGTGAATATACAACGTTACTCGAGTGAACTTTAAAATGTCGTGAACAATTTAATTATCGAATTGTTGGTTTTTGATAACAAGGACTAAAGTTGCAATCCTTATAGTACATCTGATTTTTGAAGATTCATATGAAACTATTTATTAAAATATTATTGGTTGATTTTTATTCATGTTTCATTCAATGGCAATGACGTAGTCTGTCAATTGACTTATCGAGATCATTGATGATCTGTCATTATTATTATTAGACTTATTGCTTTTTTGTGATAAATAAGGGTAACAGTCAACGTTCGTAAAATTTTGGATTTTTTTCTTTTTTTTTTCTAATCAATATAACTCCGTAATGTGTCTTCGTCATGATCGAAATTTCGATAATTGTCGAGTTGTCAACTTTTCTGTTGGTAATTATCGGACGAAAAAATGTAGGACGTTCATTAGTGTGATTAATTGATAAAGTCAAAGGGCCAAAATTCTTTATCAGATTATTTCACGGATCGAGAAAGTACTTATCGGTCGGATGATTTATTATCGAAATTAAATCTCACGATCCTGACCCCCTTTATTCGATGACGGAAATTATATCGATCGATGGGATCGTGGGATAATATCTTTTTTAGTGATATGATGTAGCACTTTTTGATTTTTCAATAATAATGACAGCGGAAGGCATGAAGATAAAGAAATAAAATTTTTCAAAATCATTTGTAAATTCATGCAAATACAATGCTTGTATCTCGTGTGAGCTTTTCTGTGTTTTGGAAATTACAAAATTATGCATGGATGTAATAAAACAAAATACTACTAGCGCTCCACCGTCATTAACATTTACATCTAATTTACATACACCGGATGCGGAAGCGAATCGTACGGCCGAATAAGTTTAATGTAACTCAAAATGAAATTCTAAATTTCAATTAATTTTATTTCTTTGCTAACAGCCGAGAAAGATGTTACACCCGGCGTTGAGAATAATTTTGGAAAATCTAAAAATTTCACCCTATAGACATTGTTCTGATGTCGAAAAAGTTCATAGTAAACGCTCAATAGAGTCACGATCGAAATTATCTGAGAAAAGTCGAAATTTCTATCGATATTGATTACAAAAAAATTTTTAAATAAAAATTACCATTTTTTCCGTTCAGCTTCGCTACTTGCTTCGCAGTCCCATTGTGTCGCATCGATTGACGTCACTCAAAAAACTCATATTTCTTTTCAATAGTATCTCATATTTATTATCAATAACTTTTTTCTCGTATTACAATCAGCAGTATTTTATATGTACATGACAATGAATTCTTGGTACAATTTCTACGAAGTGTGAAACTACCTTTATCTATAAGTCTTTCACGCTTCATGCGCTATATGGATGATCGACAGTGGGTTGTTATTTTTTTTTCATTTATTATTTGTCACTTTATCAGTATCGATTAATTCCAATACCGATCGATTCGATCGACGCGAGTGCTTCGAATACCGACGAGCAATAATTTTTTACACATACTATACCATTGTTTCCGTATATTTTGTTGCATCATCACGATTAAAAGTCCGATTAATTTTGAATTTCGAATCTCGGTAAAGGAAGTAAACGCAATTGAAGAACATGTCCATTTTTCGAAGAAAAAAAAGTAAAATGGAATCTTGACATCAAACATGCATCATTTTCAACATCGACAGCGATCGTTAGAGAGTAACTTACGTTAAGTGTTTTTGTTACGCAGAGTAAATAAATCATACAGACATTACGTTCCTATTATTTACAGATATTCGACGGAAATGATAATTAATTAATCATAATTAATGACAATAATAAGTATAATAATCATTGTATTAATTAATAGCATTTAGAATAATTAAATAATTCGCGATTTATTTTTAATATTAATCATAATAATAATAATGACAACGACGCGTCTTCCAACCGGTCATCGATCGCGGCGCCATTTAAATTCCCCTTTGCCTTTATATCATTTTCGAAATTCATATTTCCCGCGCTTCTTCTCGTCTAACGGCCCACCATCGTTTTTCCGGGTGCGCTAATCTTTATCGCGTCTCATTATGCTACGTTCGCAATCAATTAATTAATCAATCGAATAGTTAGCTACACACAAACCGATCGCTCGGAAACTTATCGCTCGTTAGAAACAACGTACGAAGAAAAAGTCGAACATTCTGTAGGCGAATAAATACTATACACAAGATGTACGAGAGAGACGGAGAGAAACTTGGGAAACCGGAAGTTACGGGACAGTTGAAGGAGTAGGAATTATTTTGGATTGATGGAGGGGGCAGGAGTGGGGGGTGGGAAGTATTGGCAATGCTTTTAAACTTTTTCAAAAATCTCGTACAAGACTGGATCCTGCCCAATCGTTGTCGCCGCACAGCGCAAGTAGTTTTGAGGTTAGTTTTCATTTAATCATTAAAAAAAATTTCTTTCCGCGTTTATTTATTACATTTTTTTTCTTTCTTTCTTTCTCCTATTTTTTTCATACAGTGCGTTTGATGGCAAAAAATAAAATAATCATGCAGATTACAGAATGGAAATATTCTACGTCAAAAATACGGCCATTTTGTTGGTAACTTCCGGTTGAGGATACTCGCACGTTTTTTTTCTTTTTTTCCTAAATTGTTATCATTTTTACGATTTTAATTTGGGTGGTGTTATCTTGCTTTTTTAAATCACAGCCAAAAAAGTTAATAGAAACGTAACGAGCCGCTGGATGGTCGTTTCAAATTTCGATTTTGCCGTGCGAGACGATAATGGAACCGGAAGTGACGTATATTTAATCCTTTCATCAGATATGAACGACAGATCGTAAAGATAATCGATTTCGAATATATCCTTGACGTTGTTTCCGTTCGTTATCTATGCATATACTTCTCAATTGTAAAGAAAAAAGGGAAGCAGTGACGGAAGTGGGTTATAAAAACACTTTGGCGCTTTCGATGATTTTACAAAACAAAATATTCAACAATACGATAGCTGAATGGGACTAGAGTCAAAAAAAGTTTACAAAAAATATAGTCGGTACTAACACCATCATATAATTAAGATACAAATTGTTCCTCGTCGTGTTAACGTGGATCAGATTGATAAGCGATAAATAAAGTTTAATAAGAGTAAAGAAAGAAGAGAGAGAGACAAAGAGAGAGTGAGTAGAGAAACACGATTGGTTTACCTACAATGAATAAATGTTTAGATGATTAATGAAAAAACTAATTAATTGAAATATAATTGTATAAAGGTAATTAGCACGATTCTCTTTAGTCCAAAGTGACAAGTAAGTTGTAATACGAATTGTTATCTAGATCAATTATATTAAATAGAAACAACAGAACTATTAAATAATAAATTTTTCAAAGATATCTACATAACGAACGTAAACAAGTAAAACAATGAATTTCGTAAGCTAGTGAGTATTTCGATATTATGAAAGAAAAAAAAAAGAATTCCTAAGTGCGGCAACGAAACGCAGCGACGAGTCGAAAGAAGAAAGAAAGAAAGAAAGAAAGAGAAGACAGAGAGAAGGAAAGAATTTCCTATCAAGAATTTCTTTCTGACCTACGTAGTGAACTAGCTTATACTTCCGTCGTGCGGCTGTATGGAGAAGAGTCTTCGGATTGGGACAGCTTTCGCTCACGTTTAGCGAATAGACCCCCTAAAAAAGATGGCTGCTGAGCCAGAGCCTTACCACCCCCAGGGATAGTAGCCCCTGGGTGGACCGGATGAACTTGAACCGGATGTTTAACGCCTTGGCTCATCGAGCTGGCGGAAGTAGATTGAAATGAAATTGACATACCGCTATCCAACGAGCCGACGCTTCCGCGACGTTGTGGCTTCTCGCCAGCAACTGAAAGACAACGGAAGAATGATTAAAAAATATTGCAAGAAAATTTTGATTGACTACAGAGAAAACATCACCAAATGAGATCATTTACATTGCTCGTGTATGTCCAACAGGGAATTACTAAGTGCTGAACGCTTAAGCTGGGTATCCATGTCGGCGACTTCTGGTCTTTCTGAGCAGGGACCTGGACAAGGACAAACTTCCACATCAGCCACTCCAGAGTCACGATTCTCAGCGCTACCACGTGCTCCTCTGCTGCTCTTCTGTCGCTCGAGTTCAGTTTCGATCCTCAACGTTTCCATCTCGTCCATCTCGCTGATGGACTCCCTGAGGTCCTCAGCAAATTTGCAGCGATCATGCTCGTTTCGGGCATTGAAAGTCACCAACACCTTTCCGTCAACGCGCTGAGACAGCCTTATCCCATATGGATAATCTGAAAGAGACAGTACCGAGGTGAGCATAGTTGAAAAAAAAACTTGTTGAGAATTCTAGGTTTTTCTAAATAATTAAAATGATTTTTTCTTCGAATTGATCTTCGACGTAATCTTGAAAGAGGAGTCTAAGCAGTCTACCAACCAGGGTACTTGTACACGGTGCTGTGTAATTGTCTGGTTACACTATCAATGTCCTACAGGATATTTCAAAAGAAGCAGACAAATACAAGTATCTACTCACGAGGAACTTCAAAGAGCGTGACGACCATTCCGCAAAGTGGAAAACTTTGTCTGAACGTATAGGTGACGCTGCTCTTCTTCTTGCTGAGAATCTTTGTAACGACCAGTAGATCGTTAAATAGGAAAACTTCCCTCTGATGAACACCTGGTCGTTCCTTCTTGTGAATATCCGGTATCTCGTACAGTCTGCAGTAGCAGACGAGTCTTCTGTGTGGCAAGGCCATGTTTGGTTTTTTACCAACAATGGTGGCCTGAACTTTCATAACCTGGGTGACGTGATCAGAGCCAGGTTTAAATTCGTTAGCCTTGACACGCTCGTAGATCCCAACTAGGATATCCCTGTCGATGTCGCCACAGTCATCGATACCTCTTAGATTTTTAACAAAATCATCCAATCGCATACGTCTCTCTGGTTTCAGGTTTGGCGTATGCAAATCTGTGTTGAGCATGATAATGGCGAATGCAAGAACGAACACCGTGTCTGGGGAGCGCAGCCTGGAGACCACGTCAGGATTGCACTGACAGTAACGTTGACTAAAAATCTCCATGAGACGTTCGATCTTCTGGGCTTCACCAGGCATCCGGAAGTATGCCTGAAACTTTCGTAGTGCCACGTCGACCTGCATTCCTGATAGGTCCAGCTCGTGGGAGAAACATCTGTTGAAATAAATAAATTCATTATAATTCATGGCTTTTTGTGAATCAAATATTTTTTATATAATAAAAAGCAATAACAGTGTTAATGACTCTTTTGAAGTTGCATTTAAATTTATAAAGGATGCACGTAAATGCATTTTAATGGAAGTGTCACTGAGTGTCAACAGTGCTGTGGCTTGAGAATGACCGCCGGCAGTGAAATCGATAAACTTTTCATCGCTTTGGTTATACCGGAGGCGAACATTCCTTATACCGGTTTCTTAAGTATACGTATACCGTGTGTTCAATTGTTTTAGAAAATTCTTCAGACCCCTGTACGAAAGTTTATACTAATTGATGCTCACTCTAGCACAGCCATGTTGAAGGTATTTTGTAGATTGCCTAGATATTCGCCAATCATTTGCTTCGACAAGCCTTTCCTGCTGATGAGGAACCTCGCCACTCCCTGAGGACTGTTCTCCAGGAAGCCGCGCCTAATCAGGTAACTGATGCCACGTTCAGGCTTCTTGTTGAAGAGGTTCAGGCCCACCCTGTACTGGCGCTTCCTAACGGTTTCCGAGACTTTGTAACTTGTCTGAGGTGGTGCCTCCGCGTGATCCATTAACGGAAGTTGATAGCCTGAACTTGCATGGGAATGGCTGAGATCCTTCACGCTGCTAATCATACTTCCGGTTTCCGTGGTGTGTCCGCATTCTTGATGTTCAGGTGAGCTCGACTGCTTAATTGAACAGATCCATATTAATACATTGTTCTTGTACATTTGGAAAATTATAAATTTCGTTAAAGCATTTTTAGAGGTTTGAAAAAAAATTTTCCCAAAGAAACTTTAGGCAGAAAAGATAAAAGTGTCCTCTGACAAAAAATCAGAGGAACAAAAGAATAGAGAATTCCAATTCTTTGTTCCAAGTAGAACAGGCTGGAGTAATTAGGCTGCAGTGACAAAAGAGTAAAATTTGAGGAAACTCACGATTCCCTTGTGCTTCCAAATCGGTGATCCTCTGTGCGCGTCACCCTCTGAACTCTCGCAGTTGGTCGAATCGCTACCGGAACTTTGCACGGAGCTTAAGCTTCCGTTTTCGACGCTCTTGCTGAGACCATTATGACGCTGCTCCATCGACCTGGACGTAATAGAGGACGTTCTCTTCGGTACTTCCGGTGGTACCTTCTTTCCGGATCCTCGTGCTCTGCCTCCTGATCCCAACTGTGACGCGCTGGTCCAGGACTGTGGCGGCGGTGCTTGCAGATTCTGGGGAGTGGAGGGAGAAGTGCACGGCGTCCGATGCAAATCACGTGGTGGCGTTTCCTGTCTTAGACCACATAAAGCTTCCTAAAAACAAAGTAAGTCAACAATTAGCATATCGACTTAGAATCAAACAAAAAGGAAATTTCATTTATTAATCAAACGATTTTGACATCTTATCGACGTCCTTCCTAAATCTTCTTGAATAGGTCGACAAGGATCAGATCAAAGGAAGCACTTAGAATCCAGAGTGGATACTATTCGACCAGACCACCTCAAACTGACGTTACTCAATTCCCCTGACTAATCACTGCTCTCCTGGTCCTAATTCAATTTAGCAACGAAGCAATTCGGATCCTCAAGACCAAAGCCAAATAAGTCTTTCAAAAAGGTCCAATTCGCCCAAGATAAATAATCCAAATTCGCCTATTACCAGTGATCCGCTAAAAACATTTTCAGCAACAAAACCTAATCCTACCAGAATTAAAAAAATTTTTTAAATTCCTTAGTCACAGTACCCTAATTTCTCCCATTGTCAAAGTCCTCATAAATTGATCTCACCTGAGGATTATAATAGTGAACACTGGAGCCACTGCCCTGTGAACTGGAGTCCCAGCATGGACTAGGAGGTGGCTGATGTCTCGAGCAAGGACTCGGTGCCAAAGATGGCGTGAGACGTTCGCTTTGGTGATGAATGCTGTGATTCCCATGTTGACCGTGCATGGCGCTGCTGCTCTGATGACTCTGATGAGATGATATCTGTATCTCGCACCTTCCGCTCTGACTCCTGGGTATCGGCGACTGGGACGTCCCATCGGCATGTCGCCTTTCGCGCAAGGACATGCTCCTGATCGGCATTGGCCTTGTGGCCGACTGAGGTTGCTGGATGTATATTTGACTGTGATAAGCCATCCTCTCGTTATCGGTCATATTGTTTCCAGGTACGGGTCCACCGACGCTCACGCCGATTCCTGGACGATCCGACGCCTCCTGAAGCTTCCTGCTTAAACGCTTCTCGGCCTTTGCCATTGCGGTTATAGCAGCGAACTTTTTAAGGAGTGTGTACCTCCTGAAGGCACGCTGTATCGTCAGGGCAGCGTTACGCGCCTTGACGCCTCCATATTTTCGCTCCAGCATCTCGATTTGCTTGTCGAGAAGATCTTGCGACAGCTCGTACCTGTAATTAATGAAAATTGCTGAAATTATTGAACATAGTAACAAGCATACGTATGTCAATGATGTAATAATAATTAGTGATAAATTAGTATTGACGATTAATAATTTTTTTATTTTTCAGGTAATTCTGTAATTTCATGGTAATTCCTGAATCTTTCGTTTTTACGTTTCAAACCAAGCAACGTTCTGCGCACGCGCGTACGATTTCAGCCGCCACTTTTCCTAGATATTAAACAGCAATTTAACGGATGGCTAGTTTGTCCCGTCAAGGATTAACGCTGCCGCGAAACGAGAACGTAAATTAGGATGAAAACTAATTACGTGAAGTTTAAACGGACCCCGTCCGACTTTTTATACTTTCTCATTGGCCGAATGGAGTCATGAGGAACTTGCTGCTGCTGCTCAGCACCAAATTGCGTTGCTGTGCGAAATTTCCATTCCCTGTGCAAGCCGTAAGACGGTACGACGCGATTCAAGAAAATAATAATGCAGGATCGAAGATGCATCTATGCACCCGGTGCATCGTCTAGATGCACGCGAGACCTTTGTACGATTTTTTACGACCAATAGGAATACATAGAGACAAGAAAATACCAATAAATAGCGCGCGTGTTTCTAGCATTGGAATTCAGCACTTGAAAAAAAAAATAGAAAAATATAACTTTGATTTTTATTTTTTATCCTGTATTAATATCAGCACATTTATTTTCTATTTATTACAATCGCATAATAGCCTGGGAGCCAATGTACACCTTTTGTTATTTCAACGAACTGAAGTTAACTGCGTTTATGAATTTTTATTGTAATTAATTTCAAAAGTCGATTTGAAGGTTTCATGTTGATTTTTGTTTATTTTATTGTTACTACACTATTGCTTTTTTGGAATTTATAGTTTATGTGTATATGTGTATATATATATACACGTGGACACGTTTACTGATCTTTAGACAGTGGGAACAGCAGTAACACTGGGAAAATGTGAACAATGCTTTTTAAACTAGGTTCACGCCGAACAATAAAGTCCCACCCGCAGTCAAATTGAACGTTCTCTACATCCCAGCGTTTAAATTCCCATTTGTCTTATTGTACGGCCGTCGTTTCGGTACATCGAGCATGGGTCAGGCTGAGGTCACGTTGAGGGAAAGTCGAGGTAATTTTCATTTCCCTGTAATAAAATTTTGCACTATTTTTTTTTTACTAGACGCGTGCCCGTTCTGTGTAAGAATTTACGTCCGTATTAAATTTTTGTATATTTAGCATTTTTTTTTGTATACGGTATTACGTCTGCTTGCAAAAATTCCTAAAATTCGCAATATTCCAAACGCGAAATCGAAACGCGAAATACGTTAGGAACTGCTATGAGAATTTAATAATGGCCGACGACTGCAATTGCACTTGCATCGTTGGTTGACGTTGCCGTATCGAATTTCCGCCAGCACTGCCAGACGCCATGTTTGCTTTACTCAGGAAAAATTATGTACTACAAGAATTCCGTACTTTTCGAAATTTCAAGTGAACCGTAAAAACATTCACAATTTTGTACAGTATCTTTTTTTAATTTGATCTATAACAAAAAATACTTGACAAGTCTGGAATTTCTGTGCAACGGTTTTTTGTTCAAGTATTAATGAAGTTTGAAAAAAAGTCCAACAGTAAGTTGTAGATGTGACTGATATGCATCAGCTTAAAAATAGGATCACGTCTGTTAACATTTGAGAATTTGAAAAAAACAAGGACAGTGGTTCGGAAAATGTTATCTATTGAATAATAATAAAAATATGAATTAATGGATACAGTAATTATTCAAACATTTCATCTCAACAAATTTGTGGGACACTTGACGAGCTTGAAAAATTGATTTAATAAAAAATACCAATTAAAATATTATTTTTACGAAAAACCGTAAATGAACTTGGATCAGCAATGATCTATAGATCATTAAAATTTCCCGTGGAAATTGACACTGCACATCGTATATCAGATACCTTGACAGATCGTAAAAATGCACCAAAGTAACAATCACATTGATTGTTCACGATCATTATTGATCTTTGAGTATACCAACGATGCCCAACCAATCACCGATGCTTCTTTTTACACGGCATATCACGAAAAACCACAATGAACTGGCTTGGCTGACTGAAGTCCGTTTCAAAATCACCAAAAATAAAAAAGACGAAAAATCAAAGAGAACGAAAGAAACATATGTATATAAAGACAAACAAAACGCGTCGTTCATTAGTTCAGGCATCCCGACGTCTGACGGGTTGGAACGTTTGCTGACGTCAAGCGTAATAATCGCTTGCGTCGCGATCCAACGACGGACTGTTTCACGCAACGAATAAGCACGTGGCAGATAAAAGATCAAAAAGCGTCATATCGAAAAGATAAAACCCACATAGAGTCACTCTCGTCTACAAAAAAGATATTGAAAATTAATTTTCGAAATTTTTCCCCAAAAAAATATAATTTCATGTCGCCACTCTAAGCATTCAGCTTCCCTTCAACGTGATACCAGCCGACTTCCGGTTCCTCCCATTTAATATTCCTCTTTTTCAAAAATCCCAGACAATGCTGCAACGTCTGCCGGGAATATCCCGCGAACAAAGGATTTCGGAAGTGTGTCTGAACAGACAGTATTTTCCTTTGTGGTAGTTGGCAGCCCTTGCAGGTGGAGCCCTCTGCCATAATCTCTGCCTACCAATGCTGCCAGCGACGATTAAACCAATCAGCGACCAGCCTCCCATGAACAGCCATACGAATAAAGAAAAATCCCCCAGAAATCCTGAGGCTCCATTTTCAAAATGATAAACGCGTCGAAAAAACGATAAATAACCATGAAATTCATCTCGCGGACATGTGCCGTAGATCAATGAAATTCTCATGGCATGATTTACCGACGAAAATCTCAAAAATTTATATATATACCCATCGTGATAGATCGTGAAAAATCAGTTCACTTTTCCCAGGCGTATTTTGAATAGGCTTCTGACAAAAATGAAAAAGGTACCTGACAATGAATGGAAGATCCCATTATGCTTAATCGATATAGGTTAGGTTAGGTTAGCTACGGTATATGCATAGGATCTCATATGTAGACTTAGCTTTATGCTGTATATATACAACATATGTTACATATATAACCTCATTTTGAAAAAGCATGTGTAACTTACGCGTTCTGGATTCTGCATCGCTTGAGGACGTCGCCATTACGTACGGAACCTTTCTTATGGTGTTGCTGCTGGTAGCCAGACTGGGGCTGCCCACCATAACCCTGCACCATGGTACCGTAGCTTTGAGGCTGTGGATATCCAGTGTGTGGATACGCCTGGACATTCGATGACAGGTACGTGCCACCGTAATTTTGACCCTGTATGTAAGACTGGCCCGTTATATAGGAAGTGGAGAGTGGAGTCTGACTTCCGGACGAGTAGACCCCGTGAACCCCACTGGCACCATGAACCTGACCGAGGTTCGTGCTGTGGTTGGGTCTCTCCATTTTTTGTGGAAAACTGGAAAAAAAAATTTTCAATATTTAGCATAATTTTATTTACGGAACAGGGAGATTAATGATTTTTTTTTTTAAGAGAACTGATTAGCAACTTTTTTAATTCGGTAATTAAAATGCGAAATTTTGAATTAAAGTTTATCGCGAGGGACTGTATTCGGGAATTAAAAATAATATAACCAGTAAAACCAGGGACTGGTTTGATCTTAGGACGAAGTGAGACGAGCCGCCGTATTTTACCCTTTCGCAGATTAATGACGGCTCTTTACTGGCTCGAGCGGTGGTAAAAGTTTTGTGTTTTAATGTAAAGTTTTGAGGGGGAGATCAATGGGAAGCTGGGGGTGGCAGGATTGAGAAAGAGGATTATATCTTTGTTTAAAATATTTATATTTGGAATATATAAGAAAACTTTTGAAAGGAGCTGTAGACCTGTAAGAGTGAACCAAAAAAAAATAAATTGTATAAAAGCAGCAGGATGGTTATTAATTTTGAAATTAGGAATTTCGTATCACCCGTATTTGCGATGTAAACGGGTTATCAAAGTCGCGATGAAACTGTTGATTAAATTAAAAAGTATGATAATTGTTAAAAATTCAATTTTCACAAATTCGCTTCAATTTTTTTACGATAATTCGAAGGACATTTTCATTTTTTATAAATCATTTTACCTCTTTGCATTCGTTTACGGGATCGATACGATAACTTTTTGTACGCAATGTACTCGATGGCTTGCGTAATATTTTTCATACGTAAATTCACATATATTTTTACGTACGCAGCGATTAACGATAAGAACGGAGATATAGTAATATTATCCTTGCAAGTTTTTTTTATCGAGTGCATTTTTTATTGCATCGTAAAACGTAACAAAAAGAAGTTTGACGTCATAGTCGTAATACGAAAGCTTATATGACCAAATCGTATTGACGATCTGTTACAGTGAATTGTGTTTCGAGACAATAGAGGGAAAAAAATAAAAGGATCTAAATTGACCAATCGACAGGTCAGCCAAATCTGATATCACGTGCAGTCACTGTCGATAATCTAGATCGCCTTGAGATACAAACAAGCAGTGTCGATTGAAACAACTTTCGAAATCATTTATGTATTATATGTTTTCAATTCCCATTATGGAAGTTGGCAACGCTTCGTGTGTCCTTATTAGTCAGAGTAACCCTGAAATCGAGATCCCAGAGATTGCAAGTGCAGTGCAATATGCACTTGCATATGCGATGCAACACGAAATTGCATTATCACATATTCATATGCAGTTAATGGAAAAAATGTTTACATGACGTTAGAAAACGAATCAAAGACGGATATTGCAATATTTTTGTTGCTCCAGTGGAATTGCAATATTTTCATAGGAAATTGAAAATTTTTTTTAACGTTGAATAAATATTTTCTGACAATAATGCTGCAATACGAATATACTTTTGTGTGTATATATTTATTTTAATTATATTTTGTTAAATATAATATAATGCAGGTATATATTAAATAAAGTTAAGATTAATCCAACTTTCATCGACTGCGTCTTTGTGAACACAAAGACAAAGTTAAAGTTAGGGAATTATGGTGAGATAAAGTTTTATAAAACTTCATTAATTCTGTGTAAAAAAGCTATAGGAGTCTATTTGTCAGAGCACAGCAATTCCTGAAATTCCAAGATTAGGTGTGATTAACAAGAATACTGAACGGATACCTGTCTACGAGGACATCTTGAAATTACACACTAATGGAGGAAACAATTGAATTTCAAAATTCTGTTGGAATTGAATGAACGAGAAGCGGACGTATAAAGTAAGATAGTGTGATTGACGGAATTGCTTCTCCAACTGCTTAATTAATTCGACTTGAATTGAGTTACTAGTCGAAAGAGAGAAAGAGAAGAAAGAAGTAGAGGGAGAAAGAGAAAGAGAAAATTCAGAGGAATAGAGAAACTTGGAGTTCAAAGGTCTCTCTTTTATGAACCCCGGATGTCAGTCTAGCCGCCTTTTCATTTCACACGGAATTGCATTGAGATGTTAGAACTTCATTTGATAGTCGGCAATCAATGTTTTACCTATGGAATAAAATTGTCAAAAGTTTTATCAATCGATTTAATCGGTAGTCCATCGAGATGAAAATATTGATAGATCCAACCAATACCACTTAATTTTCGTTTTGAAGTTAATATTTGAATACACGCTTTTTTTACAAAATCCTTTATTTATATTTTTGCAAAAAAATACAATCCAAAATTGTTTTATGGTCAAAGAAATGGCTATCGAATTTTTTTGAAATATTCATCGGTCTCGCCGCTTCGGTACGTTCAATATCCGCTTTGCTTGATTGCCGAACGCAATTTCCTGTTCGTACTCTGCACTTCCGTTTTATGTACAAAATTTCCCTGGGACGCGTTTTTCGCGTACCTACCACTACCCTTTAATCAGGAAGCGTTATCTTACCTTCATCACTTTCTCTACTTTCCCTGATTCGGTTAACGACACAGTCTCGAATTCAGGACTACGGAAGAAATGGGCGGAGACTGATATTTATCGCGGGAAATTTGAAAAATGAATTTTTCAAAAATATAATAATACATACTAAGCTGTATAAAATTTTGATAAAAAAAATTTATTTCAAATTAATAAATTTACTTTGTCCAATGAACAAGTGCTTAAAGACTAAGCCTCAGTCATGGTATCGGTTAAACTACAATCTAAGTAATCCGTTCGATCTAATTAATTGGCACTGTAAAGTTAATGAACCTACTAAAGATCTAACGAGTATTTAGTATCGATATCGTAAATTTCGATAAGTCTTCTTGAATTAATATGCACCGCAGTGCGCGCTGAGTAAAGTGCCCGGCCATTGTCATTCGGCAGGCGTTCTCAGCCAGAGTGAATTAAGCGATGAATCACATTGAGAAAAAAAAATCTGTCCTTAATAAAGATTAAGAACAGAAACGTGTACGTACCCCACAAGAAAGCCAGAAACACAGATGATCATGTCTGACGTTGATTTGTCGATCAAAAAATAAAAGATCCAAATACACTCAAAGTCTCATTACGTTCAAAACAATCGATCGCATCGAATCAGTCTCGAGGAGAAAAAAAATATTTTTCAAAATTAAAAATGCCGGATAAATAATTAATAAAAATTGTCACTAATATTCTTGATGATCATGATCCTCGTAATTGACATTCTACAAAAAAAATAGTAAATCCGCACCAAAATGCACTTCGATAAATCTTCAACGAACATTAGATACATCAAAATCCTTGCTGCAATCCAAATTGCATCAGTGGCGCAGGTGCAGCGCATTAAACGAATTGCACATTCGTGCAGTTGCAACTGTCAATAATTCGTTAAAGTTTCGTCGCACTCTCACGAGTATCGAGCACAACACACACAGCACGTTAGTCGATGAAAGAATTTTTTTGAACTTTTTTCAAATTCAACCTTAATATTTTTACAAAAAATCCATCTCAAATCTCAATCCAACTAAAAATGCCAACTGCACTTTCACTATTTTCAAATATGTTCAACTGTCTATTTTCGATATGAGGTCGCCAACGCCCTTTAAATTTGAAACGAAAGGGTCCTAAGGCCCTTTTTCGATTACAACGACAACAGGACGGGGACTGACAGACACGTCCGTAGGTCTTGAGAGACGGTGGTTGACTGGGTGCAAGTCGAAGCAGCTGTCCTTAGAAAGGATCTTCGAGGTCCCGAGGGCAGGAGGGCCAATTGGTTGGGACTATGGGACTAAGGGTTGGTGGTTCGAAGGGACTAGGAAGGGCCTTACACATGTCTGTCAGCAGGTATACGAGCGGAGGATGGTTGTACGTATTCACCTTTTTTTTTTTCCTACCTTGCCTCGTGCCTCGTGCTCCTCCTAGGGCAGTGGCTCTCAATTCGATCGTTATAAATAATTAATAATCAATAAATAAACTTGAATAGAAAAAAGGTGACTTCCTACATTTTTCAAAATTTTTTTTCAAAATTCCGTACAGATAATTCCTCCCAATAATTGCTGACCGTGTGAAAGCGCCAAATGACGATAATTAGGGTGTTCGGGTGCACAGGATTTATATCATTTTCGTTTGGTTAACGATAGTAGGGTAATTAAGATTGTTCACCCGCCGGAAACGTATTAAGCTGTAACAGGAAGTTGTCCTATACGAATGAAGTTACCACGTGAAAGAATAATAACGAAGAAGAGCGTGTGTCTAAGCACTGTGAGAAACTTAAGGAAGTGCAAGTATTTTCTTGATGCATATTTAGATTTCAAAAATTCCTACGTAATTTTCCAAAAAATTCCTGCCTTCCCACGAGAATTTCGTATGTAAATATTTTTGGGTTTCGTCATAAAACAAATTACCATCCCCATTTTCTAGCAGATTACCATAGTGAATAATAAAAAAATAAAATTTTGTACCTTAAAAAAATTGAAGAATGGATATAATCCAAAATATTTTTATAAAGGTCAACAACTCGTCTCCAGCCACAGGTATCCAATACTTAAAAATAGTTGCAGCACTCGTGCGTGACCGATAATCAGGATTATTTAAAGCACCGAGCGAGCACGTGATATTTATAAAAAACAGGCCCAGTAATTTTTCAATTTTCACCCACAAGAAAAAGAAAACCTCTTAACCTAATCCACCAAATTTTGTATTCCCTCGCGTTAAGTCTACCGCCAAATCTATTTATCACGTGTTCGAACTGTCAAGATCCTTTTGTTTTCAGCTTCCCTCTCCCAGTACAAAAAAAAAATGCAAAAAGTGCATCCACGATAAATGCATTGAATCCCTATGCAGTTTCCATAACAAAGAACCAAAATCCTCCCCTTTCAACATCCACCAAAGATGTTTTACAGTCCAATAATAAATCTCAAAAAAGTGCATAAGCGCCGATTGCGTCACCAGGGATATACAGTATTTCCAAGAATTTGAGAACAGCCACCAAGCGCAAGGAGACACCAAACAAAGAAAATGGATGATCAAAAAGAAGAAGATGAAGTAGAAGTGGCGGCATTAAAGTCTCCCCAAACAAGAAACATCTGCCAGTCGGATGCGCGCGCGAGCGACTCGTGCCACGCGGCACACATGTTCCCATATACCCAAGATGCTCCTACACATATATAAACGTGAGCGCACATGCATCCCGATGAACTGGCTGCACCTGGCCTCCGATTTCTCAAAGAATGTCGCGCACTCGACAGGAAACGATAGATACGTCTACCGTCGCGGCCATCTTTCGTATCCCATAAATTTCAAATAATTTTATTTCATCTCCCATTTCTTTCCGTAAGCCTGTTTTCACCTAATTCCCTTTTTTTTCATTGCGTAAAAAATATTCCAGTGGCTATATCATTACGTACATACACGATCTTTATATAATGCATACATATATAATATATATAAACACAAGCAATACGTCACCCCAGCATGTCTAGTCCCACGGATGCACTTCTCGTGACACGGAAACTTATGTAATCTAAGAAATGGAATTGCGCGCAGAAACTTTCAGGCAGATGAAACAGTTACGGAATGAAGAAACAGCATGGAGAAATTATAATGGAATATAATGGAATTATTTATTAGTAACATATATATGTATATATATATACATGCATATAGAATGCAAGTCGATAACTAGATTATTATGCAATGACGTAAAGACCAGAGACAGTTTCTGCCTATGGCATTTAATTATTATACTAGTATCTTTATAACGTCGAATTTCGAGTCTACTGAATGACTTCCTCTAAATGTATAACTGTATATATAAGATATAGAGGGTGTTCCATATATTATTAATATATATAGTTATACGTCCGTACAAAAAAAAATGTCATCATGTTGACACAGTAGGGGACCTACTTTATGCGATAGAATTAGTTTGATTGATTCGTCACTTCCGACCCTTAATACAACTGTTTACGTATGGTACTGATATGATGACTTTAATGATAAATATTAAAATTTAGTATAGGGTTTTATGGATTATTATTTTTCAAAATTATTATTTTGAGCTAATTCGTTTAACGATTGCTTAATTAGCATGGCAATTAATGGATTGACTTGTTAGATGAAAATTGGTATTTTAAGTGGTCATTATGGGTCATACCGGAGGATTAGATTTTTGGAAAATAATTTTATGTCCCACCTAACTTAATTAGTGTGGGGGGTAGTATGCTGATCGAATGGCCGATTGGATCGAATTGTTAACCCTTTTTAATGGGATCGAACGGGGTGCAAACGGTCACATTAGTGATTTGGGCAGGGGGGGTTATATTATGGAAGTCCTTTGAATGAGTTCAAAATTTTGAATTTTAAATTTCCTCGTTGATTTAAGAATATTTGAACTCTTTTAATAGAAATTAAAAAAATATGTTTTATTGGCAGAATTTTTTTATTTTAGTCCTACGTTCGTGCAAAATTGATGGAGGCTAAAAATAACTCTGCCCACTTTATTCCCGCTTTCAAAATTTATGCAGATTTTTTTTTCAGGTTTATGAACGCATTAATGTTTTTGTATTCTTGCCATACGTGCATTTATGTTCAGGTGTATGTAATAATCTTGAATTCTGATCAACAAGAGAAGCACTGGACTGTAGGAGATCACGTAAGGTAAATCGTGATAAAGATCTTTGGGAAGAGCTGAAATGGCTTTCGTGCAACGTGATTACGAAACAAATGTAAAATGATTTAAAATTTGTTAAAATCACTATGGTTAATTTTTGAGAACATAATATTCAGCAGCAAATTTTTTTCAAAGTTCGTCCAATCGTTAAATTTCAACAAAAAAAATTAAAAATTAAAATTCCAGTCTGCCAAAAAAACACGTGACACCTTAATTATGCACAAAGTGAAAGTTCACTTGAATAATTAGCGACCAGAGCGCAATCTGATTCCTGAGGACATTTTTTTCTTTTTTCAACAATTGGATTTTCTTTCACGTCACGTAACATCCATATTGTATCCACTCTGCCGTATCTCATCTTCCAATTGGTCACCTGAGATAATCAAGTGAAAATTGTGTTTTGTCAGTATAACCGACAGAAAGTAGCCGGACAGTGTCCAATGTAAAATCGCTTTCATGGGAATCGGCATAATTGTTATTGATAAATTCTCACGAGAAATCCTCGAGTGACTTTTGCATTATTCAAATAGCGCGCGCATAACAACACAGCGAATTCTAAGCAGGAAGTGAGTTAACGCCCGTAAAATCTCACAAAAAAAGATAACCTATTTCCGTCTACAAAAAATGTCTAAGTATCTCCATCTTAAAATAAAAAAAAATATCTTCCTTCTGTCTCATTTATAAAATTTTCCAGAACGTCCAACGTCCTACTTGTTTTACGAACACGGCTGTTTTCATTAGTCTCAAGGAAATCTGGTATTCCGAACAGTCGCCGTGAATTGAACGTGTCTTTGCCAACTAGACACGAGGTCGTCGGAATTGAATTCGACTCGATTAATACTTGAGAACAAAGCCAGGCGGCAGCACTGTCCTGCGTTCCCAAACACATCGAAATTAGGGTCTGAATGAAATTTCTAATCTGTGCCTAACAAAGGTGACTGGAACTAACTGTGACTTGAAAGAACATAAAGCAAAGTCAATACAACATCCTGTATTACTAACAATCTAAAAACCCTTCTGAATTACCTGATTAATGAAAAAAAAGTCCAACAAATTTTTTTACAATATTTCAAACTATTTTTAATAAATTCCAACATGGCGCCTCCGTACCGAGAAACCCACTTGAGGCCAATGGGCTAATCGTGTTAGCCTAACCTAGATTTTCCCAGACGTTAGAAACCGCTCTTGTTGTCAGTAGTGAATCAATTAAATGCGGATCAATTAAATCTCAGTAAAGGTTAGTATCAGGTAGCATACCTTCATTCGACGTCACGCACGAGCAGCCACTATGTATTTTCCTGAAAGGAATTAGGGGAAGGATTCTAATCTCTCTTGGAATCTCAAATTCTCTAGGCAAAGTTCTAGCCTTGGTTAGCGTCTCTGTTAAAGATTCTAATTCACAGTTTAACTGAAACTACCTCTAATTAATTTAATCAAATTAGCCGCACTCGCAATCAGCGCACTTTATCTAAAGAACAATCATTATGCACTTACACCATTCATATGAACAGTTCAAAAAAAAATAAAGCAACATACTATACTGTTGATGTATTAATGTATTAAAAATTATACAGAATTTATTAAAATTATTTTTAACAGTTCATTGACCCCTTGCACTCATAACTGCATCCATACACAAGAGACACTTAAGGTACGACTAAGTGCATCTTCCTGGAATCTCCACAGGGAACACACATGCTACCGGAAAGAATACACGAATTCTGGTGAACGATAACCAGACAGTGATAACTATTATTCACTTGAAGATGACTCCCGATGATGCAATCCGGGACTGCAGTACTAGCTGCTAAGGTTGGGTGCATGGATGCACTTCTCAGAGTGCAGGGCTGCAGTGTTTATTTGTAACTGGGAAGACTCAAGTACTTTTTTTTACTCACTCATTTCCTTCTGGTTCACGTGTGAGAAAATATACAGACGTTCGTTAACTGCACCGAATGCACTCCCGCATAAGATTTGTATGCATCGTAATCAAGTGCATCTGCAGATGCGATAACTTTCAGGTTTTTCAAAATTGCACATATTTTTATGTAGCGCATAACATAATCGTTTGATCGATGCATTTTTGAGGTCATTAAAAGTGCATTCTGCAATTAATTACCATTGGGGGTCATTCTGGTATTTAAAGATGCAACCAAGCATCGTTTGGATAAGTGTCGGTAGCCAATGTCGTATCTGCGTTTAATGGGACAGTCTGGAGATAATTTATGTCTGGCCAATCATTGGCCAGACTGACCGGTCAAGCGAGTTTCATTGACCAGCCAAATAATCCGGCTGGTCGCGTTGCACTTTGGTTGAAATTACCGACTGATAATCTGACAAGTCAATATATGAGTTGCAACGTGCATAAATAACGATGGAGAAATTTATTACACTATATACATATACATATGTACTTAAAAAATAATTGCTCCCTTACCCTTTCAATTGGTCGACCCATCAATTAGCTAATGGACTAAAATTAATATTTCTGTGTATCAATCAAGTTATTTTGAATTTCGATCAGACACATCTTTTTTATTTATTTTTTTTGTACCGAGGTTCGATCTCAATTTTTGTACGTATTAAATTTCCAGATAAATTCTGCACTACGTGGTAAGATGACGTCGAGAGTCAAGGATCTGTCTGTACGCTAAAGAAATTGAAGTGCAATGTGGTACAGCGAAGTGAAGTGATACGGAGGATGTAAAAGTGAAGTGGACCACTCGCAGGTTTGTCTCGAGATGAGACTCTCAGACAATGTAAGTTCCGACGGTGCGTAGAGGCGTCTGCTGCCCACTTGGACACGCGTCACTGAAATCCCTATATGCGCATGCGCACACCCGATCTTCACTGCCCTTTTGTCATTCCTTTGCCCTTTGACATTTGTCTCTGTCCTTGTCCTTTAAGAATTTATGGTTTCTGGATTCTTTACTATGACACCTTATGGCAAATGGGATACCCTGTAGACACCGGAAGTGAACACGTGGCAACTGATTGTCAGTGACGCAAAGCAGTTCCGGTTACTGTGACAAAAGCATGGCTTCTTGAGACTTTTTTTTGTAAAAAATAGAAATTAGGTTAAATGAAAATTTTTGTCTTTTTACAGGCGCCAGGTAGTTCATGCGTATGGAGAAATTGTTGTTCCGAAAAAAATGTAATTTACGTTAAAAATTTGATTCACGTCAATTATACGCATTTTCGAAATTTTCTCCGGTCGATTGAAAAGGTACTTTATTTTTTGTCGAAGAGAAACTTGAATATTCGTATATACGAGTACTAATTGGAATTTGCCTTAAGCGCGATACACTCGTCACTGTCAAGTCCTGTGAAATCGACGCTAATCGAATTAAGGAATTAAGTACTGTTATATCGAAAAAATTCTCGACGATTAATTGGTCCTTAACGAAACGCAGGAACCGTTAATCAAGTTTCAGGCATTTCCTGAACGAATCGAAGCATCGTGATCGATGACTTTTATGACTGATTATTTTGTTAGTTATTGATTTCAAACGTTAATTACGTCATGTCACGTCTAAGACGATTTCTAACGAGGCATTAATCGATTTTGCTAGCTTTGACGTTACGATTACATATAGGTATGTTCGCATGTGCAACCTTAATGTGGCTATTACGTGTGCATACTAATGGAGATACGTATATAGATATACACATACACAAGTTCAGTAAACTGTTACCAGTGACGATCTTCGCGTAAATGGCAATTACCGTCAAAATTGACATTTCCACCAATTTCAAGCAAATTCACATCCGGCTAATCATTTATGCTTGTAACAATTTTGAGTTTCAGGTTAACATGTCAAATGGATTTACAAACTTTTTAATTGCTCTGACTGTGCAGACATAGGCACCACGTTTCAAAAGTGTTGAACGTCCGGTTTTTTTTTTCAAATAATTCAACGGTTTTCCCGTTTCTTCGTTGGTAACGCAATTTATGTGGTATTCCGTTAAAACTGGAATTGCAACAATTGATAACAAAGGGCACGTGACTGTCAGGTTTATGTAGGTTAGGTTAGAACACGATACAACAGAAAACACAGACTGAATACAAAGTATTTTAAAAAAAAATCACGGACGACAGCAATTCCACAAAAAAATGCAATTCCATTCTTAACCGCAGTGGCGCCACCAGCAATCTACGATCGAGTCAACAACCGCTGCAGAAAAGCACCAACAGTCATCGTATTTCAACAGGAAAAAGATTCGGGCTACACGCGGTGTACGATATTTCAAGATGGACGATTTACCGCAATTCCAGTTGCAATTGCGAAGCCCATACCGAGCCCAAGTAAGCTGCTCCAGTTCTGAATGGCCACAGTCCAGTTGCGACACGCAACTCCACCTACCCGACACGCACGCACAACTCGACTATTTTACATTTGGTACTATACGCGTGTGTACCGACGCTTAGCGTCGCACGCACAGTTGAAAAAAGGTATATATGCGTATACATGATCATGACATATACGACGCTATTTAATTGCGCCGGATTAACACGGCTACATACATACTATATATATACATGTGTCTAATTAACAAGTCACGGACTAGCGGAAAATTACTGCGTTACACTTAGATGCACTTTTAATCTCGAACTGCAAGGATGCACTTTCAGTTGATATCACTAACGTTACTGTTGAAATTTTTTTTTTAATTTTATACACGGTTCATCACCGACATGAAACATGATAGTTACTTACTGTTGGTTATGACGTCGTTAACTTATCAACCAGCTTATCGATATCAACCTGTCAGACGGTATGGTAGATGTATCGGGTGAATATAAGCGATGAGTTGGAGTTGCGTAGGTGTGTTGATTTTTTAGGGCAAACAAAGCTGTTGATACATGGCTGTGCTTTCGGAGTTCCGCTCTCGACAAACACGGTACTTTTATTAGCTTCCGTTCTTTTTTTTTTTACATATGTGGATTACTGTATACGTGAGTGCATCGGATAAAAAAAAATGTCCGGAAAACAAAATTATTCAGGCGGACAAAAAGGTGAAGTGAAATTTTTGTGATTTAAAAAAAGTTTTTCTGTATAAAATTCTTGAATATTAATAAAAATATTTATTTGTGGGTTACTCGTATCTCAATTTTGGGTGATATCGAGTAAGGGATGCTGCGAACCCCTTTTTATCTTTTGGATAGAACTTATCTTCACTAGGTAGGTTCAGATTACTTTGGGTTGGTAGATCGTGACGTCATCTCCTGAGATAACATGATCTAAGCAGGAAGCACCCTTAACGAGTTAAGTAAAAAATTGCTACTTACAGATCACTCCAAGGATAATCGAGATCGTTTTAGGAATTTTTGCTCGAATTTGATTTTGGTCAAAAA
This sequence comes from Trachelus tabidus, assembly GCA_030142655.1. Taxonomy (NCBI): domain Eukaryota; kingdom Metazoa; phylum Arthropoda; class Insecta; order Hymenoptera; family Cephidae; genus Trachelus; species Trachelus tabidus. The sequence goes on along the minus strand of JARQTI010000267.1, from coordinate 101,214 downwards.
CAAATTCGTGAACCAAAAGTAACTGTAGGAAGATTCACTGGAAATTCCAGGATGACGTCACGTAGCGGATTCCAGGTCATCGCGACACCCACGGAAACTCAGCTGTCGCTGGTCGTTTCGGACTGAACGACAATAGTTGAAAAACAAAAAAAATTGTGTAACTACAATTTTAAGTGAGTACCTACAAGTTAACCGCAGACTGTAAAACTCCAATTGTTATTAGAAATTGGTAAATCGAATTCGCGTCGACAATTGAAGACAGTTGAAAATTGTTATTAATACGTCAAAACGGCTGTCGTAAAATGTTTACCTTCTTTCGCGTATAAATATAATTAGACGAATTAGTCAAGCGAAAGTAATTGACTCGATAAGAATTCTTGGTTAAATATAGACAAAATTTCGAAAATACAAACAACAAAAAGAACCAGCTAACGCCTCAACAACTGGTATAACCAAGAATATTAATAGAACGTAAAGATAAAGCTAAAAAAAAAAGTATTCTTCGAATCGTTCATATATCCATTCGCTATTTTCTCACCCAGTTCAAAAATTCACATGCAGTCGCATATACCCTGTGACCAGATGATTTTTTTCCACACAAAATATCCAATGCCGAAAACATAATAAAATAAAAATCCATCGACCAATTGTAAAATATTTACTAAACTCGTAAACCACCAGTACCGCGTGTATCCACAAATTAAAAAATAATAATTTCGAGTCAATTAAAAAAAAAAATGCAAACCACCATGCGAGTCATTAAAATTTAATGAACTGAACCAGCAATAAAGAAAATTGAACCACTGACTCGCCGTGTACCGTAAAAGGTAATGTCTATGTAGACTTACGCGATTCCGTAAAAAAAAAAAAAAATCAATACTGCCTACAGCGACCACTTCAGAAATAAATTCACTTCGCTAAAATCATACATACACATTTCTGCGTATCGCTCTAGCCAAGAAATTTTCAAGATTGGGATAAAGGCGAGTAATAGCTTCATAGCTATATATATACTTGTCTATAGGGTGTGACTTTTAAAATAGTAGATGCGAATAAGCGTACAGCTATGTCAGAAACGAAGGATGGCCTGTGGCGCATATGTAAAGTCCGACCCGACATTATGTAATCGGCCAGGAGAGGTTAGTAACGTATGCTACACATGTGGTCGCAAATGGACATTCGGCCGAAGTGAATGTGGGTGGGATACGGGATGAGAGTTCGGTCCAAGGTTTTTTTTTCTTATCATACTTTCACTATAGCGTACTATGTATAGTCGCGAATACAATTAAAAAAAATGTATGACAATTAAAAAATTGATGTCAATGTCATTTTGTACTTGCTGAACTTCGAAGAATTCTTGTATTAGCGGGTTAGACGGAATCGTTCGTTCTTACCTGAAACAGAAAAAAAATGTTTTTTCAAAATTTTATACGTGCATCAAATTAATCGATTAACACTTTTGCTTTGGTTTTGTCGTGTACGGTACGAAATTGCGCAATGCGTAACATACAAATTTGATTACGCAAGTCAGGATAATTGAAGCATAAATAAATTGCTGCCTAGAAAGCACACGTTCCCTACATGTGTCATGGCTTAACGTTTATGGAAAAAGTCAGGTTGGATTAGGTTAGGTAAAGGTACAGTATGACTATCAAGTAGAGCAAAGGTATTAACACACATTCTTTTCGTATTCACGTTCAATTAATATTTCCAGAAAAAAATTGGTAGTCGCACATATTTTTGCACGCTTCCTGAAAATATTTTTGGCATACGAGCACGTGATTCCGGGCCAAGAGCGATGCACGTGTCTCTCTGTTGAAATACATTGAAACGGAAGTATAGAGTGCGAATAAAAATGTGGGTTGCCGCGATAATGTGAATACGTGAAAAATAAAGTTGCTAAAAATATGTGTAAAAAAAGTGAGAGAAAAATTAGAAAAAAAAAAAGGAATTCCAAAAGATATATACCGGTTCATAAAAGCCGTAGGCGTTGAATAACCGAGTTGTAGTCGTGACCTTATGACCTTTTCTTGTACAGTGACGACCCTGCTGGTACGTGAACTTTGATGAACTCTCGTTGTCTTTATCACCTGATGATAATGATGTTGATGATGATGATGATGAGGCTGCGAGCTGCAAGCAGCTCTTCTCTCGCGTGCCTCAATCATCGTCGCACCGAACATTACTTCACTTTTTTGTTGATATTTTTGAAAAAAAATGCAATTTTTTTTTATTTACGTCACGCACAAACTTCACTGCGCGCAACGCGCGACGGTTTTTCGTCACGCCTGTCGAACCTTCGGGTTAATGTAGTTCATGGGGTTCGTCCAGTGTTCAAGGTTCAATCGACTCGTATTAGCATCATAGTTATTTATATTAACATATCACAATATTCTTTGGTTTGTAAATACGGTGTCGATGCCGTCTCGTTTCAAAAGATACATTTCGGTATCCAACAGACCTGTCAAATAATTTTTTTTGAATTTACATAAATAATTAAGTTTATATTTTATCAGCAGACTTTCGAACGTGGCTACGGGTCCCCCTGTGTTATATTTTATAATTTTCTTATCTCATTCCTCAGTCAAGCGATTAACGTATTTTAATGGGATATCATTAGACTTGCAATGATTTCCCAAAAAATTTTCACGATTCATCTAATTTATCCTACCGTTGCTTTTCCTTTGATTTTCAATCCCTATTGACCTAACCTGTTTATCTCTACGGCGACGAATTTACTTTTTTGATTTACAAGTCCTAATTGACAACAACCGTTTCGTACGGAGTTCCGCATCGGTTCGCCATTACTAAAAACTAACGTGTACGCATTGCGCAAGCCAGTCGATCCTCCTTTCATTCTGTTCGCGTCGAGTCACGTCAAGTCGGGTCAACTTCCAATGGCAACAACAACAGCAACAGTTGCAGTTGCAGGCTGCATTCACGTGCACACGACGCATTACCAGTGCGCATGCGCACAACGATAACAAGAATTCGTGTCCCGCTGCGAATCCTATTAAGGACTTCTTTAAATTGTACTCGTACGGTAATGCGAATACGTACTATATGGAATATATATATATATATATATATATATACATGTAATGCAATTTTTTGCATATACGATAAGCTTAACATGTTTCTTTAAAAATGTTACGACCTTTTGTATTTTCGAATTTCAAGCAATTACGCGCGACATTTTTTTTGTATTATTGCGGAAACGTAAAGCGTGAATGGAATATTTTTTTACAGCTTCCATAACCTACGCTACTTTATCACTGGATATTTATATCTTTTGTCTCCCACAGCAATATTTCTGTTATCGAGAATTTCTTGGAAAGGAGATCAACTAGACTTTCTTTTAGTGTCAGTGGTATAGAACAGACATAAAAATAGATCCTGTGCCACTGTGGTGGTATGGGTAAAAAAAAAATGTGTAGAAAAGATAAGAAATTATATTAACGTCACTCGTCGTGCAATTGTGTTAAATATGTTAAAAATTTCAAAATTATAATTTTGAGTTTTTCCAAATTTAACGGGGTATCTAAAATTTATGCGTGACCTGGTCGCGACTCCTGGTCGTCGAGAGTAAAAATAATTTCGTGTATATCAGCGAATAACGTGTCGATAACGACGGCCAGATTTTTTCGAGCAAAAACAACCAAACGAGGGAAAGTACAACAAACAGGGGAAAAAGAGCGAGAAACATAATTTCCAAAATATCTACGAGTGACTGTTTAGGTTAGGTTGGGTTAAACGAATGTTTCTTGGTAAGACGCGCGCGATGAAAAAAAAAATGAATTTGAAACTGGGTCGCGACTGACTATGTCGAGTTGCAGCCAGTTGTGAACCAGTCAGCCAACTGACTATTCCAGTCATCCAACGGAGTCAAGTGAACTCGACTCGAATTAAAGGCCAACCAAGGTTTTCAGAACTGGAATTTCAGACCCGTCCGACCGTAATAATCTTATAAACGAGACAATTTTCTATAAAAAAAAAAAACTCGAAATTCCGATATCAATTCATGAAAAATTAATTTTATCCAATTTTCGAAATTACGAATCACTGGCCAATTCTCCAATAACTATAACATACAAATACACCAATAACTTTGCGATGACCAATAATTAGTCAGCGATAAACATGATTAAAGTCATTTTGACATGTGACCCGAGCGCTTTCCTTTACGTTACGCATGATTAATATCGTTTTCACGAAACAGCTGTAAAACTGGTTTCCAAAAACTAAACAATTGGACACGGGCTTTCTAATGTATCGTTTGAGTCAATTAATAAATTTCGATTAAAATATGATAATTAACACGATCTATCGATGATCAACCTTAAAAAAAATAATCATCCAAAAATCCGGCATAACATACTGAAAGTAGGTACACATTTTTCAAAACTTTCCATTTTTTTTTCAATTTATTCCAAACTAGCTTGACCCCAATTTTTTTTCTTAATCATCCCAATAACGATCATTCAACATTCTTCAATGACCGTCATCATAGTCCAACACATGTCGCACGCGATACCGTTCGTTCTTGTTACGGACTATACATATCGAGGACGCACGTACGAAAAATCGAAGCCGATGCATAGCAATGAGTGCGAAATCCACACATGACACCTAAGAAATTTTCTAACGGCAAAAAAAAAGTGTCTGACAATCTGACAATAGGCATTTTAAATATAAAAAAAAATAGAATTTTTTTATCACTGAGTTTTGTTTAGCGCTTGTAGTAATTTAATTTATTTTTATCTAAATTAATCTATACCTCGCACTGTAACACCGCACTGGTCGATTCACAGTCGTGAACTACGCACTGGAAAGTCGGCTTTACGTTCGACACAGTAGCGAACCGACGGTCAATGTAAACTAGTGGGGGAAACGTCCTCCCTCTATAAACGATAATCAGTAAATATATATAATTTGTTGGATGATGCTATGATACAGAAATAGAGACTACTGTATGTACTGTTAAAATTGACCAGTATATACATATATATACGAATTCTAATAACGTACGTAGATTGCAGTGTACAAGATAGTTTCCTTGCATTAGATATACCTGGTTAATGAATGTGAAATAGAAAGAGAAAAAATACTTGATATGTTTTATCGAAAAATGTTGAAAGACTGGACAGGTCACATGATTTTTTTCAAAATTCACACATACTCGGTCTCTTCGATGTGACAATTCGAAAAATTCAGAAAAATTAATTCCGATTTCGAATTCATAAGTCGCTTTTCCATTAGTCAGATAAGACGATGCACTTTAATGAATTGGATAATATATGTATAGGCGCGATAAAAGCAATTGATGAATAATTTATCGAAAGGTTATCGACGTGCATAAATGCGGGTAGATATCATAGGAAAAGATAATCGATAGGCTGTCTGAATTAGCATGAAATTTTTCCAAAAAAAAATATCGCACGTATACACATACAGGGTGGTTTAGCCGAATTACAATTCGAAAATAGTGCCAATTTCTTATGGTGAAACCACGTTTAGGCAATACGTTTAGGCCGAATAATCAGATATAAACAAACCCACGTGTTTTTAGCTGTCATATTTTTTTTATGTCAAACTTTTTTTATTTCGATAAACCGTATACATTGTAGTAAGGAATTACCTGGAGTCTAGCAATTTCCTCAGTAAGCGTTCAACGTGTCAGACGTTCGGAATATTTTGATTTTAGAAACCCAACAACAATTTTCGCAGCTAATTGGCCGTCGCTGCTTAATTGCTCGGGCCAATTAACAGTTTACTAATTAATGCCGTCTCGTCAAGTAGTATCTTCGAATCGACTGACAGACTAGCAATTCGCGAACAGACTAGATGGCAGAGCTGTATCGTGCGTGGGTTAAAAAAGAAGATAAAAAAAAAGAAGGAAATGAAAATTAAAAAAATGCAAAATACAAAAATGCTAATGACGCTAAAGTCTATTTAATCAGGATACAAATGACGTGAGCGAGCACAAGCAAAAACAAAGGCTCGTTGATGAAAAATGCATTAGTCAGGGAAGCGTTAATAATAGATAACAAATGATAAGGAAAACAAATTTATAATGGCGGCGAAGGGTGGCGCTCGTGCGCAAACGGTTATCTCGAAATTAGATAAATTGTTAGCTTAAAAAGAAAAAGACCCTTTCACCGTTTACCCCATTTACCCCATTTACTTAGCGCCACGCGAAACGAAACTCGAACGAGGTAAAAGGCGCGCGCGGTACATTACCGACCGCGCATACGCAGTAGGTCCAGCAGTGGTAAACACTCTGTTTACGCACAGCCAAACCTAACGGAACGTGAATACTAACATTTTTCCTCATTTTTCGGCAATTATACAAATTCAACGTTCAAAGCGAAGCAGCATAATTAACGATCAACGTGAAAAACACGAAAGTCCAAATATTTACGTAAAAACAAAATTTTGATTTCGTTGCTCTTAACTACCTTAAACCCCTCAAAATTTGTTTCCTGCACACGCGAATCAGGATTGATAAAAAACCAAGCTTTTTTTTAACCGTGAAACTAAAATTTCTTATAAATGTATAATAAACTTCTTATAAATGTATAACATATGTTTTTCATACAAAATATAGTAATAGAAGCATACACATAATCCATGTACAATATAGACGACTTTAAAGTATCCACTTGTGTCCAAAGTACGTCATACCCGGTACAGCAAGGCCGGTTAATTTACACGCCACTAGGTTAACACGGTTTTAGGTTATATATTTCCGAAAACTCGAAGGCAGTTCAGCTGGGATGTGTAGAGAGCTTTGGCCTAGTAGGTAAAGCTCACGGGAAGTAATAATAGTGGCTATACTAGCAGTGCGAACAGTACTAGTAGTCTGGTAGTCCAGGTGGCCATAGTAGCCGCTGGTACTGGCAGAGCTGCAGAAGCTTTATGACCTTTACGGCCTCAAAAGCTCAAGGGATATCCAAAGCTCAGAGAGCTTATATAGGTATTCGACACGCTGAGTGCGTCAGTTTAATTAAAAGAGGCTTTAATTGGAAATTACGTTCTTGGGTCGAGTAACTACTCCATATGACGATATATATGTTGTCAACAAGTTCAAAAATTGGTTACATACAATAAAGTATGTCAGGTACAAAGAACTATGCAATTTCAGTTGTAAATACAATGAAGGTAACAATAACAAAATTAAGTACAAAAAAATTGATGTCTATTTAAAGTTAAAGAATTGAACCGTTACAATAACGAATCCTGGAGTTACCGTAATTGCGAGTAATTTCAATTTAATTGGAGAGTCACGGACTCGAAGGAGAAGGTGTTAGCGCGATTAAATTGATGAACATCTGATTGATTCGGGCTGATGATTATGGAGTTTCAAATCTAAATTTTTTTTTGTATGGGAACAAAATACAGTGAACTTGCACAGACGGAACAACAACAAAAATATTTCTAAACAACTAATATCCTTTCGTCCGGCTCGCAATTCCTCTACGCATGCTGGTTCCGATTACTCGCTAACTTTCCCTCGTGAATGCATACGTGAACACGCGCGGGAGTGACGCTACGCGTCGTGACGCTCGTTCGGCAAAATATTATATATCACAGACACGCGATGAGAAAACGACTCGCCATTGTCCTCGATTTGGGACAATCGATATTTTTTTATTTCCATGAGTTACCGACGAAACTGGAAGAAGACTAATTCATCGAATGCGTGACACAAATCTAGGTCGCGCTAACGAGCACTTATGGATTTAGGTACGTTTTGGAAAAGCTTACGATGTAGTGGCTGTTGGGTATTATTTTTTTTTTGCAAATGATTATTTGCTTCAGCTCACTTGACTAATCGCGACAAGAATATTGATTTTATGTAAAAATTTTTATCAGCAAGAAATCTGATTTTCAAAATTCTAATGTTCTAACATGTCAAATTTATTTACAGGGTGTGTATATATATATAACGAATAATATAATTCAACAATTCGTCCATATTACAATTGGAAGTGCGTCCAAATTGTATTGTATGCAAAGTAGTTAGCAGACACGTGTGCACAGAAAGACATTGACACGAAGCAACACCAACGCAATATAAAAAAAGAAGTAACAACAAAGATGGTAAAGAACTCGATTATGAATTATCTACATAGAAAAGTCTATTCTAATTGACTCTTTGCATTCGTAAAGCCAGATAAAACAGAAAGAAGAATGCCCTATGTGACACGAAAAAGAGTCATAATTGTTTGGCTGTATCGTCATCGACAATGTTTGTACAACAATTTTCTTCTCTTCCGGGCACAAAATACAATTGACAAATACTTCCCCTTGTATCAGAGTATAAATACGAAAATTATGAACGGGCGACAAAAATAAATAAAAAACTTATAGTAATAAGTCACCGGGTATATGTCAATTATTGAAAATAATATTTGCCAATAAATGGCTATCTTGAAAGAAAGTCTCAAGGCTCACTTTCAAGTACATGCAACAACTTTCATTTCTCTTGTTTTTATATACAAGTTTTCTTCGTGAAACAACCGCAAGATCAAATACCATCGATTCTTGTTCCTTGTTCTAAGATTTGTATATGCAATTTTCGACTGTCGTGATACGATACTATGTATACTGTACGTGGTGAGCAACTTTTTCACATTTATTTTCGCCATCTGATCTTTCACTCGACCTACTACACGTCAACCGTGTGACAACGTTATAACGGGGCATTTAGAAGTGTCGATATCGCGAGTAGCGTACAGTTTTAAAGTACGCAGCCGGCATTTTTACTTTGTAAGTACCGCTCGAATTTGTCGCTACGTTGAAAATGCAGGTCGCACGTACTACGACTACATGTAAATTTATGTATAGGAAGACCGGCTACTTATATTGTATAGTACCAAGGACTATAGAAGGACGGTAAAAAAGCTACTTTAGTATCGCATACTAATTGCTTACTATTTCAATGCTCGTTCCTGATTATCTGCATGAGAATACTAAACAAAAAATAGTAAAAGCGACATTTTAAAATTGTTAGAAATATTTTGGATCGATATGGCTGATAAGAGGATTAGAAATCAGAGAGAAATTCAATGCTAATGAACAGGAAGAATTTTTGGAATATTTTCCAAAATAAGAAATATCCCTAAATTTCTCATAGCGTTCGACAATTTTCATGCAAAAATTCAATTTTTCAAAACCACTTGCAACCTTGCTTAAGTAAGATGAACGAGAGCAGTATGAACTTGTCTACCTTGGAGCAAACACACTTTGGCACTCTCACGAGAGAAAAGAGGGAAAAGATGAAAGATAAGAAAAGTTCCCTCCTCCCCTTTTGCGAACGTTATCAAGAACTTGACGATACTCGGTAAGTTCTTCGAGTTCTTCTTCCTCGACTTAAACTTTTTGCATCGGTCTGCGCTCTCTCGAAAGATCCAAGGACGAAGTTCGCAATTTTGAAGGACTTCGTCATTTCCCATCGGATGAAGATTCGCAAGGGAAATACAAGCCAGAAATTAGAAGTTAAAAAAATTAGAATTACATTAGTTGTATTGTGTACGGTCGCGAATTGCAAATAAAGAAAATTGCTCCCAGCGAGTGTCTCGGCAATACATTCAACAATATTGATCCCAGAACTACGTTGCGCTCTGGTGCGGTTGACGTATCAGTATGGCGCAACAGAGGTTGCGCATAAAATATTGAATTGCCCGCTACCACAGGATATTTTCATTAACTTTGGGAAACAACCATTTTTTCCACGAATTCAAAGTGGACCAGCGCGAAAGTCACGTTTTACGACCAAATGACTTCCCACCGGTGTGTTTACGGCACAAACAACTGTATTGTTTCGTTGTTTCGGAATAAATCACGGTTTTCGTACACGGCAATAATAACAATAGCACGAACCGATCATAAAATACTAAACAAAGATTCCTGACTACTTTTGGAATTGCGACAAAAAAATCGTTACGACAATTCCAAATACGAAACATGTATCGGACACGACTGTGAATACAAGCGAAAGAATGCATCCCCAACGACAACAACAAGAGTACAAAAACAACCTAGCTACCCCTTTGTTCTTTTCAACAAAATCCAATTTCGTTGACAACGCGAACCACAGCAATAGCCGTAACAAGCGTAATTGTCATTGTAAAGGCTCCGTATAAGTCCCATTCGCAGATTGCAACGTGTATGCGGCAACTTAACAATCGGACTGTACTACAGGTCGGTCACGTAGTCTTGCTGATCGGAGCGTAGGAAAAGTAAAAGTTTATGATCTGGAGAAAGCCTGCTATCTCTGCACCTAGGTAGCCAGGACTGTCCGCAAAATGTACCTGGCGCAAGATAGAAGTGGAAAGGAGCGAAATGGAAGTATGTACTGTAGATACCTAGTATCCATCAACATGTAGTATATACATCCAACTGTACATACGCACGAGTAGGCACGTGGAACCCCTAAGGAAATGTTTATACAGTCTGTCTGGCCCAGAGAGGTTTTCCTGTGGCCATTGTTAATGTGGCTTTAATGTATTTACTTTGTCAGTCGTGCTTGTCTATTTGGCATATATATATAATACGACACATTCATACAGGCTGTTTCAGAAACTCAAGCAACCCCGACAGAACGACTGACGTCATATCGTGTCGATTCGTTAAATTTCAGCTTGAAATTTTCGTGTGAATTATTTCGATCCGGTATAACTTGTTTGTATTAATAATTAACTGTTTATTTTAAATTTATATACCGGTCACGATCACTTTTGATGAATCCTGTACCGTTCTATATACAGACACAGGCTGCATTTCATTTGAAACTTGAAACACCCGGATACATAATTTCACATCTACTGTAACTAGCAAATTTGTGAAGTACATTGAAATTATCAGTATACAATAAGTCGATTAGTTATAGGAATAAAAAAAATAAATTAATGAAACTGATAGATATTGATAATTGGGAAAATCAATTTTGGAGAGAACCGATACATTTAAAATCATTAGTGAGAAATCACATAGTAAAAGTTAATTGACACACTTTCGGTAATTGGTATGCGAAAGACGAATATGGAACCTGATTTGAATCCGGTAACGCGACTGCTGACACCAATCAGCAAGTGGCAGGGTCATCGGAGGTCAGTCCGCAGAGACTTAAAGGAATTGAAAAATTTGACAGAAAATCGGTTATGCCAATAAGCGGCAACCTTACGGCTGTATACCTGCTTTACATAATTATCCATTTCCGCATGGGAGGATCAGTGCTTTCTCCATAATTTTGCTTTTAAATAACCGCTATTAAAAATATCATGCAAGTGCCACTTTCGTCTGACACTTTTTTATTTTTTTTAGAACAACAAGAGCGAGTAAGACAAGAGGTCAATGAATAACACGAATAAATAAGCTATAATACGGCGCTTCTTTTACTCTCGATTCACCCATTGAGCCAACAATCGATTAGCGAGTCGCCATAAATAAACTCGACTTTAATAGCCTCCCCTTACCGGGTTAATACAAGAGTTGTTCTTGAGGACAACAATCTTGTGTAATATTTGTATGGCGGTCAAGATTAAACGAAACCATAGAGCAAATCCAAACAACAACAAAATGTTGAAACTTACAACGCAATATCGTTGTTGTTGTTGCTGTTGTAGTATCGATTTTCATGAATTACATATACAACGCCCGAGGTGCTTGACTAATAAAAAAAAAAAGTCAAAAGTGGAAATAAAGTGGAAACGAGGCGAAAGTGAATTCGGACGTTCGTCAAGTTGAATGGACGTGACTGCCGGTTAATTTAAAGGGCGCAGCAGTCGAGTGCAGCGACGCGACGCGTTAAGGACGCAAATAAATATGAAAGCCGTCGTTGCGGATCTCGACGCAGAGTGACGAGCAAATGCCGTAAGAGACGATCGAGTGGTCTTTCCGTGTTGCGCTTTCGAAGAAAAACAAAAGAAAAAGAAAAGGTCACTGAGTGGAACAAGAAAATGGAGCAACGTTATTTTTATCTCGAAAACGTATAAAAACAAAGTTTTTGTCGCGGTTTTGTGATTGTTTCATTACATTTTTTTTGGTATCTTTTCGTTACTTTCCCTAATCAAACAATTCCTTTTACATAAACATATATGTACACGTACATGTACGTACAAATATGGATACGTATGACAATGGTACAGTATGCGAGTCTCAGTGAGCACACGTGTGTCAGCAAACGGACACGCACTTCCTATCCGTAATTATTAAATTGCAAGCGTCAACCTATGACGTCACGTTTCGAATACTTTATTGACACTGACAGCCAGTGAATTTTTTAGTGAATTTCCGCCACTCCTCTTTTTTCTGCACTCCGACTCGATCGACTGTTACATATTTGACGCGAACATCAGACAGACGTGCATATTCGAGCTATCACTGGGAGATGAGAAATTCAATAAAATCAAAGTTGGTTTTCATGAATCAATTAAAAACGAATAGTCTGCTCTTCTTCGTAGTAAAAAATGAAAAAGAATGTCAATCAAATCGATATTTCGACTGTTCGATGATTGGACGTCATATTGAGAATAGGATTGGTGACTCGTGGGAGACTTTGTACGGTAAAGCAATTTATTAAGTCACTCTCTCTCTCTGTCTCTCTCTCTCTCTCTCTCTCTTTTATTCACTCCCTCACTCTCTTACTGCTTGGTCGGTCACTTTCAACAAATTGACCTTTAATATCGAATTATCGAGGTCAAAGAACTTTTATGGCTGCCGAGATATATTCCAACTGAGTTTGACTGGCAATGTAAATTGCGGTTACACGCTTCGAAAAATCACTAATGCACATTGGAGCCAAATACAAATTTTTATCACGATTAGCCAATACCTAATCGGAGTTCGATATTGTAACGAGGCGACCAAAGTGTACGAGCAAAAAGTTTTCACAAAAGTCTCAAGGAAGCAGAACGTTGGAAAAAAAATGTTCAGGTAACATTTCATTGTGCAGGATCCTTTAGGACTATTTCAGTTGCTTCGGAATGGCAAATAAAAAATATTATCAAATACTTGTAATCTCAAGTGTGTTTGGCAAGAGAGGATAAAAGAAAAAAAAAGATAAAAAAACCTTCCTAGACTCGAACAAAGTGGTTTACGTAAACGAACATTTTTTTTAAGTTTAAACTGACAGCCCGTTCCCGCCACAGCGGCGAGAGAGAGAAGAGGGTAAAATTACGTAACGGGAAAGAAACTCTCGTTTATGTTTGCTCTATTAGGATTTGGACTCATCAACCGAACTTTCCCAGCTGTGTTAATATACAACGATGACGACTGAATTTACAGTGCGATAATTACCCATGCTGCTTTACGATTGGTTGATTTCATAACGTGTGACGGACTAATACGTGTGAGTGCAGAATATCTGCAACGACAATTACGTCAGCGTTATCGCCAAAACCGACCTTCTGCATTGAGGAACTCGTGAAAATGATAATGAACGTCTTGAAGTAGAACTAGAAAACTTTTTATTTTCGAATTTTATAAGAATGTTTCCGATGTAAAACACTATTTTTGTAAAAAAAAATCAATTAGATTTTCCAAACATTATTTTCGTCCAGACGAATTTTTTCTGACATTTTCGAAATGCGTACCGAGTATAAAATGTTGTGTTTCTACTTTCATTCTAATTTTACCAACCAGCTGTTGATAAACACTTAACAGCCACTACACGAATTTTCACACACGAAGCAGTGTATTGCTGACTAATGATACGGGATAATTAAAATTTGACATTTTTAACTGCTAATACTTAAACCGATTTAATCGATACTTAAAACACGGAGCACGAAGTGCGAGTAAATCCATCGAAAAAAAGAGAAAAAAAAGAAACCAGTAAAACTCTACTCATCGTATATTAATAGTAGGTAGGTGTGTCCTTACACAGTATTACAGAAGTCCTACCAAAGCTATAACGCAATGCTCCATAAATAGCAACAACAAAAGTCTTAACCGCACAAAGCAACAACAGTTTCGTTATAAATAGAAATAAACTAAATAAACTCTACCGGCACAAACATAATCGAGCGATCCTGAACCTACGTGTTGTACATACAATTAGCTCGAGAGTTTCCTGAATTGGTATCAGCTAGCGGTAAACATTATAAACCAGCGGAGCAGCCATTCGCATCTGGCTAATAACACCAAAGCGCGTCCATCCGAGCAAAACAGCAGAGCACGCGAAAGGATCGCGCACATAGAAACTGCGCGAAACTGCACCAGTACAGGTATAGTTGTAAGCCGTACTCATAGTATTGACGTACAAGGTCAGTACTATCGTAGAGATCGTTAACGTTACAATAGAGAAGTAAGAATCGCCGTAAAATTTGAGAGCTTGATCCAAAAAAGAATTTCCCAAAAAAATACAACCGACTGAAAAAGTGGGACCCATAAGTAGCCATGGCCAATGTCAGCAGTAGCGACAAACCTGACTGCTGAGCGAAGTTGTCGACTGTACGTCGATCCAGTGGCATTCCGCATGATATTCCAAAGACTTCGCGCATAAAAAAAAATTGCTTCCTACTATCGACTAAAAGTGATAGTATTAGTAAACACTAGTAGCGACAATCCTACAGCTTTACGACTCCGTAAGGTGCGAATGCCAAGAGATCCAATCGACCCTGAAGTTGCTAACGGACCCGTAACAGACGCTAAGCATGTGACGTACGTCACAAGCCTCGCGCGCACACTACGATCAACACTGGTGTTCGTTAACAACGCACAGGCGACAACTGCCGAATCAAATGTTGGAAGCACAAATTATCAACAACAAACGAAGCACAACACCAACCGTACGATACACTGTTTCTAGTCATACAATGAAGATACACGGTACAAAAACAACATCTCGTCACAACAATTCTTCTTTCTTGTATTTTGCACGAAACAACTTTTTGTTCTTGTTTCTTTTCTTGTTTTCCTCAAATTTTCTCCAGACTCAATGGCGCTCACGGCCACAGTCCGATCAGTCAGTTGCACTAGTGAAAAAAAAACTGTCAAACACGCGCAACCGGAACCCGTTGACAGTCCGACTATCGGCGCACTTCGCGAGTTTAAGCTTGACTGGCCGGTGCGATGTTCTCGAGAACCGCGAAGTGTTGTGCCTCTCCCCTCCTACCGCTATCTCTTCCCCCCCATTCCAGCCGTTCTTCTTCCAACGACCAATCGCTGGCCCACTTTTCTGTCTTACCCCTCCCCACCACCTACTATCCTTACCCCTCCCCCGCCCCGCCGCCTTAATAAACACCACGAACACTGATACTGTCTTACGACACTAGAGAACCAGTGCCATTCACTATGGCTGCTTTATCGAACTGTATAGAGCAAGTGCGATGATATTCATGGCTTGTGGGTATGTGAGTACCGGTAGGTTCTTTATATATTTATCCCTGGTTGTCTATCGTTATAGAGAGGGATGAATATTTCAACCCCCTTATCTCGTATTACATATCCCATTGGTATTTACCCCGAATATACTCAAGGAGGGTGAATGGAACATTTCTAAATATTTCTGATTCACGCTCTGCTCGTTTATCTACGGTTTCTATGAGGACGAGCGGCAAATAAATACTTTCACTCGTCGCTCCGACTGTACGCGGAGTTTAGTTTACGAGCGACAATAGAGTCTGACTTGGTTTCGGTTCTGTTTCCAGCGATGCGACAGTCGCCGGTTAAGTTGAACTAGGGACTTTTTCTGTGAAAATATTGCTTGCAAATTTTTTCCTTACCCTTACCGCGCGTGTTCTTGTTTAAATTATTGATTGATAAGTGGAAGATTGATTTATCTATTTTTTAATTATTTAATTTAATTATTTCTTGTTTACGGTTTTATTTAATCCACTTGAAAATGATATAATGGCGTTGATAGTATCCGTAAGATTAGGTTGGACTACAAGAGATTTATTCAATTACATTTTTAACCACTATCGACGATCGATACGATCGCGAAATTCATCGTTGCTTGCAGGTGCAACAAAGTGATCATGCAGGCGGCAACAGAATTAGTTTCCGAACCGAATGAAACTACTCGGTTGTTTTCAATCGACTCGAGTACGTCAAACTTCAATTTGCTGTTGGTGTCAAAAATTCAAATAGCCAATCACAGTTCCCTTTCGTTCCCACTATGGAAATTCCAGCGCGTCGCGACGTCTGGCGCCGCGTAAGCGTATTTAAATTCATTGTCTACAGTTTGTTTATTTTTTCAATATTTTTAACATTTTAAAAAAAGTAATGATACGCCTCATCGAGCTACCTTAATCGAAGAGAGTCAGTATTTCACAGATACAATAGCAGAAACGCGTAACGTAATCGCGAAAAGAAATCAAAAGCAGATTATAGTGTGGCGGCGACCTGACAAGAATTCAAAAAAATTTTTACAATCAAACCAAACCCTTTATCGCACAATCTTCTTGTGATTGAAATTTAAAAAATTTGCTCATTTCATTTCCTTATCTCGCAATGCAACGATAACGGTGATTCTGGAAATCGCAAAAATGTACCGCTTAACACGGAATTGAAATTAGAAATTTCCGCGAACGTCACATCGATAAGCTCCCACTTTCGAACCCGTTTACTTTATCTAGTCAGGTTAGATTGACCCAAGTCAGAGTCAGATATCATTGTCAGTGGACACGACAAAGGACTTCCAATACTCTGCCAAGTACTTTCTCCTTTCTCCGCTTAACACAAAAATACGAACGACAACGAGGAATGACAATTAAGTCTAATCGTTAGTTATAATGATTATAATCGTGCATTACCACGTGCTATTATAATTATTATAAACATTAGTAAAACACTGATTTTCATCGAACCCCGATCAATTACGATGACAAAATCGATTAAGTATATGCACCCGTTATAATATTTATGTTTAAATCTGACCTCTTGCGTCATAATCGCCCACGTGGCTCGAACTGTCAAACAGCCGGGAATTACGAAGTGCCGTATAAAAGCGACTCGGTTAAAAATTCCGGTTTTGCTATTTTCTTATCAGGTCGCTTTAATCTACACTGATATTTCCGCAATCGCGAGAGCATGCCGAATGGCAGTGGGAATTGGCAAAAAAACCAATTATTATCGTACGAATGTAGGCGAAAGCTGCTTCATCGTTCGAGGATTCAATTTCGTTGGGTAAGGTTGGGTTAGGTTATGTACGTAGGTACGAAAACAAAAGGTGTTGGAGCAATTAACACATCTGACATGTGGTTTGTGTAATGCATCGTATGAAATTATTATTGGCCAATCAAGCTATTACGTCACACACGCCCACGCCCGGTATCGCCATTGATTAGAACCCTAGAATTACCGCAGCGTCGGGCTGAGAGATACGGTAGGAAATACATTGAATTACGTGGGTTGACGATGACGCCACATTGGGAATGACGGATTAAAAAATTTATTGAAAAAAAAAATATTGACAAAATATTGAAAAATTCGTGTTACATGGACATTGAGATCATTCTCGAAACGTCAAGTAAATTTTTCATTGTACAGTCAATGATTTTTAACAATGATTAAATATAGGCGATGCTATATAACTTTAGTATGTATAGTCGAATGCAGAGTGAATAATTGCGTATAGGTCTAATAGTGACTGGGATGAATTTAAACCAGAGTCGAGTTGACTGTACAGTATTGAGACCGAGACCTGATTCAGCATAAGGATCTGCGAGTTTTCAAACTTGAGATAAAAAAAGTTAGCCTCGGGCCTCAATGTCATAAGGTGCGACGATGCATGGCGATTCTCATTGGACGTTACAGGTGCAAATGTATGGCAACCAACAACAACAACAAAAACTAAACAACCTATAGTACGGGTACAGAGAGAAAACAACGTACAAAAACGAGAACAACATACGGGTACAAGGGGTCTGTTAAATATATTTGGAAGACTTTTATAGATCGTAGATGATAGATCGTCATGGATTATTGATCTAAGATTTATACCTGACGGACCGCGGAGACTGTACAAAATGGCGGCTTTACCGACTGGCCGTCTTACGTAACGAGCACTGATCAGTCGTACCACTCGGAGACCGTCGTCCTCTCGTACCAGCAGTTTCAAAGAGATAACGAACAAATGAATAATTTTATCGTTATTCGTAATAGTGATCTATGGATCATCCAATATTACTGATCGGCTTGGATATGAATTTGATTGACCTTTTTCTCTTTTTTTTTTAATACAATTTTTTAAATTTTCGCCATAAGGACATAACAATTTTCATTGTTTCGCATAATCGTTGTCTTAATTTCTTGTACAGGCATTGTTCCTGTTTAATCGATTCTCCTAAATGTACGAATCCTTTCAAGGTATTGTCCTTGACTGTAATTAATTCTCGCGGCCGTAACAAAGGCCGTGCGGATTTACGCTATACGTAATACGTACGTAAATTCGTACTGCTTCAGACACGCTTGAGAGAAAATCTGACAAATAATTATTATGATTGTTAAATATTAGCCATCAATTGCATTTCTTGTGATGTCAAATTTATTAGCCATTCTGAGTGAAAACAATGTTTATTTTTAAGAATAAAAATGTTTTCAAATATAAATAGGTAAAACCAGTGTCAATTCAGGTTAATACTTTATTTTATGCATCATCAAAAAATAAATCAAACGTTATCATTCCGAACGATATAAAAATGCTGATCACGTTCCAGCATTATTTACGTTATCTTAGCACCTCATTAAAGCTTATCAACCCCCAACAGAAATTACAGATAAGCCAAGTCCTGATTCAGGACGTTATCGAAAAAATTATCAGAGTCCCATTTATCCTATCTTTATTCGACCGATGACTTGACTTGCATATTAAAGTCGAACACTCGAATCGTCCAACTTGAACAAAACTTCATTTGGTATAAAGCAATTTTTGTTCAACAAAAACAAGAGGAAGTGCTTAAACTCGAT
Source organism: Trachelus tabidus (assembly GCA_030142655.1). Lineage (NCBI taxonomy): Eukaryota > Metazoa > Arthropoda > Insecta > Hymenoptera > Cephidae > Trachelus > Trachelus tabidus. The sequence goes on along the minus strand of JARQTI010000267.1, from coordinate 82,296 downwards.
TCAGACTTACAAGAAAACCATACACGACATGTCTGTCTATTGACTTTATTTACTACTTAAAAATTCAACTTAAACCTGTACGAAGTCTACATTCAATAGTAATACTAGAAGCAGCAGTATCGGTAGTAGTCGACTCTATACTTACATACGATAATTTAGTATTCCGGTTACAAATGACCTGCATTCAAACTACCAATACTAAAGTTCCTAAGAACTTTGCAGAAACTTGGAACAAGTTCAGCAAGAGCTCAACAGTGACTATAGATACTATTGCCCATACATACTACATACTAGAATTGCCACTATTGCCTATACTATATTTCATAGTGAATAAAGTTTACGAAACGTCGTTCAAATTGCCAAAGGATGTCGACGCTTCATTTTGAGCCTTCCCTCCAGACCACTTTCGGCTTTTGGTTCGACAACTTTTCCCAAAGTATCAAGCAGTTTCGCCAACTTGCCATTTACCCGATGAACAATTCCACGAATTTCGTATGGCCCACAAAGATCACTAAGAACTTCCAAAAGTACTTCCGGTCATGTTTGGTTAACTTGAAATCCTAATATCGTTGAAAAAAATTGTTAATAGCCCCGTAATAAATGTCCGATCTCGCATTGTATACAAGAACAAGAACAAAATTTTTGTTGTATCAGTGTCAATTCAATTGGCTCCTCTTGATTAATCATTAAATATTGTTATAATTTGAAATTCAAAATTGCCGCGCTTAATTCCACGAAACAACTGATAACTCGACCGCGAAGTAAGCTTAAAGCCGTATTCACATGATACGTCATGGCTGCTGCGGCAAGATAACGCGCTGAACGACTAACGAGTCGAGGAGATTATGACAGTCAGTCTGGAATTGTCGGCAGCCAATAGGATAAAGTTAAGACAAGTTCTCTCGCTACCGTTCACAGGTTGGACCGTTCGAGCGTCAGACACAAGAAGCTACACAATGGATGCAATTGCAGTTGCATACTCGAACGCACGTGTTTCCTTAAGGCTATTGGGATCGATAGAAACCTTCTGAACACTCAGTATTCTAATCGCGTGCGCGAATATTCGTATCTGGTGCGATTCAACGAGATTAACGGATCTTGATAACCGATTAGAAGACAAATGAACGAATTAGTACAGGCAGATCGGAAATTCAGCTGAGTGTCTGGTGAACGTCATTTCCGGTTAAGTGGTGAATTGAAAGCGAACGACAAGACTGTCTGGTCTATCGAATAAAGTTCGGATGGCCGCGACACTAGAGACATCTACCGGCATGGATTATATACGCCGGTATCGTCATCGTAAAGTTCGGTTTGCAATTTGCAACAACGACAAACAACCAGCGACAGCCGTTGTCGCTACGGTCGCCATTGCTTCTGACACTTCGAAGATTAATTAGACTCGTTTCGCACGTGACAATTTTCCGATCACATACCTGTGAACGTACCTTAACATCGTACTCGTTGTGGTGCGATAGGCTTAAAGCGCTACGTGAGAATTTCAAAAAAAAATTTATATTACTCTTCTAAAATATTCATATCGCGATAGAAGCATTAACCGATATTTTTTTTATTGTCGCTCGTTCGCACGCGTGACTCGTAATGCAAGGAAGATGAGTCAGCAGCTATTATGCCTCGTACACATGTCAGCGACGCGATACCGTCACACGGACGAGGATCGAACGATCGTCGGCGAAAGTTACGATGACATAAAGCAAGTGAAATTACGCAAGACCATTATGTATCCGCGAAAGGCTCCCAGTTTGGAAACGCGCCTTTACCCGTGTTAGTCCTCACTGTATTTTATCACAGATATACAGTAGCTCGGGTATTACATAAGGGACAAGCTGATTTTTTTCATAGCGTGTAATAAAGGTATTGCCAAATTTTTTTTATATTGATTATCGTCATCGAAAAAAATTTTTTGTACGATATTCAAAAGAGTGCGATAATTTTTGCATCAAATAATTTTCTTGTGTATTCTGACAGTCACGCCGTTTCGAAATGCATCATTATGGCTAACGCACGTGTCGATCGAAACGTAAACAAGATAAGGAGCTACCGCAAGACTTGGCAGCATGGCTGTACCTGCTATGGCCAGCGATGCTAGTGGCTACGGAACTAGAAGAACCAGACATTCTGTTATGGGCTGTATAACGGTCCAGCGAGGAAGTAGCGGTTGGACCGACTAAGAAAGCGGTTTTAGTCCGGGGAAGCCGGAGTAAGTGAACTAATGCTCACCGGGCCTCACCTGCTTCCTAGTTAATTCGTAACGTTGCGACGCATCGCGCGCGCCACTTCGTGCCCTATCGGCAATTCTGCGCAATACGATTTTATGACCGTATACATACTGCAACGTATCTTATTTTAACTCGACTCGAGTAAGGAGTCTGGCAAATAATTCGAGAGACAGAGAGCAGCGCACTTATCAAATCGAAATCCCTTCACCAATTAATAAATTGGGAGTGCTCACCGAAGCTGGTGCAGCTGATCTGTGAAGGCCCAGAACTGCATCCAGGAGACACTCGGGGGGGCACTGCACTGGGGCACGGCACTGCACCTCCGGAACACTCACAGAAAATTCATAGAATTTTCTGGATATCGCGAGAGCAACGCGACAACTGCACGAACGAGAATTTGCTACACTGTATCGAAACGCAGCTAGAAAACTATAAACAGACAGCACGGGAGCGCGAGGCAGTCCGTGACACCTCGGCTGGTGCCCCGAGACAGACTGTTTTGAAAAAATAGCCAAATTTGAGAACTAATGATTCTGATTGGTCGAGATCCTAACTAACCCGCTAACTCTTCCATCTCCCTCGAGTCGTCCGTTTAATTCAAAAATTCAACCGCGAACAGGATCGCTCCCGGGATCCAGATCGATCAATGGCAAAGCCACGAGATCGCAAAACAAGATTCAGAAATACCAGCAAGGAATTTCTGTGCGGCCGTCGATTGTTCGTGAAACGAAACGCAAAATGGCGGGTACGGGGTCAACGACCGCGAAAGTGGCGCCAAACAGTGAAATCCGTTTATAAAATCTCAGTCACTTTCGTTCTATCGTCAAAAAACGAGTTCGTACCGATTGTTCGGTTTTATCAAAATTTTTCGATTTCGTCGTCAAATCAGTACTAATACTTTACAATATTATTTTCGAAATTGTAAAAAAATGTATAAAATCATCTGACAGTTGGTACTGCCTAGCAAAGGTATGAGTGACTGTGGCGATATCGAAAATCGAATATCGTCACGGCTGGTCGATCGAGCAATGGCGGACGAACGACCTTGCCTGTAACAGTGCAAGAGCTGGCGGCTGACCTAGTCACCGGCACTTCGCCATTCACATTCACCGATCACTTCGGATTCAGGACTGGCCGTTGATGGGAGCGAGTGAATGTGCTACAGGACGTTCGAAAGAGCATAAGAATGTCTCTGGACACTTCGGTACAGTCGAGCGCAATAGTAAATTCGATCACCTGTACGAAAGTGTAAAAAAGAAAAAAATTTCGAACCGTAAATGATAACTAAATATACTCAGTGGCTACCGGGAAATTTTGCGCAACAATAAAATATCGTACGATAATTGTCTCTGCTTATAAAAATAATAATAACAATTAATAAGGAAACTAAACACTGAGGCAATTCCACATTTCCCACGAAATTGTCGTCCCCAAGGTGAACAATTAGGTTATAATGGTAATTATGACGCTGGCGCCATCGTGCGAGTTTCTCAGGAAGCTATGACGTCAGGTCGATGCACCTCCTTTTATAACCTATTCTACATAATTGACATTGTACACAATCATTAGGGGATAAACAAAAAAATACGAAAAGTCAAAATTTTTATATTCAAAATGGCGATATCGCAGTACAAAGTAATCATGATCAGTTCGTGTTCTCCGATTATCGATTTACACGAGACCGAATTAAACATTATTTATTAGAATCGATAATCATACCGATCGTGCATAAGCAAGGTTCAGATATATGATAAAAAAATTTTTACGAATTAATAAACATTGCAGAACAAAAATATTATTTTGCAAAGTTGGCAACGAGTACACGTGTAATGTGTATAGGTGCAACAAAATGCACTGGGAGAGATCGTAGTGAGGAACAAAAAATAATGGAAATAGGGAAACGACAAGGGGTGGGTTGAGGCAGGACTAAGAAAAAAGTGCAAAAATGGGGTAAAAAGGCGAAAAGGGAGGAAAAAGAAAAATTGAAAAAAAAAATTGAAAATAGTCTCGCTCATTTGCCTCTCTGGATGCGAATTTTTCACAAGTAAAAAGCGACGAGCTACAAGGCGCGCTTTAATGGATTCGCCGAGGGAATTTTCGATGGGGGTAAAAGGAGGACTGATGACGTCACGAAGTGGTGTAAAGTAGATAAAAAAAAATTTCTATTAACAGAAAGAACGTACTGAGAATATCTTGATGTTCTATGATAAAGGTGTTTTTTTTTAAATACCAATGTGCGTAACTGCTAGGTTCTCACGATCTGACTAATTTTAATTATTGATAAGGCGGGATTAATTATAAATTGATAAAAAATTGTATTGATACGCGTAACAAAGATGCAGAAAAATACCTCTGAAATGTTGCCTCATCCATTGTTGATATTACATTGATAAGCGTGTCATATCACGCATGTGTGTCTGAACACACACACACACACTGTGGATAATGTATTCGTGAGCAAAGATGGCGAAAAAATATAATCAGCATCTATCGTGACTCACCTGAAACATATAAAAGCATACAATTTGTGAATACAGGTGTTATCACTTTTACATTTAAAATTTCACACAATCTATCATTAATTCCGTTACGAAGCTCGTAGCAATTTTGGAGCAATGCGTTTAAAAAGTGTTAAAGAAAAATTGTGTGACGGCACCAATTTTATTAAGCACAAAAAGATACAGCGAACGAAAAAAAGGCCAAGTTTTACTCAAATTTTACGAAACACTCGTTAAAGATAATTAAAAAATTATCAAAGCCGATAACGATCCGCCTATTTCACATATCAATGACATTTACAATAGACTACAATTAACGTATCGTTATCATTACGTTTAAATCAACGATTAAAAAATTTTTCCAAAAAATTCAATTCGTATTCTACCGATGTTCAATGAAACATTACGAAATCAAAAAATTTGAAAATTAATGATTTCACGCACATTCGACAATTAACCAGCTTGATTTTACCTAACGGAACATATGTAGTTGCACACAAGTAGATATAGTAAACCACAGGAAACCGCAATCGTACCACAACACGAAATCCACAGTTAACTGAAGGCAGCTGCATATATTTATAGTAATACGATCGATATCTCGAAATCGATTATTTTTAATTTCGAAAAAAAATGGATACTCATATGCATATGCAGACACGACCCAAGTTCAAGTTACAAGCTTGATTTAACCTCAAACTGCATAATTGATGATCATCTACCACATAAACTATATATATATGCATCATTCGGTATAAGCACACATACGATGTCTGTTATCATATAAAAGTATGGCTGCCGTATGATAACGCAAAACGATAATTCCCATATAAAGAGTATAATAAAGTATCCAGGAACAAATTGCCTCCTAAGCATCCCAGAACACTGTACGGACGTTATATCTATATATGTGTAACCAAACAGTCGTATCCTCATATGTGCTATATAGATATAGTCGGTTCAATGGCTTATCACGTAAGGGACGATCGATCCTGGTGACCCTCGAGGACAGAAATTCAGAGGGTCCTGAAAAGGGTCAAAAAGGATTCCTCGAGTCTACTTCAAGGATGAGAAGAAAATTTTACTGGTACAGTCGCAACAACTATACTACAGGATACACAGTGTCTACCGTATAGAGAAGAACGGGATAGAAAAATAATAATAAAAGCAGGTATTATTCATATTTGAGTAAAAGAACATTTTCAAGGCTTCTTTAGTACGAGAAGAAACTTAGTGGATTATTTGGGAATAAAATTTGATAAGATGTTGAGATTTCAATAATTTCTTTTATATATTATCCTCCGATAATCATCACGTTTTATCATTAATCGTTGAAATAGGATGATTTCTCCGTTTCAATACGATGACTTCTTGTAATGATTTCTACTGTTAATTATATATGTATACATGTGTATGTATACATGTATATGTATACACGTATGTGGCTGGAATTAAGACCCACTGACTATTGACTACCAACTGTCAGTGCGAGCAGCTGGGCAGTCATTATCACCAGAAATGGTCATCTTCTTTTCTTTACTTTCTCTCGTAATGCTAAGGCTTAATAGTATAGGCCTGGTATGATATACAGTGCTTTCCATTTGTGACGTTTACGTCCTTATACAGTTTCCTCCATAAACGGAATATCGTATGGTCGAAACTTTTATTTAGATTTTTTTTTTTTGGGAACGGTATCTTGCTTCTTTGAAAATCGTTCAAATTCTTTTATGAAAATCCTGTACGTTTACTGTAAATCGAAATGTCTTATCAGTTGTGTTATTCTTGCTTGTTCTTCCGACTGTAGTCACTTTTCGAAGACTTACGAGTGTTGTCATTCCCACGTGTTACAGTGTACAAGCCGAACCCTTGCGAGTGTTTCAAAAGTGACTACACCACAGGATGTAGAATAACACATTTCGTAAAACACGTGGATTTAGAGCGCGACTATTTCTCTACGGGAATTTTGTTATTCGTATTGATTGACATTGGAGATACGAAGGACCGAATAAAGAAAGAGGCTGGGTTAACTTCAAAGAAATGTCTAAAGTGTCAAAAAATTGAGCGGCAGTATTCAAGCACGTGGAAAAAGAAAAAAAAATAGCATCAGCCGCCTTTGTGACGACCAGTGCCTACTAGCCGCTCAAACGACTCGATATCAAAGCAAATTCATATCCCCAGTGATATCCCGAGATAATGAATTTGAGAGTGATCGATTGTGGATTTCCAATATTTTTCTGAACTTTTCGAATTACGCCAAACAGTCGAGTAATATTTTAAATGTGTAAATAAACGAATCCAAGATTAGTCACAGTCGTCTATTCATTAATTTTTAAATAAAAAAAAGAAAAAAAATTTTTTTAAAGCTAACCTGACCTTAAAGAATAAAATTAGCGCTACTACCAAAGATCCTACCTGTACCAATTCTTGCGAAAAAATATCATCGGGAAGCACATTGCGTAAATAGAAATCAAAATAAGCCAATTAATTATTCTCGTGAGGATGCATGTGTATAGATATACTCAAGTTGAAATTTTCACTGACACGACGCCGCGACGTTAAAACTACCGTACGGACCGCGACGGCTACCGCGACGCTGCGCGTCGCTGTCAACGAGCGTATCAATAATATTTGCCGACAACGGCATCTCCGAGGATACAAATTAAGCGAGTTCTCTTTATCTTATCGAAAGAACCAACCGGCGCGATAACTCCGTCTTTATAAGTGACGACGCCACTTCGGTAAGATAAAACAATTCTCAGTCAAGGGGAAGGTAGGTAGAGCTCCACGACACCAGCAGTGGCCAGACGGATTTGATTGAAATCAGACCCATTATTTTCAACGTGAGAAAACCAGGAAATGGAATTTTCAGTAATTAAAAAATTTGTTTACCTTCTTTTAAGTAAAATTACGCTTTTTCATAATTTTCATTCCACCCCGATTTGATGATATTTACATAACGGAATTCAAGATGGCTTGACTAGAGGTAATATTTTCTGTATAGAAAGTCATATAAAGTATTTGGAAACTTCACTCGGCTGGTTCCGGTCTCGCGTGGATCCGAAGGATCCGGTAAAAAGTGTCACAGTGCACAGAAGAATGAAAGTGGAGGAAAAAAAAGTTTCTGTAACTTTTCGAGACGAAAACGCTTCTTGTTGATTCATATTGGAAAGAGAGGGAGGTAAGAATGGCGCAAGAGAAAGAATGAGAGACCAAGTACCAAGTATCACCAAGCAGACTAAGATCAAGAGGTAAAGAGAGGGAGGGGAGGAAGTAGAAAGAGAAGATCTATTATCCCAAGCGTCCCTATGGATTTGACGTTAGCGCCCATTGTTATCTTTCAGCAAAGTCGGAAGTTGACTGATGAATATCGATGGATGATTAGCGACGAGTGATGTCGGGAGGTGAACAATAAGCAGTCGTAATTACGCCCCCAAAGATAAAGAGAATCCCATACTCCCATTCTTTATCACGAGTACGATTTTCCAACCGCCCACCGAGATTAGATAACCTTGTATTGGAATTTTTTGGAAATTTTCAGACAGAAGTGAACGACTGAAATAGATATTTTTATGCGTATCATGAAAAGAGAGTGACAAAGGCATAAAAAAAATTTTGTAATTTTAAATATTTCCTATTAAATAGAACAAAAACAAAAGTTTAATCTACAAACAACCTGCGCAGATTGCGATCCCAACAAAAAAATGCACATATTAAAACAGAAACAGTACCAAGTACAAATTACAACAACAACAACAGCAAACTCACAGAAATTGTTCTTCAAACAAATACAACGTTGTTGCTTTGTATTATATCTATATCGAGAAACTGATTACAACTGAGAGTCCCAACACTCTTGTATTTACTGTGAGAAACCACGATACAACCAACATTGTCACTCGTCTCCGGCACAGCTGACTGTCACCGATGACAGAACAGTGTAAACTGCACGTAGCAAGTCGCGCGCACTGACACCCGTCCGTGTTGTTTCGATTTCGTTTGAAGGATGAAATTTCATCGAATGATTCGACGCACACGTGTGTCCAACGTTAAATCCCGTAGGCAGTAGAGCATAGACAGCACAGTAGTTCACCCTTATAACTGCAGGGTGCAGACCCCAGCGCGTAAAGGCGTCTCCACACCGGCGTAACGATCCCTCGTGAACAATGTGAATGACGCACGAGAATCATGCGTTACGCACACATATTGTGCTGTCATGTTTTATGATGGATACGACATGTGAGAGTGTGGCGATGAATAACATATGAAAATCAGGCAGCGCCGAATGATGTACGAGAGGGAGGGCAGAGGGGGGGATATGTTATAGATACGGAGAATTTTTTAATTTCAATAAAGTTTTGAATATCGCGAATAAAAACAATTGTTTCGTGTTTTCCTCGCGTGTGTGCAGTCGCAAGAAAAATTATGAAAATTTTTGTACGAGAATTAAATTTTAATGTCCACGTTGTGAATGCTGCTTAAGGACGCGGATGCTTCCTGGATCAATATAATACCATGGGTTTCACCCTAGTCCATGAGATCCTATGGGGCGCAACACCCCCGAAAACAAAAGTGCACGTGATACTTATCCCATGGGACATTCTGAACAGGTCCCGACGATTGCCATTGTTGTTGTCGAATGTGCAATATTCGGCCCGGATGCACTTTCGCTGCATGAGAATTTATCGAATTTGCGTAAAACAGTATTGGGTCTTTATAAGAGTCAGGCTTTTTTTTCCTATATGAAATTCTACCTTGAACAATTTTTTTGTCATTGCTTTGTTTCTTGTTGTTGACAATAAATTTGTGTAACAAGGAGGCGTGGCTTTGTTTGTGTCTCCGAAACAAATCACAATCACAACTAATAGGAAGCAAAGTAACGGTGAGTAACGCCAACGTAACCATACAGTCTGTCAGATCAAATCGATTGAGTTACGTCTTACCCGCAGTTAGGACGTGGGAAGTTGGCAGCACTGTCACCTTCTTTTATTTCTTATTCCCAGCGCGAGGGATACGTTCGAATAGATTTCAAAACGACACCAACACAAATTGCACAATTTTTACAACACGCGGAGCCAAGTCCTAACTGAAATTTTTTTGAAACCCACGCTACTAGCCTATTCACCGATGATCTTACGTCGTGCTCTTGACCTGCCAACTATGCCAATGCTATTCGGGTTGTCATGAAATCTCAAGCTTAAGAATTTTCTTATTTTTTTTTTTCGACTTCCGGCATGGCCCGTAACTGTTAATTAGTTTAGGGGGACATGAGGTTACGCGTGGGCGATAATGTAGAAAAATGCGTAGCGCAGTAACAGTAGTTACAATTGAATGATGCGAGACAGGACTCTGATTAACCAAAAGCTGCAGTGTGTATAAATATATATGTACTGCGCTGTGGTTTAAAAATAAAACTCGCGTCGCGGAAGTTGCAATCGACCTGCGGATATCTGAATGAAAAAGAAAAATTAAAAAAAATATATGATCGTACCGCGGATAAACGCAACACGATACCTGCAATGGCGTGGGGATGAAACTCGGGTTTTATCATCGACGAACATCAAGATGGCGGAAAGGGAGTTTCAATAGACAATTCGACACCAAATCTTTATTTTACACGCAGCTTGTATTCGATTGCCAGCAAATCTGAGGAAAAGATAAGAAAATGGAAAACCGAATGAAAAAGGTTTATATACGTTATTAAGCATAAAAAGATTTCAAAAGTCTTTATACAGTCATTCACAAAATTCTAATGACTACCGGCGTCTCGAGAGAAACTTGTGTAAAAAAAAAATCACGATCCCATTGAAAAGCCGAATATCCTATCGTTCAAAACTTTCAAATCGGACTGTACCTAAGGCCATAGAAAAACATTGAATAAACGCGAAAAGGCATGTAGACTATTTAATTACTGCTACTGCTACTCTTGTTACTAGCTCCGATATACTCCTGGCAACATTAGTAGCTCTGAGAACCTGCAAGCGCGTGCTGCCACCCAAACATTTTAACCGGAAATGGGTAAACGGGAAACTCTTCGAAAAAAAAGCCAAAAGTTAACGAGCTCTGCCACGGTAGCCATTATTTAATAAATTTTATCGGCAATTAGATTAACCTCGTGTTACGACCATAAATCTATATACCATAAAAGACCTGGGAGTTAAAGAAATTAAAGGTGCGAAAAAATAAATATATATATATATACCGCAAGAAAATTACAAAGGACCTAAAAGGCAAAGAAGATACCAGAAGATATATGTACGTACAAAAGACGGCTAAAAGGTTCCTATAAGGATATCTTATAAAGCACGAGGGTCTCCTTTCATGTTTGCATCACTAGTGACGTCACCGAACATATAACCAAGGACAAACCGTATCATCCCACGCGAACGCGTGCGATCGTTCATCTGGAAGTCACAAGAGTTCAGGATATTCGATAAACGAGAGAACAACTATGTTAGTACCGCTTACGTCCGTACCGGCGCTCTCGTCCACCTCGACATAACGGAAAGCGCCTACGGGGCCCACGTCACGTTTTTCGGATTGAATCAACGCGATAGGTAATATCGAGAAAGGAATGAGTCAGAATTCGTTCTCATCGAGGGTCCAAATAAATCACGGAATATACAGCAGAGGGTCACGTGCAGACGAAATAATTGCCGCCACATCCGACACGAGTAATTGCCAGTATCGCCGTGGCAGCACGATCGCCTTACGTTCTTTGTGGAACTTTCTAGCCTTTTAATACAAACGATCAACCATATACGACGTAAGCTCCTTATTTTATATAGGGTAAAAAAAATTAATTCTGTCAGTTACGTTCGTCAATAATAATTAACCATCCCATACCTAGAAATGTCAATTACTTTTGCTATATCCATTCTGCCATAAAAATACAACACGTGTTACCCTACTGACAGCAATTACAATGTATCAATGACTTCGTGCATGCGATGACAGTTGTCAAGGCAATATTCTATTATTATTATACGTATATATATACATGTTAACTAGTCAGCATTTATTCGAACAACCCTACCCCCCCATGACTCATTCGATTAAAATTAGTTGCGGTTGGACGTCCGCAGCAATAGGGAGGTACAGGGTGTGTTTGCAACCCCTGCAGAACCAGTGGGCCTCTCAATGTATAAGAGATGCGTGTTGCATGATTCAGAAGGGTGGTAAGGGCCGGCGGACGTACATAGGCGAGGACGTAAGTGCCAGGACGGTCGTGGGTGTTAGTGAAAGGGAGAGGGGCAGGGGGAGGGAGGGGGGACTCAAGATGCGGGGGTGGAATGAAAAAAAGGTGGAACTATTAAAAATCAATAGTGGGCTACGACCCTATTTGCCACGAAACTGGGGTACATATTCGATCCGTATTATTATATATTCATATAGGTCTACGTTGGACGACTGATAATCAGCTTAGACTACAAGGATTAACTTTATAAAACCGGAAGTGGACCTTGCTAATGGGAATCTTCGTTATTCATAACGCGAACTCTCAGCGTATTTTCAATGGATAATTTAAAGGGTGGGTTAACTATAAACAATATTTTATACTTTTATTGGTAAGTTGGTCGTGATGCGATCGTCCATTGGGTTCATGGTATTCAATGTTGAAACTGCAACCGGAGAGAATGGAGAATCACGTTGTGGATAGTGGAACGAGTATCCGTGTTATTGGGGATGGATTTGAAAGAAAGAAAAAGCAATAATGGAAAAATATAGGAAAGCCAGACAATGCCGATAAAAAACTTGTTAAATGTACCGGACTGAATCTGTGACCCCAGGTGGGCGAATTGTTGGGCTGCTAATTATATTTGAATGGAGCAACAATAAAATGATAAAAGAAAGTCGTGTATCTGGTAAAATGATATCGATATCTTTTGCAATTAATTTTTATAATTATGAAATAATGATGATAAAATTCATTTGGAAATCAACCTCATTTCACGAATTCAATTTTATTCGCAGATACTTACTTGAATGCCCGCGCGTATAAACGGTTGCATACGGTACAGGTGCTTCCTAGTAATATATGCAATTGCCTGTTCGTCAGATTCTGATATTATTAAATTATAAAATTTTAAAGCATTCCACTGAAGTAATTTTTCGTGACTTTATTCTTCCGGAACTGCAATGCGTCACTTTTCAATAACACCTGCCGAATGGATCAATTGAATTTATTCGATTCCAATCAATAAAAAAAAGCCTATGATATATCGTACAAGTATTTAACAAAATGCTTTAATATACTTATCAGTATCGAGCACTGTTCAAAACTGAATGTCAAAATCGTCCAATGGAAGGAGCCACGTGTGGATTTAAATGGCGGACAGTATTCCGAGTCACAGGCGCATACCTTATCGTACAGGATGTATGTCCAACCTAACGGAGCAAAATGTTCGATCGATGTGTCAACCGTGATTCCTTATCGCTTGAGAGCAACGTGTCGCGTGCTCAAACATTGTATGTAGGTATTACTAGTAGATAAACTTTGACAGTGCGCAAGCACGAGTACAGAATTAAATATACAAAAATAAAGCGTAACGCCATGTGCCGTACGTGCCATATGTGATTCCCTGTGTATGCAAATGTCTGCTATCACGAATCAGCTTGACTGTTATCTGTAACGGAGGCATAACAAAAAAATGGCCAGTGAGCATCGCGCATCGAGGGATACGTATTACGGACTGTAACATACGGTGTGGATAATCGAATATTGTTAATCGATTAGTCAAACAAAATTTGTGTGCAGGGATTTTTTTAAATGAAAAAAAAATTTTGACACGAGGAAATGTATGTGGACCATTGAATGAGTATGTGGATGAGAAACGCATGTGTCTCATGGATTTTTGTTATTGAGAGAAAAATTTAATTAAAAGGGTTTAATGAAAATTTCTTAACGACAAAATCACTTGTGACTTTAATCCGTGGGAATAAAAAAAGGGGTGCAAAAAAATATGTCACACGTTCTACTGCCCTGCCACTCGATTGTCAGAAAAATCCCCGAACCCTGACCTCAGTAAGATGGAGTGGCCTCTTTTGTAATCGGGCCATTGTCATCTATTGACATTGGCCCTTTTCCACGGCTGACAATTGTTTTAATATTCAGCACTACACGGACAGCCGATCCTTCGAGTATTTGGCCCTGTTTCAAATTTTCAGTTTCCACCGCAACTGCACACAAGACAATGCCGCCTACACGCGAACGTGTGCAAAGGACCCAGTGTGCCTCCAACAACAACAGGAACAAGAAAACAAAAAAAACAAAAATACAAAAATTGTAATATCCTAACTTTATCAACCGAAAAATAAACTTTTTCAACAAATTTCCTTGCCTGGATAATATTGCCACAATAAAATTCCCCCAAAAATGTATCCAAATAATAAAATTTTCCACTTTCAACTGCATTTTGATTCTCATCCCAAGCAAGATTGCACTTAAATAAGTGAACCGACAGTCACACCATAAATGCATTATCATCATTTCCTTATCGATCGATAGTTGATAAGGAAATGATAATGCATTTATACCCTAGTCCTGAATTACTCAACACAGACCTTCCCATCTATGAGCTTCGAGCGCACACGTGTATTTGCCCATATGTGACAGGCAGAACTTGACGTATCTCATGCACGTAACTGCAATCGATTGTCGTCACGTGCAGTTGCACGTTGCACTTGCACTCGACGTAAACCGAAGATGCGTGACGATAATTTAGGAACTAACGCCAGGGACGGACGAGACAAAGGGTAAAATGGGTGATACAAAAAATGCCGTGGCTCATGAATTTTTTCAATTTCATTACATTGCCCGTTGGCAACCCTGGATTAATTATTCATTGTTTCTATGCATTATTCATCAAGTTCATTAATTCAGGTGTAGGGACGAAATTATCGAGTGAGATCAATATTTATTATTTTCCTCATAACCTATAGGTAGTGTGTTTAGGATCCCACGTGTAGTATTGCACCTGACAATTTAGTTCGAATTGCCCCTTAAAATATTTATTAGGTTTACCAATGTTCGATCTAGGGATTTTTTTCCCCGTACTATTTCATTCCTATAACGATAAAAATCGTGTCTCTTGTTTACGAGGTATCGTCCAGTACACCTAACCTAGCATTACCCGTTATCTCTAGAGATATTAATCATTGTTACCCACGTATACATATACCGACTGTGACGTATAACCACGGCAAATTTTTTTTTGTACAATAAAGGAAACACAGTAACGACCATAAAAATCCACTTAGAAAATTGTCGTGTAATCCTGCCACAGGGATAATTCGAATCTCGCGAAAAATCGATTTATCGATAATCGATAAGTCTTCGATTTTCAAATTCAAATATCACGCGCAGTCCCACCCTACTGTGCGCATGCGCGAAATGCGTGATCTAACCGCGTAAGAATTTACCGTGCCGATCGCGCGCGCCTTTCGTTTCCCCGGCAACGGAAAACTGTGAGCTAACGATTGGTCAATGGCAGAAGATTTTTTTTTACGGAAAAATGGTAATTTAAAGAGGTGGAGCATGCCCACGCGGCACAGAGTGCCTGTGCACGGTAGAGATCGTTTCTAGGTTATGTTTCGACCCACGTATAATACTTTCTTCGTCCACCGACGCGACTTTGCCGTGCAACTTGCTTCGAGTGAATAGTCGTCGCTTTATTCGTACGTATATACATACTTATGTACGTACGCACACTGTACTCAGCGTCCCGACGCTCTTTTTTATGCGTTTTTATGCGTTCCCATATACGCACCAGGTCATTACTTCGTATGCTCGTATATACGTGAATGCGACCTTCTACCGGTTTGGTGCTTCGCATTCCGACCACCAGATGGCGCCACAGGTTACCGAACGCGAATTCAGACTTTGCATCGAGAACTGATCTTTAATTAGGCGACTATATTTTTTTCTTAATCACGACAGATCGAGTGTTTGTTTACCTTGTGAAATTATGTAGGAAATTTTTTTTTCTTCTTATTTCATACCACACATCAACTTTATCGTAAGAAAATCGCGTCATTTGGAATTGCGTGACTTATCGTCATAAAGAGTCTTAAGGGTAGTCCTCACAGACGATTAAATACATTTTCGTATTTATTTTAAGCGAGACGCCATCCAGATACGCGGCCATTTGAAATGACGAAGGGCTTCGGGCGTTATCCGATAAATAATTATTTCGATGTAGCCCGTATGAATTATGTGCCGAAACCCAGTGACGTAACTGCCCGATAAAAATCGATAACGATTATTGATAAGTAAATCTCGATATTAAATTTTACAATAAATTTAATTGTAATACGGCCGATTTAATTCCGTCTCTTACCATTAAGCCGAGATATTCGAACTGCTAAGAAAATCGATCGGACACCGAATCAGGCCACTGAGACGCATACAGGTAACACACGTGTGTTCCGGATTTGTCGTTTCGTGGAAACCGTGTCGCCCGAAGAGACATTCATGCTTTATGCATACAAGGCACACAGAGCCTTTTCATTGTACCTATGAAAGGATCAAAACGGATTTAATCTAAAAATAAATAAAAAAAATCCATAAGCCATGATATTTAGGATACATCGAGTATCCGATTTTTGCATATTAAAAAACTGAGCTTATAAATTTTACCGATTTGAACTGACGTTCGAATTTCCCGCCCCGCCTTGCAGCCAGCGTCAAGTGGATTTAGTCTCAGTAGTTAAGCAGAAAATTGGCAGTAGCCGATTAAATTCTCTCTGGAGGAAAATGACATTTTACTAACCCAACTGTACAGAGTCAATGACCTGGTCCTCTCCTCCAGCCGGGAGACCTAACCTTACTTCAATTATCCCTGCTTAAATATACACCAGAAATAAAAGGTACGCTCGGGAGACTCGAGGTTAACCTTAAGGTCTGTTAAGAGTCGGGAAATGAATCCTGTTAACCTAAAACTCAAAAACCAGACAAATATTTTTTTAAGTTCCCATTATTTTCAAAAGAAAAAAAAAATTCAAATAATATTACGTCAAAATTGTCAAAAGGAAGTTACCCAGACAAGGCCTATAAACTTGGGATTTTATACGACTTGGGTCATTATTGTTTCTGGAACGAAAAGGCTGATCTTAATGCTCGCCATTGTATCATGTTGAATTCACCTACCTAGATGCGTGTGATGGAAACGTGAATGGCAGGTAAGATACTTGTGTGTGTATATATATATATCCACGTACGTAAATCCTGCACTTTATTCTTTGTGCTTCTTCAACAGGAACAAAGTTCAACACTGATTTCTATGTTTTTAATACGACTCAACATCGTCCTCAAGTCTGATCCGAAAACATTTTCTATTTGACAATTTATTCGCTCACTTTGCTTCTCACTTTCAAAATTTAATTTATGTTCCTCAACACTTACATCGACGTCAGCTGTGAATGAAAATATTTTTTTATTATTAAAGACCTATAAGAATTTTGCCCGAAGCTCGCTCAAATTTCTTGTACACTTTTTGTAGTCGATGCTGATAAGACCGAGTGTGAATTAAAATTTGAAAATTTTACTGGACTCGACTATCATCGATAATTAATATTTGTTAACTAACAGCACTATAGCAAAGCACTGTAACAAAGTCAAATTCTTTAAATCCCTGCACGATCACAATGCCAAAAGAAATAACAATGATTCGCTTCCTGTCACAATTTTTTAGTATTACCACCACACACAAAAAAAATGACTAAATCCACAATCGGCCGAATTAGCTGTCTAAAAACAAAAAATTCAGTGCTCGTGTAAAGCCAAGGAGTGAAATCGAGCGTGAAAAGTGTTTCCGTATTAACGCGTGTGTATGTAGGGTGAGCGTCGGTAGGCGTCGGGACGCCAGAGCACGCGGCCGTCCCGTGCACGCGTGAGTGGCTCGAGACCTGCACGCAACATTCAAAAGATAAAAATAATTCGGAGTAAAAGTGACACTTGAAAAAAAAAAGAAAATTTCTAAAAGCAATCTCGTGACAAGTATACGGAAGTAACTATAGCACGTACTATAGCGTGTATAAAGAGAACAGACAATAGATGGCAGTACTGTCAAAGGTTAAGAAGAATACTTCTAACGATATATTACACTATAGTAGACTATAGGCATAATACAGTATAGCACCTACAGTCTAGTACACTATAGTGCACTGCAGCATACGCGATACCGTGTCTAACGTGAATACGCGAGTCGTTTACGGGGAAAGCGCGAGTTTAAAGGAGCTTTTTCGCAGCGTCTGAATGAAAAGCACGACGGAATCGTTAGGGGAGCACTGTGCGCCCGTAGCGTCGAGCAGCAGTGGTAAAAGGCGTCGGGACGCCTCCGTCACCCTCGGCGTCTGCGCCCTCGCGTCGCCGCTCCTCG
The DNA here is from genome assembly GCA_030142655.1 of Trachelus tabidus. Lineage (NCBI taxonomy): Eukaryota > Metazoa > Arthropoda > Insecta > Hymenoptera > Cephidae > Trachelus > Trachelus tabidus. Next base: position 64,185 of record JARQTI010000267.1, on the reverse strand, counting down.
CCGGCCACCCCCTTAAAACCCCTCTCATCCCTTTGTCCCGTATTACCAGGCGTCCCTATAGACATCCAATGACTCGACTGCGAGCAAAGAAACCCTCGACTCGAGTCATGACGAATTGACTCGAGTCAAGTCGAGAATCAAGTACAACTGAGACAGACGCTTTTTATTATGACTGTACTTTCGATCAGACACATCTTTATACCTGAGCTATAGGATGCTCAATTATCGATCGCCCATTCAAATTTGAGTTAATTAATTAAATTTTGAAAAAAGTTATTTCATCCCACGACGTCACATGGTGAATCTTACGAAGCAGTTGAGTTTTTGAAATTATTAATTTTTACGAAAATTTTTTGTATCGCCCTTATCACAGCCTGATGATCGTGCAGAGATAACGCCGAGTGATAGGACGAGGTGTAGTATCGGGATAACGTTATTATGACGTAACGATAACGAGCCGATATTACGCGTCTAATTTACGTCAGGACGATCAATTAAGTCATGTGTAGCCGTAGTCATGTGAACGCATAGACGCGTGTACGATCTAACGTGATAACGTCAAAATTCAAAATTTCACTTCAGAATTTTTTTTGGAATTTGCAATACGGAGCGAAAGCGATTTTAGTGCAAAAACAAAATTTTGTTGTTAAGCAGGCGTAATGAATTTTTGGTTTAATGGGCGCATCTAGTACAGACTCGAACCCTCGTGCTCAACGACGGTGCAACCAACCTGAGCAAATATTTACATTGCTTCCGCGTACCCATCGACTTTAAACCCTTTTCAACAAAGTGCCTTCGTACCGAAGGGTTGACGGTGCAGGGTGCAAGTGCATACGGGTTGATATATCTACTGCACCGTAGCAGCACTGCATTACGACGCATCCTGTACATAACAGAGGTTGTATATATAAATATATCTACCGTGTTGAATTGCATAACTTTTTTACCCAAAATGAGGATTGCAAAATTGCAAAACATAAGGTTGCAGTTTCAACATTTTCTTGCTTTAACGTTAAAATCTCTAGATTGAAAATTCGCCTTGACTTGTGCTTGCAATTTTTTTTTACAAAAAAAGTGGCCTCGAAACTATACCAGGATTAAGTCAATTCTTTGAGAATTTCGAAGGACCCATCGACATCACCTCCACCGGTTGACTCACCTGAAACAATAAAAGGAAACGAAAAATTAATAGAGACGCATTTAAACCATCCGGGAATAAGAATGCAGTGTGAATCGAGCCTAAATCGACTCCAAGGATACAAACAGTGACTTACGTTAGAATAAATATATAAAAAAAAAAGGTCCTCACATACTATACACACATCACGGTATACTTATATAGCGACAAAAGGAGGTCACGAAAGCGCCTTTACTTTGACGTGATATTACGTACCGTTGTGAGCTCGCACGAAATTCACTTCAAAGAATTCGCCCACATGTGCTTAGGAATATCGAGTGTCGCCGGGTAAAACGAAAGAAAAAGTGGCAGCGTGCGTGTTAGTGTAGTTACGGAGGCACTTGGGTCTCTTATGGACCACGTGTTGACGATGGGGTCCTTTGGTAAGCAGCTACTTACATTGCTTTTGCATTGATCGTAACACCTTCTGGCAAATAAAAAAGATAAGGATCATTTCAAAAATGCCAAAATTCGAAGTAACTTCATGATCTTTGCAGCACGCATTTTCAGCGCGCACCCCAAAAAATGCCTACGTATGGCAAAAAAATGTCAGGCGAACGAAAACAATTTTTTTCATAGAAAATAAAAAGCTGCATCAACTCGTCAAAAATCCAATGATTTTCGTAGCGACGAAAAAAAAATTCTGAGCGAGCCATTGATGGAAATGAAAAAGAAAAAAATTTCTGAAAGGACCATACAAAACCAAAATACAAAGGACCACTACCCAATCATCATTGCCAGGCAGGAACTACCAAAAGTTCTCCGAGTCGTCGATACAGTCGCAAAAGCCATCAGCTCGCGTGTCTTCCTTACGTACACGATATATGCCGCAGCCATTAAAGAGCCCCTCTTTCCTATCTCTCGTATCTTTCTCTTTTTATATCGGTTCCCCGAAGCGATCTTCACCCGTAGTCAAGCACAGAGTGTCCTATTGCATGCTTCAAGAGCGTTTCGTGCCTTTGTAATTACGTTTGGCTGCACCCTCGAGGGAAGGGCCCATGGCCGCCACACCGCGTACAGTCGATATGCAAGAACCCTGAGCATTGCCAACAGTAATTCGGTTAGCAAGGACAAAAGTTTTGTGCGCATGCGCAAAGACTGCCGTCAAAACAATAATTTACCTGCAGCTGCGCCAGGCGTACAAAAACAATTCCTGTGGGTTCATCGTGCTGTTGTTTACGCAACACAACACGTAGAAACATAACTGCGACTATACACAACAATTGTATGCAATTCCATACAACTTTGTATCGATACAAAATTTTCTATCTACTAATCTCATGTCGCATGTCAACATACTACATAGCGTGTACCGACCTTTCCTGGAATAAAGTTTGCAGAACGGACCGTGAACCTCAACGTAAACGTGACGTCACGCGAACAGTCGTTTATCTACGAGAGGTCAAAGATCGAGAAAGGTGCGCGAGAAAAGTCAAAATTTTTCAACGCAACTCAAAGGCTCGACGAATATTTTCTCTCGTTTAATATTATTAAGTGACGTCATATCTGTTTCACCGTGACGTAATCGCGAGAGAAGTTATAATTTCGCAATTATGATTGAAGTTACAACGCGAATCCGTGCGAATTTTTTTATGACGAATTCATCAGTTTTCGCACGGTGTTAACAATTGCGAGGAAGCGAAGCGGGGTCGCCGTTTTACACAGGAATCCGTATGCGCGACTCGTGGCGTCGTTGTACGTTGAGTTCGCGTGCAACGATATCGCCTTAAACGTACTTGTTATACGGTTAGATTGACAATTAGCGGATAAGACGATTCCGAGAGGGCTTGGTAGCGCAGAGCAAACAAAAGGGAAAGACAAAAGCAGGAAAAAAAAGAAAAACGGGATATGAAAACAAGGGAAAAGGTCAGAAGTTCTCGTCGTCTAATGAGAGTGCGACTTAAAGGTTTGTAGACACGTTGTAACCTCATGTTGGTATATCTACAGCCGGAAATGCAAAACGTGTGTACGTCATAAACGAAATCGATGAGTCTTCTGACAACAACAAAAATCATATTGGCATTTTATCGCAAGATTTGACTGTTAAAAAAATACGTTTGTGAATTCACCTTTATGTTGCGAAAACACTCGTATAAAGTGACATCGAATAAAACCGTGAACGTATATCGCGTGTATCTCAATCAAATCAATGAGAAGGATGAAATAAAACAAGAGGGAGTGGGAGAGAGACAGAGAAACAAAGGGGGAAAAAATAAAAAGATAAATGAACCGCAGGTTAGGGATCCTGCGGAGATGTTATTTGCTTCTCGGAAGGTCATCCATTTTGTTCCTCGTGACAATTCCAATCGTGAAACGTTGCGAGGTCAGAGAAATTTCTGTTGTTGTTTTTGTTGTGCGCGATTTTTGACAATGTTGAAGTATCAATAAGTATTAATAAACATATATGTATAATATATATAAGTATCAATAAAGAAATAAGAAAGAAAAAATAGTAATGCTAAAAAAATGCCAAGATTGTCCTCTTATTTCTTTTTGCAACAATCAGGAAAATCTGTCGCTTCATCCGGATATGGAATTCACCTTCATTGTATTTCCGGTATTGACATACTTATTCGAAGCCCGTTGTATTCCACATGTTATATTCGTAAATCGCATTAAATTATTTGCAACGAGAGAACAAGCCGCCTGGAGCACGGGTGCATTCAGGTATGAAAAGTAGGTCGGAGCCAAAGATAAAATAAAGATAAAAGCAAGTTCTCGGATTGCTTATTAAAATTTAATAAAGTAAAGGCTAACGGGGCAGCCCTCGTACGATCTTACGCGTATAAGCGAAACAAGCGATTGGGATATTGAAGTTAAAAAAATTATTTATGGGTAAAAAACATTTTAATTTCACATTGCGCATGCGCAAAGTAAACGATCTACGGAGAGAAAGTAAAAAGAATACTGCCAAAAAGAGAAAGTCAACGAAAATAATAAGAGAATCGCGAAAGCCGCTTTTCAAGTCGTAGGAAAAGCAGAACGTCAACGTCGAGTTACGACTGTGCAATGATAACGATAATGGCTGATTGCTATTTCAGTTGTCAAATAAATATTCGAAATAACCAAGCGGAGAATAATTGTATAGGGCGGCCGTACGGCAGTAAAAGTTCGAAATATATATTTAACATTTAGCCTTCGAGCGTCCGTGGGGTCCTCCCTTGTCTAACTTTAGATCCAGCCGTCGCTTGAGCCTTCCAGATCCAGACTGGCCACGCGGGGAGCCCAGCGTAAAGAGAACGAAGGAGAAAGAAGATTAGGAAGAAAGTAGGAGGCATTGCGTTACGTGGTCAACCGAAAAACATTAATACAAAAACAAATAAAACTTTGTCAACCAAACTTGTTCTTGTATAGATAAGCTTGTATAGTCAAGTGCCTGGATCGTCCTAACAAAAAGATGGTAAAAAATGTTAGGAAAAACAAAATCGAATTTTTTAAATACAAACTGACTCACTATCCATTTTATTTGAGTTCCATTGTGTTTCGCGAGACGAGCTTTTTTCTTCGCAATTTTACCTTCAAAGGAGAAAAAGATACGAGACCTTCGTAGCCTCTCGGGATTCAAGTGCTGCAGTTTATAGTTCCAAGGCGCGAATCAATGTGAATCCATTTCTCGTATAGTACGTGTAATATTATTTGTTCCTTTGTTCTCTCGTATCGCGAATATAAGACGATCCTGAGCCGAAGCTTTGCTACGGCTATACCGTGTGTCTGTCAGATATACAGGACATCGTTCGATACAGTAACTGCAAATGGCAAATGGCCTTGGAATTGTTCGAGGAACCGGAAAGCCAAAGCCGAGGCTGACGTTATTCCCGGCCACGTGTAACGGGAAACGTCATTTTGACAATTCGTAAGTCGACCAAGTATCACCGACCTTATCAGATTTTCTCCTTCGAGTTGTCCGGATAATCGTTTCTCGAGAACTTTTTCCCGGCGTTCACTTTCCTCGCGAATTCCCTGCCGTATGAATCCGAGAGCCTTGTTTCAAGTCGAGAGGAACAAAAATTCAAAAAAGCTCTTGCACGTTGTTTCCGTACAAGCGAACAAAATACAGTGATAAAAAGTAAGTTCAACAAATTTATTACTTCACCGTGACCGATAATTTTAAAAGATTACAATTACTCTCAAAGTATTTAAAAATCCAAAATTTTCAAGAGCCACCAATCCACGCGAATAAGGCCAAAGACCTTCTTCGCCAAAGAGCCTCGTTTTACTTCAGCTCGTGTTATTTCTATATTCCTAGCGGCGAGTGAATCCACTTGAGAAAATAAAACCTTAAACAAGCCAAGCACACAGTAGCGTTTCCTGGCAATGCCCCGAAAACGCCATAAAAAAAATCTCAAAACCGTCGATTTCAACTCTACTAAAAATCCTATTTATCCCTAGAAAAGACAGCGTGTCGCACTCGATGACAATCCATACCAAAGCTGATTGGCTGCCAGTGATAACGAACCAATTGGAGTCTCGATAAAACTAGACCAGTAGCATAGCGCATCCCATTTCAATTGTCACGTACGTCTCTTCTCTGCGTACGTCAAACACCGAATTAATCGAGCAAAATTCGATTGGTCGACAAAGAAAAAGAATCACCCTCTATATAAAAAGTGCGTGGGAGAGTAGCTCAACGCATCCAAGTGCAATGAACTCCCGAAGTCGTTCGTTCCCTCTTTGGAACCACGAAGAGCAAGAAAAAAAAAACATACCAGACTTACGGTAGAAGCGAAGCAAGTATCAAAAATTGGGTAAAAAGGAAAAAGATACAGCGACAGCGAAGAATTCAAAAGCATAGGTCAACAAAATATTTTTCAAACAACAACAAACACAATTTCATGCAAATTTTTTTCTCGAAACAATACTCGGACAAAAAACTTTTCGAGTAAAATTCTTTTCATTAAACTCGACTACGAATCGTACCGTTCAAAAATTCAACCCTGTCACGATCCTCTGTATCCTACGCTCGGACGCTTTTCTCGGGCGTCCCGACGCTCTACGCCGCTGAGCCCCAAGTGAGACGCTCTCGTAAACGCGAGAGTTCATTACGCAGGATCCACTCGTAAGATCATAAACAAATACAACAGCAATGAAGCGCTGCTCCCACAGATTCTCCCTAAAGGAAACACATAGCCGCTATCCAAACAGAAGTAAGCGACAGTCTCTGGTGGCTGTTGGGCCTGTACTACGAAGATAGTGAGTGGGGGGAGGGGGGGATTTTCAAATTTCCTTAAAAAGTAGCGATTTTCTGAAAATTTTATTAATTAAATTTTCAACCATCAACACTTTCATCGACGCTAATGAAAATTCTTTATATAAAAAAAAGCGAGAAATAAATCAGTCCTACAATTAGCCAGGGACCTTTGAACTTTCGACTTATTTCCTGCGTCCACGTCGTCCTTTTAATTCCAACCCTTTGACCTTCGTTTATCTTTCGCTTCTTCTTATCGCACGAGACGCCAAATTTACTTTGACATCGAGCAACACGGAATTCCTGTCCGCGAGCGAAGTGACTGGTAAAAGCGAAATTTGCCAGAAGAAATTACCACGGGGCAACTTCGAATTGAAAGTTCATTTGGATTTTCGGTATCTTAAAGCGGGAAATTCAAACGAATCGATTTTGGACTCCGCCGTACGCGTAAGTGGATACGTATCGGTTATCAATTCAATAGTGTGTACGAGGCTTCACGAGTAATCAATTTGACGTCGTAATGGGTGCTTACGGCGTCGGGACGCCAGGCGAGCACACATTCAAATTTAATGGGACAACGTATATGCGTGCTATGTCGAACACGTGATATTAAGATAAAATTGACTAGCAGAGTGAAAAAAAAGAAAAAATAATTAATGAGGCTCCCGTGAAATTTTATTTATAGATAACTCATCGATAAATATAATCGATTCAGATATAAATAAATACGGATCAAGATAAATGAACCTTAGCCATTAATAATATTTGTTTTGCGTAATTTAACATGCTCGCACGAATTTAATGCACTGTCGTAATTATACCGAACGACTCCACGTGCTATAACAGCCTCTTGGCTGATGGCGAACAAAATGCATGAGCGCCGATGATAATTTGGCAAAATCCATTTTCCTCGGAAATTATTGCCAAGCGACATTATAAATTTGTATTAACGTTAGCTAAAAGCAATAAAATCGGGACAGGTCGGATGGCTAATTAATTAATAATCTGGCTATTAGCGATCGACCAAAATGACGAATATCCGAACGGGCAGGAAATTTCGAATGGAGTCAATGGTGCATTCCCTTACGGGGAATGAGGAGAATTGCGAAAATTTTTGTGGCCTCGTTAATCGAATAGCCAAATTTCGCGAATTTCGATACGGGAACGTGTGCAGTTATGTTACGTTGGCAGCCTTGCCATCTCCGGCACGTTCCCCTCCTCCGCCGGGCCACGTGCCAATATCTGACAAGTATTCAGTGGCTTATCGGAATGGTAGGCTGTGTGAAAGAATTTTTGAGATTTCAAAAATCAAAATTACAAATTCCAAAAAGCCCGATTAAAAAGTGCCCTTGGTAAATAGTCGCTGACGATAGTCACGATTTTAGATGCACAACCTGTTATACAAAGACATTTAGATAGCAGTGACAACGAAGGCATATGCCCAGCTAGCTTTAATGGAATGAGAGCTGAATTAAAGGCATATATATTGATTGAGGGGAAAATCAAAATTTTTTTTTATTTTTCCATCTCGTTGAAAGAGAGTGCACGTAGGTATAGACACCGCAAGTAAAAGTGAATTAGAAGCTGGGAGTAAGTATAGAAAAGAAAATGTGCACTGCCAGCTATAAAACAATGATCGATAACGTGAATGGCGTCGCGACGTCTGACGTCATTTAAATTCAATAGTCCTTCGTCGGAAACCTGTCGTATTCGTATGACTAAATTTTCAAGGCCACGGTCGGGCACGACCTTGGCACTCAATATTCCCACAGAGCGCATGTGGCTTATGCAATTAATCTTACGCGCCGGAGATAGCGTACAGAAAAAAAATAAAAGACATAAAAAATATGCGAAAAGAAAAAGTATGACGTTAAGAATTTCCAGGGATGACGGTCACAAAAAAAAATAAAGAAGAATGCAGAAAGGCGTAAAAGTCCCGTTTAGGTTTGCCCGGTTAGCCTCGTCTGCTGTGCATTTTCTCTGGCGTCGCCGACACCTTAACGCCAGATGCATGTGCAACGTGCATGCAGTTGGTATACAGCTGCGAAATGCATCCTTGAACAATGAATCTAAAAGTTCTAAGAAAACCCCCGCTAGACACGGCCCTGACTGCGTTCCTCATTGTTGACGCGGAGCGCTGATCTGGCGCGTTTGAAGTGAAGCTACGTGGAATTTCGCAAAGTAAAAAAAAAATGCACCAAATAAACCACAAAAAATTTGACTTCCAAAAGCACCAAAGTTTCTCGACTACGCATCACTTGCAACGTTGCCAACTCCGCGCGAAACGCCCGTACGAAATTCCATCCACTTCCCTTTCCCAGGAAAATCGCGAAGGCAAAATTGTAATAGTTAAAAAAGAGTCAAAATTAAAAAACAAATCCTACAATTTCTCTGAAACTTTTTTTTTTCCATAACAGACCGGAAATTCCTTGGATCATTGTTAACCGAGAGAACAGCCCAGTCGGCGGAATGAACAGGCTAGTCCGACCAGTGGTGTATCGGGGACCTGGCTAGCTGACTGGCCGAAGGGTCTGACCTGCCAGGGTCGGGGGGTTCGAGTTTACGACTTCTCATTCAAGAACACTTTGCGAAACATCTATACGTGGAAGCGGCCAGAAATACCAGTCGTTTTTGCTACTCGTGAATAATTCGAAAATGAGGGCCGGCGTGCCCGGAGTTAATCCATGCCGAGTATACGCGCATGCGCAGTCTATACCCTTGACATAAGTATTACGTAAGAATACTTGTTCCACGTGGCCGCTATACTCGCCAACAAAAATTACGTCATAGATACGACTATTTGGATCTATACGAGAACCATTGTTATTGTCATTATTCCCATGAACCTCCAACAGCGCATACTTGATATTCACGAGTGTCAAAAACATATGTGAAATTACGACATACGTGACAGCGCGCGAGGGAGAATCTGCATTTTAATTATATTCTCAAAATGGCCGACAACCTACAATTTACGACGTCATAATTCCACTAGTTCGCTCATTGATTTTCATTCATGAACCGCAGCCAGAAGCTACGCTTGCGTAAATTGACGTTACCTTATTTCGGAATCTATCGAGATGATCTAACCGGAAGTCAGGCAGGGAGCCGACACTTTTTTGTTGCGTGCGTTGTCTCGTGACGGAAGACAAAAATAAATAAAAAAAACCACGTTCTACCGGTTCGGAGCAGACCGAGTAATCTTCCGAGCAATTTCCGGTCCTTGCTTCGGCAAACGAACGTCGTTACGTAAGAGCACGAAGATTCGCCATTTCGTAAAAGAGTGGAAGTGACGGTAGATGGATGGGGGGGGGGAGACAGGAGAGGGCGGGGGTAATTAAAAATCCATCCTCTCACATTTTCATTGATTATCCGCCATCTCCCCGAAGACCCCCTTCACCACTCCCAGCAACTTGTTACGCTCCTGGAATTCGCAATTACATAGCCAAAACGTGATAGCTCGAACAAAAAACAATTAAAAAGTCAAAAAAGGTGATCGGACCGTGTGCGATCACGAATTGCAAAAATTCATTGATTCGCCAAATAATTTTTTTCAAGGACTCAACGAATAGAGGGAAAATACGTGTCCCAGTAAACTTCCAACCGAAATGCTTATCAGGGCTGGCGGATGAGGTTTTGGGGGGCAGGGAGGGCAGGGCAGGGTCTGCCATCCTTGTCTGTCCGTAAAAATATTTACCGAGATGGAAATTAAATTATGGCGAAAAGCATCGATCGGCCAATTACGGGGAGGCGCACTGATCTAAAACGAGAGCATGCATATTAGCCACAAGCGTAACGCGTATACAAGGGTGACGTGATCAAAGAGTATATGCGTACCAACCCCTTAGCATAGTTTAAGTAGGGTGAACAATGACGAGGAGTGAGGGGAGATTATTCGAAGTATCCAAATAACCAGTCAACAATAATCAAACTAGCAAAATTGTAAGAAAAAAATATTACGTATAAATTCTAAGTGCAACAAAAATTTTGAACATCAACGTCGATTGTCAGATCAAAAATAACGTTGGATACGAACCAACGTGTCTCGTATTAAAAAAAAAAAAGCCGTAAAGTATCGACAAATAAAAGATAAATCCTACGTATCAAGGTAAACACAGGTACATTTCCGTTTGGATTGATAAAACAAGATATATATCCTTCTCTTTCGGGTTTATCTAATTTCAATTTTGTACGGTATATCGGGTTCTGGTCCGCTATCACGTTTGACGAGGCGCTATACAAGCTGTAGTCGGTCTAGGACTTGGATGTTTTTTTTTTGACAGGTGGAAAAAATAGTTCCCAATATAGCCACGGGTGGCTATATAAACATATTTCCCTAATCTCGCGTAATTTTACGCGTAACTCGTTGAGGATTGTATTGTCTGGGAACTGTCAAAAAATAACGTACTGAACACGTGCTTCGAGCACGCGTTACGTACGTATAAAAACGAAGCTTGAAGGCGACAAGAGCGCCACTAGCGGAGAGAGGGCAAAGCTTAAGGTAAAATGTGTCAGCTCGAATTGAATTAAAGCTACGGTGACGTCACTGGGCTATGTTTATTAATAAACTATTGATAGACGGACGACTGTCAAAGGATGGTTGTAATTAAATTCAGTCATTAAAGTCGACATAAAATAAGGTTATGATTAACGCGACTACATAAGTTGTCACTGGTGTGGCTGCTATAGTCGGTTCGGTTGATTAGCCAGCGGTACATCGAGTTAGTGCTTTCCTTTCGATTTCACTGTCCATAATTGGTCTGACGGAAAAGGCCATGTGTGGTATGGAGATACTTCGGACAGTGACTGTACTAAGGCAATAATAATAGTATGGGAAACTAGTATGCGATAGGAGCTACACAGCATACGGTATAGCTGGAACAGTAGGACTGCAGTAATATACTATACTATACAAAGTAGTACAGAAGTGGCCGCTGGCGTCCATGAAGGCCGGTAGGCTGATCCAATTGGATCTTTGCTGAAGCGTCGTGAAAGAAGTGTGTGTGTGTGTGTGTGAGAGAGAGAGGGGGGAGGGGGAGGGAGGGAGAGAGACGGAAGAAAATTAAAGAATATAAGAGATAGCGAGAGAGAGAGGGAGAGAGATAGGGTGGAGGACGAGCGCGCGTGCGCAACAGGAGACCGCCTCGCTTCACTCAATTAAGATCAATTAAACTAAGTTAATTAGTTTGGATTCGCGATTAAACTGGCCCCTGCAGTTGAGCCGACGATTAGTAACTGTGCGTTAGCTAGGCAGAGATTTATGTGCATACGAAGATATGATATGGGTGTACGTGTAAAAAATTTTGCCACGGGTCCAGGATACGTGTAATATTTTTTGTAAATTATTTTTTTTCTTTTTCGAACAAAATTTTTGTCTCTCCATGAACTTCGTGATTGTACTGGATATATAAGCTGCGGTGATAATTTTTTGTTTTCGATCACGTAATAAATTTCGCATCAATACTCTATCGTCGGGCGTCAAAATTGTTTAATCAGCTGTCATAGGATCTATAAGAAAAATATCTCAATCATTCATAAGACACTGTAATGCGAATTACTGCTTTCAGACCGATTTAAGATCCTCAAGAATTTTTTTGCTTTCCGTCGTCAAGATCACTGTGGAAATTTTCCTCTGTGGAAAGCCTCTCGTTACACGTCGAGGAGACGCAGCGCGTAATCTGCATTCCGATCAATTTTCAGACCGGCACGTTGTTTATGTCTACCTCAGTAAGCTCAGTGGCAGCACGCACGTGCAGTCGAACCGTGCAGAGGAGATTAGGCGCGCAGGAACAAAATTACAAAAATAAGGACGGTGGGTGACGATTTTGCCCGACTTTGACTTTGTAGCGAACAAAAATGTCATTGCACAAAATAATTAATTACCGACGTTCCGCATGGTTCAACGAAGTATAAAGAGATGGCAGCAGCAGCAGCAGCAAAAAAAGAATACGGCTCCTGAGTGCAACTGGCAATTGTGTTTATATCGGCAGTGACGTACAGAGCAAATGGATTAAAGAGACATTGGACAGGATCGTCGCTTCAAGCGAAATGGTACCGGTGGAAGCAACACCGAAGCGAAAAAGAGAGCCTACAGTGTAACAATAAAGGATGCGAATACCGAGAACTGTTTATTTAACGTTCTCAGGGAACTTTTACGTTTCTCGCGATTCTACGACGGTTCGCACCGTGAATTTCATGGAAATAATCATAACCTCTCTTTTTTTCTGACCGTTTCTTCATGCCAGATGGCCAAAAGCATCGCGAGAACGTCTTACTGCTGGTTTCAATACACGTTTTACCTTGACTGGCAGCAGCTTCTCTGCTTCCGCTTGTTAAACTTTCCCATCTGACATAATAATAACGAGAGCATACAAGCGAGGCCCGCGACGATATATGACGACGAAACGATGGCGATCGATGGAACTTTTTCGTAGTACCAAATTATTGATAAGTGATAACGACAATGACGCGAGAATTGTTCCACGTACAAAGTCAATAGTTACGACAGCGTCGAGTACAAAAGGACATGCGAATTCAATCCATAATGGAGACTGAAAGAAAAGTATGCGCGAATGAAGTTTCCGTCGTGTTAGTACGCTCGGAGTCGCCGCGTGGCGCTGTTATCGCTCGATATCGAACCTACGTAAACAGGCGCGCAAGTTTAACTGCCGGTAACGTTTGCGCGGCTGTTTACGTGGCGTGGCTAACAAGAAACGTCCGACGGCGAATCTGAACGCGATCTACGTCAGGTCTACGAGTGCCATTGAAAAAGCATAAATCTCATTAACGGCTACGAGTTAAAGGGTAAGTAAGATTCAAGCGATGCGGCTATATTCAAGTGGAACGGTTAAACGAGAGCGTCTTGAAGATTCACTGCAGTCGCATCAGCAGGCAGCATCCCTAACGCGCCAATGGACCAAATTACCGACACTCTAACTAACGTAGCCTTGAGTGTCGCGTGCGCTTGTTAAAGAATCTTTATTGAATCTGATACTACACAAGACCCGCATTGACCGTCGGAGTGAATACAAAACTTGCACAAAGAAATACAACACGTTTCGACACTTATCGTCAGTTCCCGTGATACAATTCAAATTGGATACTTGAACGATACAATTGTATGCAACAACAAAATTTTATCACTACAAAAAAAGAAAGAAGTTCAAAACTTTTCTCCACTCAAACGTCTTGTACGGATCCTCGATACAATGACAAAGTATCCCAATACCCACACGGGGAGTTTTGTTAGCGAATAAAGCTATAGTCCGTTCGTCGTAAATAACGCCGTGAGACTAGACTGCCGCGACGTAGACGTAATTATTGCAGCTCGAAGCAAGAGAGCCGAAACGGAACAAGTACGAAATCCAGAGCGACTCCTTAATTATGCAGCACCGGCAACCGTAATGGCGGCGACCGCTTACGTTTACGCTTCGCCTCCGCTCCCTCTCCCCAACCGCCAATGTACGCCTTGCCCATATACGGTTTTTTTTAGTTTTGTAACCTCTTCCCTCCTGACGTTTCTCACATACTCCAGAATCACCCAGCGAAACTTTCTATATGTCAACACCAAAAATTGAAATAAAAAATCTTCTTTTAATGAAAATATGCGTATGACCAAAAAAAATAATATCCAAAAATCTTCAAGTCCATGGAAAAGCACTGTAGAGGCTTGTTGTCTGTGAAAACGAGTATAGTAAACACGCGTGGTAAGCGTGTTCCACATATTGAGTTCCGAGAACGCGTATTGTATAAACAAGTACAAAAGTACGTGTACGGCGACATAGAAGCATAGGGAGAAGAGAGAGAGAGAGAGAAGGGGGGGGGGGGAATTCAGACTGGCGATTTCACAAAACATGAGAAAACGTTTCTCAGGCGAAGCGTCGCGACGCCAATTGTGCAAGCGTCCATTGCCTGAATTCCATGATTTTGTTTATCGGTACCACTGCGCGGGTCCTCGGACAAAATTAAGTTTCTGGGTAAAATTTCTTTTTTTCAAAAAAATTCAATATCGAAATAAAAAAGATAATCAATTAAACAAATGCAAGAAAGATATCAAAAAAGAAAGTCCACAGTAAAAACCGTTCTGTAAATCCCGACTCTTACGTGGCCAATCCGGAGGCTGATTGTAACTAACCGGTCTGGACCACGATCTCCATATCCTGTACTTATTATCCCATAGAAAAATACTATAAAATTATGTGATATTCAACGGAAATCATAGTTTACGATAAATAAGTAAAAACATATGTATACCTTACGCGTGATAAAGATAAATAAAACGATAAAGATCAATCGGTATCGATTACAAATATTGTATTTTAATATCACATATACAAGCCTCATAGGTATTATCATACTAATTAGTTAAGGTCGATCTCTCGTTACTTTCACATGTGATTAATAAGTGATATGATACAACATATGTATAATTCAAAACATACATACATATATCTACAGTTCAGGATGCGTAAACGTATCTCAACTACAGGTGGATTCATATACGATTCAATCTGTGGGAACGGAGTGCTAGATTTTTTTTTCAAGATCCACGATACACGATGCGCTGTTCAAAAGGTGTTCCATATGTGCTCACATGCTCGTAAGTGACCCATACGTGGGCGAATGCATGTGCGCGATATATATAGCGAAGCATCGTCTCACGTTACGGCTAGACGCACCAGGAATCGTATACGATTATAGTACTGTTTGTTTCATACGTGTTTACCTAAACAAGGCATTTTTCTGCTTTGCGATTTCTACCGGGGAAAAAAAAATTCCTCTTCTTTTTAATACCCTTTATCCCCCAAGCTTGCTCATCCCTACGCACTTTAACTCGCACATACGATTACGTGGATCCCTCAGATTTCTACACGCTCGCTGGGTTATCCTCATACAGGCGATCCGTGCACGCGACACTGGTCATGCAATGTAATCTGTGGGTAACTGCGGATCGATAATTTATTATTTTCAACCCGAAGCAGAACAACATGACAAAGTGACGTAAGTTCACAAAACATTGAAGCTTCTTGTGTTTTGTTCTTGTGCAACAAAAACTTTGTGCTTAAATTTGCTCGTACAATGTTCGTCTTGGCAAACAATGCTTCAGCGTAAACACGTGTATCAGTAAAATTCGGAGACATGTTCAAGGCCTACATGAAGATCAATCTTAATGATTCCAAAAAAAAAAAAAGGCGAACGCACAAAAGCCACGAAGGAGCGTACAAAGCACAGCATACGTAAGAGCAAAAGCTGATAGTTTTCGAGTGTCAATTGGATAAGAAATTTTGCTTACACAACGGATTCTCTAAATGAAATCGTCTGTTCGTTAACGTCGTTCGGATTTCTTATCGGGGTTTCACAAGACTCAAGATCAATTGATCCATCGATAATTCCGTTCTACCAAAGAAAAATTAATTCGCACAGATTCTTTAGCCTCCTCGGCAGCTGCTACACGTATTTTTTTAAGGCAGACGTCATGCGTCTCGAATCAAATCAGCCACTGTCTGTCTTTCAGTACCGTCAGGTTGGTATTACCGTGTACGTCAGCAACAAAAAAGTTCCGGGCTGCAGATCGAAGAAGAAACCTTGGCCCGGCCAGGTGGTTCGTGCCTTCGAATCTGGTTTTCATGGGTCGCGACAAGAATTCAAGGCTCGTGTGCAGAGATTCTAAAAAATTTTTGAGCCCTTCGCCGCAATCAAAAATTCTACCGGAAGTAGCGACCACGCGAGTCGTCATAAATTAATTTTATTAAAACTGCAGCACAGCCATACGATATTGAGCGAATCTGGTGAATATTTTTTTCAATTGCAAAAAAATTTATCACCCAGCTCCGTCGAGAGAACCACTGCTCTATCGAACAGCCGCTCGATGGGATTCGATGTCAAGGCCATTAGACTGTTTGAACGGCGACAAGAGCGACGCCTACGTACATGCAAATCGGTCATAAAAATCGCAATTCAAAAATCCCTTTCTAACAGTCCTCTATTCTCAAACGTACCCAATAAATCAAACGCGTAACACGTGCAGATACAATTTTTAACAGCCCCCCCGTAAAATTCTCCCTCTTTCCTATCGACAGACGTGCACTTCGCAGAATAACCAAAGATAAATAAAGCGTAACGCGCGACCAATTTCACCTACGCGGAACGTCTGGATAAACCGTATTTTCAAAAAAGTAAACCACTTCTTTGTCTTTACGTCCTACGAATACACATCTACGAATTCTATATATTTTTTACGTAATAAAATAACAAACTACGACAGGATGGTGGAAAGTGGATAAGGCAAAATCAGACAAAGAATAAAATTCGTCTCGGATTGAAATCCTACAGCAACAAATCAGCCACGAGTAAAATCCTTAAGGATATATCAGCTTCCCCCTTAAAATCCCAAAGGACTTTTATACCTTTCGCGCGCCACGTTGTATACCTGTGTATAGACATATATGAATATACATATATATACGAATCACACTCTCAGCTTCTATTCCAGGGATGACGTCATCAGGACTACCGCTTTGACGCTTCTTGAATTAAAAAAAAAATCCAGACCCAAACTTCCTTTTGCAAATGACCAATCCATGAATCACGTTGCGAAGGCCGAGCAAAAAAAATGGATTAACCGGATATGCACAATTTTGTTTCTCTGTTGTTGTTTCATCGTTGCCCATTGAATATAAATTGGGTCTGCATTAAACATCTGCCGTATTGAATTACCGCGTCGGCGAATGTCGAATCCAACTTTTCCACGAATGTAATCTTATCGGAACCGACACAGCCCTGTACAGCTGATACTATCGATAAGGATTTAACAAATGGCCGATTTGAAATTCGCGAACGATTCCCCGAACTGGATATTTTATACGTGCGAATGCAGGGAGGACACTCGAGGATATTTTTACAGCGATTCACGCGCGTTACGTCACTACTCGAGCAGTGAGGATGCAAAGTGGCCGCTCAAGAATTTTTCGCTTTATTTTCAAATTTCAATTGACACGAAATCTGATGGGCATGGGTGTATGAGAACAAATTTTTTAACACAGACTGTACCCGACCCTCCTACTTCATTTCGCCCGGTGCACTCCAATTGCAATATTGATGGGTATTGCTGCTTGAGGTGGTGGCCGACGAATTAGCCCCTCTGTAATTACACACGGTGGTAATTAGCAATATGGCCGCCCTGCTACTTTTAAACTTCCATATGGCATTTCTAACGACACGCGTGACTTGCGTTGTAAAGCGGCATGAGTCATTGCGAAAAAATTTTTTTTAATTGATATTATTTATTATAGAAAAAAAATAGGTAGTAATTTCGTACTATGTATTAAAAATTTATACATAGATATATAAATATACAATAATACTAGGGTAGCATGAAAACGTACATGCATGCTGTTTGACACTGAACCGTGACAGTAGACAGAAAAAGTCAATATGTATCAGATTAGACCCCGGTAAACAGATAAGATTGGTGTAATCATGCTGTAGGCATAAAATCGTTATCGGTTTCACCGGCCGATTAGGTTTCGAGTTTCTTGTCTGGAATAAGGTAAATCCAACATTTCCAGTACCGAGACATCGCAGTAACATTAATCGTGGAGATTTATACTGAATTCATGGGGAAAAAAATGTTGTTTATGTACAGGAGCATTTTTTTATTGTCATCGATTGCGCACGAGATGCAGTGATGCATAAATAGAAGAAAGAAATACATAATTTTTCTTTGTCCAATTCCGCCGACACGCACGATTCGACGTCGCGACGGCTGTTCCACGTGTGAACGTACCACGTGACTGATGAAGCTGTCATCGAATGTTTGATCCCTGATTCGAATTTCATTCTAGCTTATTGAAAATGACGTAATTGGGTAATTTCTTTTTGTAAGGAAAAAATTACATTTTTGTTAAAAAAAATTGCACGGCCAAATATCTGATATAGGGTGGAGTGCGGGGATGCCCGAAATCGACGTGACAGTGGCTTTTTCGAAAATTAGATAAAACCGTAATTTAAAAAATTATGAAAGTCAAGGCGATCTTCGACCATACTTTTATTGACGTTTATATTAAATACCGTTAAAATATATATATATATGTATATATGGACTGAATGCATTAAAGGCAGGTCAAGTGCATCGCGGTAAATATGCAGTTTCAATGTTAAAAAAGGCCAATTCGAGCACTTAACGAAATATGCATTATTCATGAAGACATTATACGCGCGTCCACATGCATCTTCGTCCGACAAATCGCGACTTACGTGCGACGTTAAAAAAAAACTGTGATCGCGTCAATGGAAAAATAGCATGTGTCAAGAAAAAAAAATCAGCGTAATCGCCAGTATTCAATATCAAAAATGGCCAAAATCAGTGTGAAATAAAATTCCGAAAATCCTCGTTTTTTTATATCCACACGTGTATTTTCAAATACACAAAAAAAAATGCTTTTTTTTCTAGTCACTCACGAACCGCCACTACGATGGGTCTTTCCAACGGACGAATGGACCCCGCACCGGTCGTATTCGTTCTGCCGTGAAAAGGAGCCGAAACGGAGAGGGGGTAAGAGAAGAAAAAAAAAAGTAGAAAATAAAATAACTACGGGGGCACGCGTCTGCTTTCTATCTCTTGTGAACTCGCCCGTGCAAGGAATCCCACGACAATGCTTCTACACTTATATACAGGACTGTACCTATATAGTTAGGTATAGATACCAACAGAGACAACGTCAATCATGATTAATCAATCATTAAAAAAGAAGTGAAGTCATTCATAAAAAAATTGATCATCTAATTCGTGTCCAAATCCATTGATTTGTTAAATATCATGTCAATTTTTCATACAACTTTTTATCTGGCTTATCAACTTTTTTTTGTATGCACCTGTATCCAGACAGGTGACAGGGCGATGCATACGATAAAATGCATATATGCCTTTTTGACTTCACACAGGTTATTACGAAAGTGTCTCTCTTTTTTAATCCACGTCACGTCTGCCCCGTGTGTAAGCATTCACCTTGGAATTAATCCATGACAGAGAAGAGTGTTGCGTAACACGAAAGAAAGTACGACGCGAGTGATGGATATGGGCCCTATACTATTTATTTGGGACCCATAAATTTTATTATTCAAAAGGAGAACCAGATGGGTTGCGCAGTGTAAAAGAAAAAGATGTTGTCTTGATTTTTTCAAAATATTTCAGGCCGTATGTAAGATCCAAATACATTCTTGATTTCAGATGGGAAAATATATTCGTAAGGCAAGAGAGAAATTAACAAGAGAAAAAAAATACTCTACTAGTTTTTCATAGATGACACGAAATCCGTTGGAACGACTCCAAGTCGTACTTCGGGATCACCCTGTATGTGCACGCATGAGAGTACGTATACATATACATATAGGTATGATTCAAGTTCTTTCGATTTTCCCTATGGCAGAGCCAAGAGAGCCTACTGGTCCATGTGCGACGTCACGCAAGAGGAGAATGAATGACTGAGTACATATGTGAGTATATGTATGTTTAGTCACATTCCAATTGGAATAGTATGTGTCAAAAAAGAGAGGTAGAGGATAAAAAAAGGAAAAATGATGTCGAAAAACCTAGGGCGGCCACATAGGAATTTCAACATATAACCTATGCCATAATTAAAGGCTAATTAAAGGC
>JARQTI010000267.1:0-42103 GCA_030142655.1 Trachelus tabidus | reverse complement strand
GCCTTTAATTAGCCTTTAATTATGGCATAGGTTATATGTTGAAATTCCTATGTGGCCGCCCTAGGTTTTTCGACATGGAAAAATGTAAAACAGTTTTTGTTCCAGCCAGATATGAAAAAAAATTTTGGACCATGAACACATTTTTAAAATTATATTGTTTAGGAAAATTAACATGGTGTTTTTATAGCTTAGGGGCGCAGTTGGTAATTACACAATAAGGTAGAGCAGCTTAGCGTTGTGAGGTTTATGACTTTTCCATGTGACAGATGTGAGATTTGGCAACTGACTGACATAAATACATTGTCGTCTGGGATTTTTGTTTTTTTTATTTACGAGTACGAATGGCTGCCAACTGCGCGACGTGAAACGAAAAGCAGTGTCGTTTGTTTTGGAACTGATAGTTGAGTGTTGGAAAGAGAATTTGAAATAACCTTTGATAACGACGGATGAATTAAGGAGCGGAATAGCATTGCACTTAGAGTACCTTGTAAATATATAATTAATATTACATAAGATACGTCTCGAACGTGTATAAGAGTTCGGTAGATATTTGTGTAAAAAATATTTTGACGACGAAAAATATTATTTTCCGTAAATGTTTATAATTGAAATTATCGTTTAATAAATCCTAAGCATCGTCGTACACAAATTACGCGGGAGGTTATTCGCCATAGAAAAATACACAGTCGAGCGCGGATGTTGACCCGCCGACAGAGTCAAAACATTAATAAAAAGAAACAAACCCCCCAGAGCGCGAGGAACGTCGAGTAAGGCGGAATCAAGAATTTCGCGCCATGGCAATTATCCGATTGACATCTGCATCGGAGAAGCGGACGATTCGCAGAGAGAAAAAGTAAAAGAACCGCGATGCATGGCAATTCTAGCAGGATCCAAAAGAAAGTCCCAGGAAAAAGGCCAAGCAAAACATCTGCCGAATCGATAGAAAGAGTAAGCCAGCAAATGTATCCGACACGCCGCGTTCATTGTTCCACGAATGATTACATCAGTATTTGAAAATGCCGAATAAACAGTCTCCTCGCAGAGAAATCAATAAAAATAAAAAAGGAAGACGCCTCGCATACCTGTCATCATGAAGTCTCTTGAGATCAGCCATCTCGAGTTCAAATTTGAGTTTTGACACCTCGCAAAGAAGGGCGTCACGTTCCCCGATGACCTCTGACAGTTCCCGCTGGAGCCTCTCGATCTCGGCATACTGTCTACTGATAAGTTGATTCTTTTCTTCGATAATGACCTCGAGGTCAGCCTCCTGGATGACTCCGGTCTCGTTGACACCACTCGTCACAGTGCTCATCGTTTGTTTACAAACCGTGCCGTAAAGCGCGCGGTTTTTCTCAATGATTATTACGATTTTATTCTTTCACACGAGGCGCCGCGACGACGCGCTTTCCGAACACTTTATTAATGCACTAAACACGACTCGGGCACACAACGCCGCACATAATAACTACGATATCACACAGAACGACCGTCCTTTTTCACGTTAAACTGCACGAACTCTCCGTCGCGACGCGCACCGTCCTCACGACACGCTCGCCATCTTGAGCCTTGTCGATACGCTCCTGCTGTAATAACCAGTTTCAGCCTCTATTCTCATCCTTCTGACTAAGGACCATCCGGCACAACGCACGCCGCACGCTCTACGCTTCTCTATTCATTTCTTTACGGATGCGCGTACGGCCTCACGCATGCGCAGTGGGCACTACCCCCACCACTGGCCGGCAGTTACCAGTGAGCGGCAGATAACTGCACTCTACAAAATGGTGAACGACCATCGGATGATAATTCTTCTTAAAAATTATTTTTACACTATCGCCAATTTTACTACGGTAAATATCAAATATATTTCATCTAAATCAAATTTGTAATTTTCAGGGACTGAAAGAAATGACGGTTCGGTTACGGTGCTCGGAATGGTAAGAGCTTGAATTTCGGTTTTAATTTTTGATTTTAAGATACTAATTCATCATTTTTTGTTTACGGTTTTGGTTTTTAAACTCAATATATTTCGGTTTCGGTTTTAACGAGAGATAGTTCTTGGTAATGGTTTGTTTTTCGTTTTTTTTTCACGAAGACGAAGCTCATAATCGAGCCTTTGGTGACTTAACTGCTTTTTGAACGGGGAGAACCATTTACTATTTTCTATAAGAAACCAATCGTACTGAACATTTGACTAAAAATATATTGAGAATGGAAGTTTTTTAAATTATTATTTTTTTTGAAACATTACATTTCGGTTAACAGTTTTGGTTTCGGTTTTTCATTTCAATGATTTCGAATACCGATTACGGTGTCGGATATAACGATTTTGAAATTTTTGTTAAAGTGGTAATTTGATATTGAGTTCTTAACAGCTGTCGGTAACGTAGAAATCCTTTTACACGATTTTCAACCACGTAGAACCATGGTGCTCCTTCTACGTTCGTCCATTTAAATTCTGTTAACGATAACAGATCGTCTGGCGGTAATTCCTCATGAATTCTACTTTATGGTCTATTGATAATAAACGAATCTTCCTTATACTTAATCATTCGTGTAATCAAATGTGGGCATGAATTTAGATAATAAAGGTAAGCTTAAATATTATGTTTCGATGAAAGATGATACCTGTAATTAATTTTTGAATGAATTATACCGGTTCTTTGCAGGAAGGCTGCTCAAAGAAAATGCATCGTCATACAGCGGACAATGTGAACCGGGGAAAAGGAAACGGAAATGCATATGTGACTTCGAAGCAATTTGAAATTTCAAGTACGGCAGAAACGTGAGAAAATCTTCTTTTTCATATATTCCTTAAAAGTTTTTACTAATTTCATTACTTGCATGACGTGTTCGCATTTTATTACGTCCCCAAAAATTAGACACTCACTGTCATTAAATTTCGTTTGCTATGGCAGAATCATTGAATTAAAAAAAAAAGTAGTGTCTCTGAACATGACCACATTGTGTAATCGAATAATGAGCAATCAAGAGAATTAATTAATAATCGATAGCCCATCAAATTTTAATCGAATTAACCAATCTGATTGATGAAATTGGTTTAAATATCAAATAGTTGAAATTTCATCACAGATTGTACACACGTACAATCAAGATGCGTGATTATACATACCGTATGTACATACTGACACAAGGATAATTTCATCACGCAATGATGTTCCGCATTTGTGGAATTTAATCTGACGGATTTCAAGTGAGTATTTAATTTAAAATTTAACAGGATTTATATGACTCGACACAAGGTAGAATTTTGCAATCATTTTATTATTCTTGTAAATGCACTTTGTTTTATATTCCATCATGAAATTCTCTGGTAGACAAATGCAAGAAGATATGAAAATAACATGATGATCCCGTACGGATCGTTATAAAATCCAAAAAAATCATTTCCAAGATTTTCACAAAATTTCATCCCAAATGGAATCAACTTATAATTTCATAATTCTGATTACTTAAGCACGTCGACTGTTCAAATATGTTTTCCTTTATGATGTCTGTCGATTATGCGATTAATTCAATGATAAACAAGTAAATCCAGACGTATAATTAAAATTTCGAAATTTCTTTTATTTCACAGATACCCCCCTTACCATTCTTATTACACCCGAAAGTTTCCGACTTTTTCCGAAATTCCGAGACAAGGCTTGTATAAGAAAGTCCTATTGGCTGTAAAACAAAATCCAAGTTAAACAAAATTTCCTAAATTATTGTGAAACTTGTTTGAGACTTCTATATGAAAAAAAAATTCAAAAAGTGACAAAACGTTCACATGTAAAAAATCATTCCTCATCTGTGAAACTACAATATTGATATTCAAAGATTAACATGTATGATTAATCATAAGAGTTTATTATTCTTGACACATCTGCATTTCGAAATCAAGTGATTCTTCACATGACAAGTCACCATTAATGTCCCTTCCCTACTACACAAATATACCCCTGACATATATAATCAAATACAAAATACAAAGTCAGAACACTTCCCATTTGTTCCTATTATAAGTAGCCTTTTATCAATGACGATTACAATCGCTTGATGACTGTCTATTCTGAATACGAATTGGTCCATAAACTCTTGAGGAACAGCTAAGCCATCGTCTCTTAAAAAAAATTCTAGACCAGGTCATCGAACAGTTCAGGTTCATGACCTCGAGGAAATGACTTTGTTCGTAGAAAAAAATTAAAGTATTTGCAATTTTTTTAATAATTAAAAAATGTATAATCCTCAAAGTCCCTGTACGACGAGACAATTTATTGTCTTTTTAAATCTCTCAATTTCTCTTGCATAATTTAAAATTCTTTTTTCAATTTTCCACAGCTGCAGCGCGACATCAAATATGACAGCTAAATTGCTCATGGCTAAATCTTTAATGCTTTACGATTCTCACGTGTAACGTATGTCAGATTAGGTGCGTCGAGTGATATGGTTTAAGAGGCGTGATTGTCACAATGATAACAAAGTAATTGTACGGTATGTGTTTACATGTATCACGTGTGAGACATTTGTGTACTATCTTGGAAATCGACGTGCACGAAGTCGTTCGTGCAATACGATAGAATGGCACGTGTTAAAATTGGCATTAATATTTCGAAAGAAATGCATTTTTTTAATTGAATATATGAAATTTTCTAATTAATTATTCGATTCGAAGATTCATTACCGTTAACATACTCCATCATGAATAATTGAAAATTTTTTTTTCATTGCGTCACCGTACGTGCAAAAATTCTAAAATCTTACGTCAAGTTGCAAATGATTTATTGTGACTTTATAAATAAAAATAATGAAGATTACAACGTCTACAACCATAACGAGTACCTGTACCCGGTATAATGAATTATTATAAATAATAATTAATATATCAAGCTGGAAGCTCAACGATGCTTGTCGCGTTTATGCGAATTCGTCGACTCAAGGATCCCAAGTAGAAATCAATACTTTCCTTGTTTTTCCATGCAGTGATAAAAATAGTATATATCCGTGAACACTAAAGGTCACAGAGATTGCGTTAACCGATGGAACAAAAAAAAAGATTTTTTTACTCTCAGTAAAATTAGTTAACAATATTCTCCATATTACCATATGTAATTCATGTCAGTCCAAATATTTTTTGCAAATTCTATAACCCCCAGAAACTCGAGGATCGAGAAGGAGACAAAAAACACTTAATATTTCTTAAGGCGACATCCTTGAGTGTACCAAAAGAAGGAAAAACAAAATTGAAAAATTCAAGATGCAATTCAGTATCACATTTGCATTACAAAGACATTACAAGGTATTCCTTAGAAGAGAATTGCATAAATATGTTAATAAACGCCGAAATCTTAGTTCATTTTTAATCCGCAATTTACTAATGACCCGCAGATAACAATGCTAAGAATATTTCAAAAATTAGGGAAAGAAAATATTAGAATCCAAAAAAAATAACAATTAAATTGCGTCATTAACTACCAAACCACTCAACGGACGTATAGCACGTGTGCGCAGTCACGTGCAAAAATGTTTGCGCGCGCGTCACTAGATGTAAAATAAAATTTCGCCAGAGACTCACTAGCACTTTTGGACGCGACTGTACCTGCTCGTAAAGGCACGATGCAAAGTATAAAAAAGTTTTTTAATATTAAAACACCCAAGAAAACAGATAGTCCAGTTTAAAAATGCATAAAATGACAGTCGTGAGGCGCGTGTAAGCAGTGTGCGAAAAAATTGCAATCTCCACACGCTTTAGCAGCACAAAGTAAAAACATTATTGCACGAACATCCTCGTGACATTGGGCAAACGTTTAATCGGAAACGACAAGCATCGGCATTGGCCGTGAAAGCATGCAGCAAGTATCAAGTCATGCGTCGCGACGTCCCTCGTAATAAAACAAACGTCCCTCAAGGCTCTTAACAAGCCATTACCAACCCAATTTTCAATAATCTTATCATTGGTGTCTCGTCTCAGAAAAATCCGAAGATTTTCGAAAACTCACGACTGTATTCGAACGCTAGAAAAAAAATTCGAGCACGTGTCAAAGTTGTATACCAACTTGATAAAAAAGATGCCAAGCATCAACATAGTAAATAAAATTATCCGATCACGTATCAACATAGTATACGAACACGTGAAGGTACGTCCACAGGGCAAAAGTCGAGCATACGATAGCTGGGACGGTGCTGGGACGATGTCAGGACACAATTATGGTTGGATTAGCGTTATGATGGGGTCCCTCTCCCCAGTCCCCCTTCGTGGTTACGCTCAGTCCCTCTCCCAGTCCCCCAGTCCCCCAGTACCCCTCCCAGTCTCACGAGCAACCGATCTACTCCACAGTCTCCCTTACACACTTCGGGCCCCTGTAGCCATAGTGCTCGCGGCCTTTACACAAGCTATATAAGCTGACAAAGCTCTAGTTAACGACGTATAAGTGCAACTACGGTAACGCGAGGTGTTACTCGTGAAACTGGGGGAATTCGCCACTTTTTTTTATTCAATTTTTGAATTTTCCCGCCTTACCCTAGGATACACCGCTCACGAGAACTCGAGTATAGAGATATGTATGTATATTGGTTTTTGAAATTTTTGGAACATTTTTCTTAGACTATCCTCGAAAGGGAAATTGATAACACCCTTTATGGGTTATTGGGTCGAGCGGATATTATTAGACCCTGTCATACTCATTT
Source organism: Trachelus tabidus (assembly GCA_030142655.1). Classification (NCBI taxonomy): domain Eukaryota; kingdom Metazoa; phylum Arthropoda; class Insecta; order Hymenoptera; family Cephidae; genus Trachelus; species Trachelus tabidus. The sequence goes on along the minus strand of JARQTI010000267.1, from coordinate 35,419 downwards.
CCGGTTGATTTGATCGCCTTTCTATTTTTATCTTCTTCGATGATTCGAGGGTTGAGTGTATTAGGAATATGAAATTAAAAAAAAATATTGTATTTTACTGTACAGTCTAATGAAAAAGTGGAAATACATCCTTGATATTAATTGCTCCACGTGTTTAGCAATGAAAAATTCGGATTGGTGCGAACGGATAAGGATTCTTGGAAGGGAGAAGTGATTTTTCTTAATCGAGCCAAGCGATTAAAATGATTCTTTATTGTTGTAGAATAGAACGTGGGCGTTTTTAAAAAAAAAGATGGCCGCCGGTACGTGGATATTGGATGTCATGATGATGGCACTGTGCGTCGCGACGGGAATTCATTTTTCCGACGCCCTACAGCGCGGTTCCACGGATTATGAAGGTAGGTATCACACGTGGATCGATGAAATATGATACAATAGAATATATTAAATCCAGTTGATTAATCAATTTTGAAATTTTGAAATTGAAATTCTAAAAACTTATTTATATCGTATTAAAATTGTGGATTATTCGATCGACGACAAATTATCTCGACGAAAACACTTGCTGTTAGCTCAAACAGAAACACCTGTCCAATTATTGATTTTGCTAACGAATATTTCAAGAATTGTCAGTAACAATTTGTCAGTAAAAACATTGTTTATTGCTTAAAAAATATTATTTTAGAAATTGCCTCAAATTGACATAGTAATGTACACGTAGTACAAAAACAAACTTAACCCTAAAATATTGTATACCATTTTTTTGTATAGACATGATAATTACTCTTAACACGTGTTATTGAACGCCAAAAAATTGCATATTCGCAAAAAATTAATAATAATTGAACAAGGACCATGATTCAAATTCGACTATGATTGGTCAATGGCTCGACTGCATAAAAATAACAACGTACAGCTTGTCGATCAATCAATCGTACCAACCATCGTAAATTTTTTGGGAAAACAATTGTATAGGTAATTCGGCCGACTTGTCGAAAAAATAATAATAACAATTTTTTGTCAAATTGCCTAAAAATCATGTATCACCATCAAGAAGCAATAAAAACAAAATCGTCATAATGCAACTGCACTTTTGTATTAAGAGTGATAAGACGCATGACTTACCACTTACCACTGATATCAAATTCGAGCAAGGAATTATTTGACAAACAATAATTATTTTTCCTTCGTCATTAATCTCAAAGATTTCTTCGTATGCAGCACAAGCACGTCTTTATCGATAATGATGGAATGTCAGTGCAAGTAATTTTTATAATACACGTAGCTCCGTTTATTAAATAAATATTATCAGAATTACGTAAACAAGGTAAACGGCGAAGGTAAGATACACGATAAAGACTAAATCAAAATTTTTGTCTTCGTTTTCCCCAGATATGTCCTTCTGGATGAAATCGGGCCAGGAACATCTTCAGAGGGTCCTGTCTTTGCGGAACAATGAGAACCAGGCGAAAAACGTGATAATTTTTGTCGGCGATGGAATGGGACTGTCTACCGTCACGGCTGGTAGAATATTTAAAGGTCAGACAAAAGGAACAACCGGCGAGGAGTACAAATTGGCGTTCGAGAAATTCCCCAGTTCCGGATTATCGAAGGTATTGCAATTTTTATGCGAATCTTTTTGCAAGACCAGACGATCCTCGCAAATTTCACGGATATCAATTTCACGTGTATTATATAAAATGTTTAGATGGGATTTTAACGAGTCGCTTAATAAATTTCCCATCTTCTTACGTAACGACAAAAATAAGTTTGACGAGTTGTAAAAAGAATTTTATGCATCATTTGCGGAAGTAAAATGATTTGCAAATTTTTTTTGCGAATGTGACATTCGTAATATTACATACCTATCACGTTACTCGAATATATTCAATGTCATGACTATTTAGATTTGATCTTTTTTTGCAAATTCAATAAAATTAATTCGTGCATGATAAATTATAAATCACCTTGCTCGAGTTAATTCAGAAATGAAAAAAAAACTATTTAAGTCCAGTCAATGAAATTATTTTATTTTACCCGTTAGCTGATACCTATTCATATCCTGGGTAAGGAAGTCACCCCTAAGTAAATTTCTGTCTGTTAGCTAAGGGATTAATTATTATTTGAAAAAAAAAGAATTAATTACAAAATTATTCAGACTTACAACGTGGATAAGCAAGTACCGGATTCTGCGGGAACAGCAACCGCCATATTTTCCGGTGTTAAATGCCGATATAAGGTGATTGGACTGGACGGTCACGCCGTTTACAACGAATGTGACGCAAAGATCAATGAAAAAAGTAAATTGACAACAATCGTGGATTGGGCACAAGAATCTGAAAAGGATACGGGTATGAATTATACAAATATAAATCTTTATTTTTTAATTTTTCACCACGATAAACTAACTTGACTTTGTCCAACGAAGGACAGCCATTGTGTGAAAATATATGTAAGAAACGTAAAAGACACCTTGAAAATAAATCATTGAAAAAGGAACGAGGACGTTTCGTTACGAAAAATCATCGTCAGTAAAAACAATAGTTTATAGTCGAGTGGCCGTCTGGTGGCAAAAAAAATGGACGTGACAAGAAGCGTAGAATTGAAATGCAAAAAAATTTTGCACGTAGATCACGTAGCGGTTCTAGAAGAAAAATAATGAAGTGAGATCGATGACTGATGAAAAAATTAACTATTGAATGACTGGTCACGTGGCGTTAATCGTAGGTCATTAACATCATAGAAAAACTTCTGTCGTCTAGTTGCGGCTGATCCTTGGAATTCCCCGGAGGAACAGAAAAAAAAGGATACTGGAATAGAAAGTCGATTGTTCATTTGTTGCCTGAAGTGCGGTTTGTGATGAAAAAAAAAACTAGGTGGAGGGCACAACGGAGCCGTTACTTTCCGCATGTTTGATCCTTTCTTGCTGGTCACCTTGTTAATGACTTTTTTTTATTTTCAAGAAAAGGATCACTGACTTCCTCAAACTTTTTGGCACAAAATGCTTGAATGATTTTTATTTAGAAATTTCATTAGTCGCCCCGATAACGTTACGATCTAAAGGCAATCAACTTTCTCAACTCTCCGAATTGTTAGCCAGGATATGATTTTAATTGGGCTATAAAAAAAATAGCTTGCACGTCTAAGCACTGCGACAGTAAATATATATGTGTTAGAAAGTCAAAAAAAAATTCGACAATTTATTGCAGTAAGATTAGATTAATATCGGATAACGCTGTAATTCGAATTTCGCGAACGATTGCAAAATCCAAAAACGAATGTTTATATCACTTTTATTATCTCCCCATTATTGTCACACTTTAGTCGTTGCGTCACGTACAATCGCGCAAACTTTATTACTTGGCATTTAGAAGAATATATTTTTTCCACAGGAAATTAATTATATTGAATATATTATTGCGCTGCATCTTGCATGTATTATTAGATGCATAAAATAACCGGATATTAAAAAAAACGATGACAATGTTGTAGCAGAAAATTACAAAATTAATTTTTTCAGAACTGACGTTCAGTTACGTGTAAGTAATGAGAAAACTTATTTTTCAGGTTTTGTGACAACAACACGTATCACCCATGCAACTCCAAGTGCATTGTATGCACATACAAACAATAGAGACTGGGAATGCGACACGTCAATTCCAGAAAAGTACAAAAATTGTGTAAAGGACATTGCAAGGCAATTGGTGGAAGATGCACCTGGAAACAATTTGAAAGTTAGTAAAGAAAAGTTTTTTTAATTTATCAAAAATTATTACATCACCAGACACATGCGTGAATCGATTGTCACGTATCACGTGACTAAGAGCAAAATGATGTACGCGTGCTAAGAGCCATATGCTTGTATGGACATTTGTTTTGAGTCACCCGATATGTAACACCAGTTAAATGATGCAGATGGCAACAAAGCTTTCATACGTGATAACAGTACTAATTAGTAACTGGAGCAATTACCTTTGAATTTGCATAACCGTGATATTGTATTGTCTAACGATGGATAAGAAATGATATTAAAATTAATTGACGATCATTCCTAAATTTTCTATTAAGAAATTCAATTAGGTAAAACATTCATTCCTTTGGGTCAGTCAATAAATCTGGGAATGAAAGTTCAAGGCTAATTGAACGATGGCCCTTTTTTTATATCAGCTCTCACAGTATATCCGGCCCTTTCAATTGGGCACAATGATGCCATTCAAGCCAGAGTAGTTGACTCCTTCCCAAACGCATCCCGTTATAATGATATTTATGGCACAAAGACTTAAGCTCTTATTCAGAACTCGCTTTTAGTGCTAATAGCGCGCTTTTAAATTTTTTCTTAGTCAATTTTAACTACAAGCGACTCTGTTAGTGACTTTAAGAGCGAGTTGTGAATACGGGCTTTTGTGTCGATGGGAGGAAAATTGTTGAGTTGACAAAAGTCTTAATAATTCCATTTTTTTCACGACAAATTTTCTTTGCTGAATACTAATAATCAAAAATTTCCATATACCAGTACATCACTGATAGGCACTGTTTTTGACTATTTGTTAAGTTTGCTAAGTAAAATAAAATTGTTACCAGGTCATCATGGGCGGCGGTGGACAAAACATGGGTTTACCTATGTACCAAAGAAACGAATCTGAAACTTGCATCAGAAGCGATGGCTTGAATTTGGCAGAGATATGGAAAAATAATAATCCTGATAGTAAAGTCGTCACGAATACCCGTGACCTCATGACCCTTGACATCGCCAACACTTCTAAGATCATGGGAGTCTTTGCACCTAGTCACATGCCTTTTCATGCTGTCAGAGATACGAGTCCCGAAGGAACACCGACACTGGCTAACATGACGCTGCAAGCGATAAGATTATTACGAAAAAACAAAAATGGATTTTTACTCATGGTAAGAATAAAAGTTACCTCTCACAAACCTTTGGCAAGAGATACATTTAGTATTTCTATGAAAACTGGTGGAAACAATTCGTTTCAATATCCGATTTAACGTGGGACCCCTGTCACATGGTTACGTTATGAACGGAACTTTATTTTTTTCACAACACCAGTTAAGGAATAACCTTGAAATTTTAATTGGCCGGATGCTCATCAGGATTAACCATGTTGTCCACTTTACATCCGTAATGGTAGAAGGAACTGCATATAATATCTACAACTGACATCCTTAATTTCTTAATTATCCGTCGTGTATGAGCCGAGCATAACGTTACACATGAAAAGTACCTATAATCATGCAGATCTAACGTGGGACTTGAGACTATGGAAAGAAAAAGAAAAAATCCTAACCTCTTATTTCTCTGAAATATATAAATCCATAGGTCCGATTCACACGAGAATATCGAATTTCAGGTGGAAAGCGGAAAGATCGATATAGCGCATCATCTTAATTACGCAAAACTCGCACTTCGTGAGGTTTCTGAACTGGAGGAGGCAGTACTGGTGGCTCTTCAACAGGTCAGACTCGAGGAGACTCTGATAATTGTGACAGCTGATCATTCGCACAGTTTCACGATGAACGGTTATCCTGCGAGGGGTAACGACATTCTTGGTTACACGACAAATTTAAATGAGAAAAATGTACCACCGTACGAGACCCTGACTTACGCCAATGGTCCTGGTTTCTTCTACCATCTCAACAACGACAGTCACAACGCTAACGACATCTGGCGGCCGGTCGAGAAAATTCCTAACCGCGACGAAGATCCGTATTACAGGAATTTTGCTGGTTTTTATACGAAGGACGAAACGCATGGTGGCGAAGACGTAGCCGTTTATGCTATAGGTATGGATTGACGATTGTTTCAATTAATTAATAAGATTGGAAATGTCAAGGTAATGACTTTGTTTCTTTTTTGTGCCAGGGCCATATTCACACCTGTTTCGCGGTACCTTCGAACAGAATTACATTGCTCACGTGATTGCGTACGCGGCCTGCCTCAAGAATTGGCCGTCCCATTGTGATAAGGCTTATCATCGATACTTTTACGAACTGTCGAGTCCAGCTGCAATGACAACTCCATCTTGTATGATTGTTCTTGGGTTTATTACGCTACTGGCACTGACGAATCGTTGATAAGCTTGTTCTTCGAACCTTTATAGTACAATCGTAGCAATTTTATCGTAAATTAGTGCCAAGATCTGTTTTATCAAACGACTTGCACTCACTGAGTCGCATCGTGAAACAGACGGATAGATGGCGCGCCAGGCGCGATAAACGCTGCATTATTTTGTTTTTGTTAGAACAAATTAAAAGATAGTAACTAACGGAGTAAGGCAAGAATTTTTATTTATGTACAGTCGCAATCAGGGTTTGCTTCATGAAATGAAAATGATTTTTAATTAGTTAATAATTGATACAAGTTATACTTCAGGTTTGCTGTATAAGATTCTGAAAAATTCATTTTCAAACAAATTTACTCACTGCTCTTTCACTCGTGGATTTTAATTGTCCTGGGAAATTGCCCTTAGCTGTAATTATATTTATATTGATGACCTAACGAGTCTATCAAGTCAGACAGTATTTCTTTCAAGCGAACGCGTTAAGAGATTGTAAATTGTTGCAACTATTTTTCGCAAATAACTATTTTACCATTTTTATGACCCCCCACCGGCAAGACGTTTACTGCATTATTAAAAATATTATGTAAATAATGATTAAACGTAGAGAAAAGTGTTGTAATATTTATAATTCACATTAAACATAAGTGAAACCTATAGAAATTATTTCTTTTTCAAATTCTCTTTATTCGCAGGCAAGTTGATTATGCCGGGGGAAATCAATATTTGACTTATAAACATTTTTTAACGATACTGATATAATAATTTTTATAAATAAGTGGCACGGTATCGTCACTCACGAAATTCCTGTCTGGTTTTAGACTGGCATATGGATTCCTCTGTGGTTCTAAAATAAACGACACGTCACAAATCGATTGAATTCTTTCGATATCTCGAGGAATTTCGTGTTCCGTGTAAGCCGTGACAACTACCGGAGCTGTGGAATTGCAAGCTTCTCGAATAGTTTCCGGCCACGTGTCAGTTCCGTTATAACCAGTGAGACGATACAATCCAGGATTAAAGAGACAAATTAAATCCGGTTTGACATAGTCATCGGAAGTCCTACAATATTCGTGATAAAGTTTACGTGGTACATAGGAAACTTTTATTTTACGACTGGACTTTCTACATCTAATACACAGTGGAACTTTGCCAAGAAGATCCAAAGGCACATCCGGTACGTAAAGTTCTGGACCCGTGAGTACTATATGCAGACTTTTCAAATTTGGCAGTAAATGCATAAAAAGCTTTTCCCACACGTGCAGATTTAATCCTTCGAATTGAAATTCCGCGCCTACCACGTGTATCGTGCAGCTGTCATTGGTCGACCAATTAGCGCGGGATTTTTGAAAAGCATAAAGTGAGGTTAACGGTACTGTACTAACGTGTGACAAAGTGGCATACGTGTAACAATCCATAGTACGACAATACAAGGACGAGGAGTAAATTTCAAAAATAAAAGAATCAAAATTGTTTGGTAAAACTTTTGAGTCTTCGTAAATCACATTAGGAATGTCAGGATTCACGTTGCCGTGCTTGTGTTGCATTAATAGTATCTTTTGATACAGTCTGTACTCGGAACACCATTTTAAATGTTCGTTCTCGTGACCTTCGCAATGAAGTACCATTTCGCAATGTGAACAAGGCTTTAAGTCATTTCCAAAACGATGACACTTTGCACAAACTCTCGGATACAATATAATTTCCTTTTCCCAAAGACTCAACGGGCGTCTTACTGAGTTTTGAATTTTTTCAATCAATTTTACTCGTAAAATTCTGTAATCGTCTCCCATCGTATTTTCCGCCAATGAGAGACCACCTTTCTTTATACACAATTCCGTAAATATTTTACAAATTTCTTCGTGCTGCTTCAAATTTTCCTTCTTGTGCTTCTCCGTACAGTAAGCGACCATCTGACAAAATTGGCAAACGATTCCGTCGCTGCAACTTTTCATGCAGCACAGACAGGAATTGCACGAGAATACGAATCTCGGCTGATAGTCAAATTCAATTGTGTCTTCCTGCACGTCGTTAATAGTGGCGTACTTTTCGAAAGATTTTACAAACGCATATGAAATTCGAGACATAACATCGATCGGTAACGAAGAAAGTGACTTTATCTCGGGAGCAGACGAATTTATGATTTTCATTGATGCAGAATTCTTGTCTTCCACAACTCTTGATTTTTCACCATGCTTCTTACGACGACCCATCATGCAACTAAATAGAAAAAAAATCAAATACAAATTAGCGGAGTTAAATTAACGCTTCAGAATTTCTTACGTCATTTATTTGATACGACAAAATTTTTCTCAAATCTCTAATCGCTACTTAACCACATTTCGAAACACTGTGCACTTTAATACTAAAATCGTCCAATCTCAATACAAGTTGGTCACAGAGTATCCACGTGACGGAATGCAACAAGAAGATGCAGGTGACGGAAATAGGGTTGTCTATGTTACTGGCGACATTTCGCACTGACTTTGAATACACTTTAAATTAGACGCCGATAAACTGTCATTGCCAATTTAATTCGTTTGATTAGCATTTAATTTTATAAGAAGCCTTTCTTCAACTTTCCCTTCATTCGTCTCTTACCGATACGCTCGACCTGTAGAATTTTCAAAAATGGAAACTTACTGCTACAACGGAGACTACAGTTTTAAAAATAGATAACCAAAAATTCAACAAAACTAAATGCCAAAGATTTTAATTAATAGGAATCGGTACACGCGTATTTATGTCAGAGTATAATTATTTCCATTCTGAAATTCGAAATCGATGAGAACAAACTGATTGGACAGCAAACAGTAACAGTGAGTTTAGTCAAAAATATAAATAGATATGTGATATAATAGTGACGTACGTATACCTTACCCATAAGCATACGTAAGCGGAAATTGGCTTACAATAAATCACGCAGACGTAATGAGGTCATTAGTTCTCAAAGAATGTGACAATTTTCTTTGAAAAAATGTTACGTCCCGACGACGACGTCTAATTCAATTTCAAGTACTTCGTTATTCATTAATTAATCTCATCACTGGTTTCATTATTTTTAAAACGTTACTCAGTGTCCAAGTTTTTCAAAAATTTTATCATATCATGACTTTTTTCTCGCTGTTGTTACAACCGAATACGATGGAAAATTAAAAACGAATGCGTACTAGCAACATAGTTTCGTGACGATGCAGGTTTTTGTATGTGCAATTTAATCAATAAATTGTGAAGGGTTGGAATATAAACATTCAATCGCTCGTGTGCGAGGTTTTTGTAATACAATACAAAAAAATTTTTACAAACTTGAAAAAAATAGAATCCCAGCGAGTCGCTCTTGTGGGATGCTGAGATTTTTCGAAAAGAATGAAAAGCCAGAAATCTGGTACATGACAATTACCTCGTAAAGCGTGGCTCAATAAGAAGACAGCAAAGCAATGCAATGTTAAAGAAAATGGAGTAGGCAAATAAAATGAGTTTTTTTAAATTTTCGTACCACCGAGGAGGTACCGAGTTACTCGAGAGTCAGGACTCAATTATATGGAGCTCGATTCTCTTCGGCCGTCGCAGATAGAAAAGAAAAAGAAAAATGGCGTATCTCACATGCGCACTAACTCAAACGAAAATGGTTTGACCGGGCACAATGCCCATATTGCCTGGGGCCACTTGGCCAGCCTAATATGAGGTATTTCTAGCCATGAGATCTGGCAGTAATATCTGCTTAATTGTAAATAAAAAACTTGACTGATAATAGCCTTATCTTTTGATTATGATATGGATCAATTTTCACGCATACTTCGTTTCTAAAATCGGAGGAAAATCATGCACATCTGATTTGCAATTCAAAATTCATTAAAAATTTTCTAATCTGATGCTCAAGTAAATATTGAATAGAATCCTTTGACGATTCCAAAAAACAACCACTTGTTTCTGGAAATATGAATAGTTGTTATATAATAAACCTCCACAGCTCGGTGAACAATCAAACATTCGTCGGCCATTGTTGAGCAACCAGAAAGTACGTAACGATGTTTCTGTACTTTGACGTATTATTCTACGTATTGAATCGATAGGCAATTAAAAAAATCGTTCCATAATTTCCGAATGTCAATAGAATTGCGATAACCCAGCATAAAGTTATCACTTTATCATATTTTGAGAATGCATTTACGTTTTATCCGTCGTGTGGTTTGCTGTTGAAATTTAAATAGAGGCAGTGAAAATGCATCGAAAAATGGTTAGATTAAACGCTTTAACGTTCCTTAGTGCTTGCTCTAATAATTTCAATTTAAACAAATAAAAAAACTTTAATAATTTATAATTACAGTTTTTAACGTGTATCCTACAGATAAAGAGTCAGAGTGCAGTATCGTACCAAGGTGGTCGAAACGTATTAAAATGTGTTGTGATATAACTTTTATACGTTATTTCCCACGAGGAAACAAAGCTACCAAAAGATAAGGAAAAGGATGAGGTAATCCGGAAAATTTAGTGACAATGAGTGCGCTTGCCAGTGGTGGTGGGGTTTATTATTCTTTCCAATTCGTATTGCTTTTTAATTGCGATAGGTAGTAGTTCATATCGCAGTGGCTCCGCGGTGGCCGCAGATGCCACGAGTGCTGTTTCGCTTGAATTCATTGTGCTCCGGTAAGCGACGTGGAAATCGTTGAAAAGTGTGAATTTACATAAAAGTGACGCAGAACGAGGATATCTTAAGGAAGAATATTTATTGTTGTACACAAGATTGGGTTTATGTAGTATGGAAAAACGTATTCTAGTCGAATTAAGGTAAGTCTAATAGATTTCGAGGTTATGTCGTGTGTCAATTCAATCAACATAACCAGACCTTCGTGTTTTAGAGATTTGACTGTTTATTTTTTATCCGTTGGATGACGTCAAGAAATATTAGTTTATAATGAATAATTATTTTCTTTTGACGTTTATGTGATGATTAATACTTGAGTTTATTTTAAGTAGGTTTTCGTTATCATCTCATGATTGTGAATTGAGTGTAATTTATGATATGATTGATGTAGTCATTTTTTTGGAGGCTTATTTCTGATAGTATTTCTCTGTTTTGAGTTGTAATGTATTCTTGATATTTTTTTTATGACACCATGTAGAGCACTTAGGAATGCTTATCTAATAAGGCAATAAATGATTTAACACCAAATTCATTTTACCAGTATAGATTAGATATCAAAAGCTGTCCATTGAATAGTATACTTTTAGTATGTAACAAGGATTGAAGATATATGATATTAAGGAAGAGAATATATCGATATGCTACGATCATAGATACTTCTGGTATAAATACTTGTCGAAATGTTCTTTCGAAGATCACTGTTAATATTTCATTTGTAGACTCAAGCTGTATAATAATCAACAATAATAATAAGCTGTAATTCTTAATTTTATTTTATATTTGATGCACAGTTTCATTGATAATGCTTATTTGATTTATCTTTGCATTCATCTAATTGATAATGTATAAAGTATATGTTAATTAACAGTCTTTAAAACCAAAACAAACATAAAAGAGAAAAACCATTAATGCATCACCAATTCTCACCAAATTTCATGCAAGTGTCACAACCTACATCTTTAATTTTTTTAAACAAAACACGTCTGGAACAGACATTAACTTCTCAAAATTTCTGACTTGATAAAATTAAAAATGAAGAAGTCAGGCTTTCTGAAACAAGCAGCTGACATTCTGATAAGCAGCTAACAATATTGACACAACGTGGCAAATCAATCAGCTCATAATGAAACTTTGGACCGATGTTGCAATAATGATTTAAAAAACGGTTTAGTGGTATGGTATAACGATGACGTTAACTAAATAGTATCACGTGGCAATTTCTTTATAACATACGTGAAACAAAATTATAAATTTAACGATTCCACTGCCTTGTACATACATATATACATTCAATAACCTTTTGTCCATGACACGTTTTCGTTCTCATTGACTCCAACAAGGATAAGATAGAAGTCATTAGTGCCGCCATCGTTCACTAGTACATCAGTTCGAATATAGTATGTAGAATATTCGATCGCTGCGTAATTAATTGTTATGTATCAATTAGATACACTATAACGTTATTATACAAAAGATTACCATTAAGTTACCATTAATACTGTACATACAGCAACGCTATTTATTTGACACATTAAATAAATCTTTCTGAGCCCTAAAAACGTTGAATTCAAATTAAAAAAGAAGAATCTTCAATAATTGAGCTTCACGATCATCACTGGACGTATCAGTGTCTCAATATAACATTATAATATTTCTTGTTTATTCAGATTGTGATTATGCAGGATCGCGATAACAAAATGGTGAGTGCAATTTGCAATGGAAAAAAATCGTTGCTTGCAGCAACAAAAAAAAATGGTTGTGCTTCTGTGTCTTATTACAATAGTTACATGATCTCTTGTTGTAGTCGCATTTTATGTTCTCGCTAAAAACAATGAGCAATTGTTCGACAAATCATGGAAACAATCGCTCGTATTCGTCACAATCTAGAGTAGCACATCCGGTAATGGCTTTTGCTTTTTATAATAAAATATTATGCACGATTATTTATCTATTGAGCATCCATTCTCTAAAAGTTCCCTGAACGAAGCGATTAAACAATAAGTTTTGTATGCCGTTCCTAATTGTTGTATGTATCCCACATGTTTAAGGCCCTTTTTTAAATTGGTTGTTTATTAACAAACAGTTGCTTACTACTAACAACAAATTGTTATTGTATCACATTGACCGCATATCAACAACTTAATGAACAATTTTAAAGAAAAGAAACAAGCGCACAAAATTTCCCCAAAAATATGTTATTTCGCAATGTTCCATGGTAATAAAATTTTCGAAAATGTCGTGTACCGTGTAAATGTTTCAGTCGAGAGAGAGACAGAATAAAAAATTCTTTTGGCAACCGCACGAACATCGAATTAAACGGCACGTCTATTATTAAATGAGCTGCAGTTGCAAGACTGAAGCTGCACCTGCAAGGTGCGACTGTCCGCAATTATCTATTTATTGCTATTTTCATATTTCCTGCTTTATATCTACCAGCCAGGTTGCCTTACGTTATCGCATAATACCCTGAAACTGATAAGAGTGTTGTGCCATTTGCTTCATAGCTCGTATGTATAAATTTAACAATTCTTTTCGCAAATCGATCATTTCGCTTTTGCAAACGCTTACCTGTCATTATTAAAATTTCTGTATCGCCATAATCAATCAACCGTAATTAAAATTTATTTCAAGTTTATTGGCTCGTGTCTCTCGTTGACAAAAAAATGGTGTATCTTTACGTATTCAAGTGTGACTTGTTTTTTGTCCTATTTTAAATTCAATGTTATAAAAGAGAGAAAAAGACAGAAGCCAATAAAATTTACAACTAATCTTCATTATGACGAATTATAAGCAAACGTCCAATTTATCACTTTTCGCAGTGCTTCGTACTGATCTACAAGTGCATACGTACTGACAGAGAATGAGCCATGCTGAGTTCCGGCAATCAGACTCCTGGGGAAACATTAGGATACGTCATAGAAAATACGGGAGCGCATCTCTCGCTAACGGGAGTGGTGAAATGGTGGGTTCAGGAAGCGAGGAAATCTTCGGCCGGAACCTTCAGGATATCACGACGGAACTTGACATTGATTCCGATGATGAGAGCATCGATGAGGACACCCGTCGACTGATACCATCTGCAGAGTCAAATGCTTCCATTCAAGGAATCAATAACAATAGCAAAAAAATCGTCGATCAGAATCAAACGGAAGACAAGGGAGATGAGAATGTCTGGTCTATTACCATACAAATGTTTATACCGTTTTTATTGGCTGGTTTTGGAATGGTCGCAGCCAGCCTGTTGCTTGATGTTGTACAGGTTGGTAACTGTACATAATTTGTGTATACTTTCTCTATATCAGTCTGTTATTCGCCTTATCTTTAAGAGATAACTTTTCTTATGATTCTACAATCTGGTGTCAATGCCTCCAATGACCATGAAAATATCATGTCAAGACTCAATTTAATTAATTAATTATTGCTTTGTTTAACCATAACAAGCACTGATCATATTTTTCTTTCAGCATTGGTCAGTGTATCGAGTGGTATCTGAAGTATACATTTTGGTACCAGCTTTGTTGGGCTTAAAGGGCAATCTGGAAATGACCTTAGCCTCTAGGCTGTCGACACAAGCCAATCTGGGTCATATGGATACAAAGAATCAGCAATGGACACTCATCGTAGGAAATCTTGCACTGATACAATGTCAGGCCATGGTTGTGGGAATGCTGGCTTCTCTGGCTGCTGTTATCCTTGGCTGGGTACCAGAAGCCCACTTTGACATCCATCATGGACTCCTTTTGTGTGCCAGTGCACTGCTGACAGCTTCCGTTGCTAGTTTCTTGCTCGGCCTTGTTATGGTTGCCGTTATTTTGCTCTCGAGACGGATGAACATTAATCCTGACAACGTAGCTACTCCTATCGCAGCATCCCTTGGTGATCTGACGACGCTGGCTCTACTCTCCTGGATCGCGTCTCTCCTCTATAACGCCATAGGTGATTACAGATTGTATATTTAAGATATTAGTAAGTATTTCTCATAAAAATAGCTGTCGTCATGTTCCTATTTTTTTACAGACCACTCGCCATGGATATCCCCGATGATTATAATTTTTTGCGTTTTGGCTACGCCATTTTGGGGTTACATTGCCGCTAGAAATCCATTTACCAAGGAAGTACTTGACTACGGTTGGACACCTGTGATATCGGCAATGCTAATTAGCAGGTACGACTTGATAATTGCTTACGGCTCTATAACTATATTGGAAGAGCTATCGACATTTAGAAGTCTCAACTTTCTTAAATGATTTTTTAAACTATTTTACTTTGCCATTTTAGTATCGGTGGGTTGATACTTGATTACACTATATCAAGTTACAAAGGTATAGCAGTCTTTCAATTAGTCATCAATGGCGTTGGTGGAAATCTTGTTGCTGTACAGGCCAGTCGAATTTCTACGTCGTTGCATAAAGAACGACGACTTGGGTTCGAGGAATCTCCCACCATTTGCATCAGTCCTTTCCATGCATTTTTTGCGCCAGGTGCGTATCTGACAATACCAATCAATAATTGTAGACAATATTGTTCATTATTATGATTCTTGCACTTAGATAAATGATTCTCCCGTATTTTATTAATCTCCTCGTTCTGCCTCTATAAGGCGGACACTCAAGGACTGCAAGAGTACTTCTGTTGATGGTGATTCCTGGCCACCTAATCTTCAACTATACAATCAGTTATTTACAAGCCGGCCACACGTCGTTCACGCCAATATTTATTACGATTTATTTAACCGCTGCACTTTTGCAGGTAAGTATCTTTTATTTTTTTTACCGGTCCTTTGACTAGCCATGATCTGTAGGAAGATATACCCATGTAATCATTCCGATCGTCATTTCATTTTTATTTTGGCGTTAACGAAAAATGTAAATTTTATTGAAACACCTTTCAAAGTTAATCGAACTTTAAGCAATGTTTTGTGCTTCGTTTTCTTTTATCGTATTCTTCCAGGTCGTGTTGTTGCTGTACATTGCTCAGTTAATGGTAGTGTGGATGTGGAGTCGCGGAATGGATCCGGATAGTTCAGCAATTCCTTATTTGACAGCTGCAGGTGATCTATTAGGTACCGCTCTTCTTGGAATTGCTTTCCACATACTTTACGCCATTGGCGATGGCGACTCTGATGTGGGAGACTAAATCCCTGATTTAGTATCTTATTGACATCGAAACGTTAGAATAACAAAGTGAAGATGTCCGATGAGCGTCTATTTTATTACCAATATTAGAAATTCGTAGAAAAATCTCTGGCGGCTGTTTATGAAAATTACAAATCCAAATGAAAGTTCCATGACTGTGGTCATTGAATTAAAAACTGTAGTGTGCCATTCGCAAGCTGACCTGTATGTGACATTGTTTAATTATCAAAAATGTGTAGTGCTGTCAATCAAAATTCTGCACCATAAAGATAAGAGTAATCCATTGATTTTCATGGACTATACTATGAGTGGGGGATGGGAGGGAAAGTACAGACACTTTTTTACATTTGGTTCTCAATCTCTAAAAGAACCTGTGGCCTTTGAACGTGAAGTTCTGGTTCCGTTACTACACGGTACCTCGAAAGCTAGTGTAAATACGTTAATTAAAATTTGGGAACAATTTAGCTTCTATATTCAATTAATCGAATCTTCAGTCATATTGTTTTTCTTGTTGATTCTGTGTTACTGAATGGCGGCTGGAAAGAGTTGTTGAATATATTTATATAATATTACCCTTAATTATTGACAAAGTCAATTTGCATAGTTCAATACGAAACGGATGCTATGTCTACTTCTTCGTCTTGTTCCTTATTGGCTTATGCTCTCTTAGAGAGCCAAGTGGCAGGAGTATGCTATGTCACAAGTGTACGCGTTTGCCATCATGTCATTATGTATTTGGCTGTTTGTACGGTAGATGAAATTTTTAGTAAAATCGTCAAATCCTCACAAGTACATATAAAGAGACAGACATTCGAGTGATTCATTTGATTTACTTGAAAAGTAATAATCAATCACTCTAGTATTACTATAAATATTTTTTACACTATGCTATTTAAATATTGGCCTAACCTGTGCTATCTCTCTACTTAAATTTATGTGGCGCAGATGCTTAAGCATTCCGAATTGACTATGCCACTGAATAGAAGCTAGAAACTAGATTTAAAGCAATCCCACTATTTATGTTAAGTTTTAGTCTTTTAGTGTTTTCAAACATTTATTGGGTTTCACACATTTGTTGGGTCTCTCAGACCTAACAGTAGGAAACAAAAGTTAAATTGATGCAGGATAATTTTCAAAATTCAATACAGTTTATATATAACATCAGCATATAATATATAATTTATTATACGTTTAACTCTTAATAATTTAGCAAGAAGCTATTGCAGGTATTTCTAATTAATAAGTTAGGTAAAGTTAAATAGTAACTGGCAAATATTTAAAATAGTTTCAGTTCGATATTAAAATAAAATACCTTTTCTCAAGAGGAATCTGTTCGACAGAAATGAAAATATTTTCCTGAAATCTTTAAGGTTCTTAAAAAGCTTTACGAATTGAATAATTTTATAAGATAATTAACTTTAATTACTAACAGAACTATAGAATAGTTTATTACCAATTGTAAGCATCTGCTCCGTTTCGTTTTGAGACTTGCGTCGTTTGTAAGCGATGACTTTAAGTTGATTAACAGACTATTATGCCAGTATATAATTCTGCCATTACCTAGTTATACTTTAATCTTAAGCAACAATGCACACGTTTATATGTCCTCGGTCCTCATGTGAACCTTACAAAATGATTTTAAAAATCACTAAGAAACGATAACACCGAGCAATATATGTATATATTTTCAAAAAGAACCTTGTCCCGATTGTATATACTATGTGAATACATTACAGTAAACTTATTTGTATTATAAATTTATTTAACCTGAGATTTTTATTTAAATAATTCTTAATAAGAACAGATAACGAACAGTCGATAAGTTCATAAAATAGCTTTGAACATTCATCAGACCGATTTAACCATTCGACATATGCCGAGGATTGTGCACAAAAAACGTTGACAAGTGCATAACAATTGCAGGTCGCAAATCGTTGTTCAAGGGCGTCTAGTCGCCCTACTTTAACCAATTTACTAATCAATTACTCGAGCAGTGCAAAATCTGTACGGCACGATTCTATGCAATGCAATCTTCCATTGAGTTCTGTATCAACTCATTAATGCTGAATAATATTTCAGCGACTTAGCATTGACAAGTATCACAAAAAATTACATTGAACAATTCACAAAAATTTGCGAATGCCACGTTGCTTCTTTCCCTAAAATATCATTTTATCAGCCTTATACCTATTTGAAAAACGTTTCCGTTTTATCGACTGTAGGACAAGTTCACGCAGCTTCCGGTCGGCGTTTAAAATAAGGACGACGTATTTCGTGCGAAGATGGTGTTTTCCTCTCTCTGTCTCAATTTGTTAAGTAGTTTCTTCCTGGCGGTTGACTAAGCACAAATTCCATTAGTCGCTCCAACCGTTTTAGTATTGCGATCCACCCTGGAGCCACCCTTTGACCTCGCCGCACATTTCCGACATACAGAAAACGCTGTCAATTTTTGTCATGACCCTCAGGCGCCATGTATCAACAGTAGTCGCCATCCATATACAGTAAATTATTTTGCACAGATATAATTTACCTTTAAAGCTCAATATAAATTTCCACCAGCAAAATGTACAATTGGACGTTAATAATAATTTGTAGGAAAATTTTTAGGTCTACAACGCCCACGATTCAACAACAACAACAACTTCTGTCCTGGCGAACAACAACAATAATCAAGATTCCTTAACGACAAATGCTAGATGGCATGCACGTGTCAAAAGGTCTTTGCAATTCCTAAAGGAGCATCCACACCGTACTCACAGCTGCAACACAGACTCCATTGACCCACGAGGAAGAAGTTAGGGGATCCTTATCAGATGTTATCAAAAGGTCTAAGAGATATTATCTAATGTCTTTGTTGAAACCGAGTGGAATCGACCTATGCCATGTATGTTTAACTCATAGGTATTATACATAGGCGTATGAACACGTTGATCGTTACCTATCATCACACGTGAACATTGGAACACATGGTTACTTTATACGTGCAAGGTAGATGCCCCGTCACATGTGTACCTATGTGCTTGTATGCAACGTGACGATGTGACGCATGTCTGCGGACGATATATCATGATAAATGCGCGACAGATCGCTATCTCTTCTGCCACCATTATTATACACAATCGTCGTTCAACTGTTTAATAGAGAAATCATTTTAAGCATACGTGTTAGGGTTGCTGGAACTATCTGGCTATTTATGCGTATTATGTATTACATACTCGGAATTATATAGGACTTGCACAGGCCTTTTTTTTGAGTCACTGAATTATATTGTATCTAGTTAAAATTTTTGGAAACTGAAATTTTTAGGACTTACCTCTCTTGGATAAGTCAGTTGTATCTTGTGACAGACCTGTGTACCTTCTCAACTGACAGCTGTACTCAAGCATAGTTTTGTGATCTACTTGAATCAAGTCAAGCTTTTAATTAGCACAGTGTCATAAGTAAATCGTATAGGGTTAATATTGTTCATTCAATTGCACAACAATTTTTTGTTTTGTTAATGTTATTGTTTGCGACTAATAGTACAATTGTAGTATTTAATTTTGTGTGAATTTAGTTCTAGCTCAACTCCAAGATATTTATTTATTCTTTTAAAAATCGTTCAAAGGGACGTTGCGTTGTGTGACGAGTCTAATTAGCAATTAGTAAAGCATTCAAACAACGAAGGCGGTGTGTGACGTTAAATAATCGCAATGGTCAAGGAATAGAGATCAGTCATTTTTGGCACTGTACTAAGAATCCCTGCATCTTCTATGTATATGGCTATAAGGATAAGTTTCCACCTCTTGGCTCCACCCGTTATTCACACACGTTAACTCTTGGCCATTGATGTGTGTCTCCGTGTGTGGAGAGTGGTGCGGCGATCAAACCACACGACGCAACTGTGAATGAAATAGTTAGATCTGTCAGTGGCAAGAATCCCTGTGCTCTCGGCGGACTGCTCAGCGATCTTGTTACGATCTAGACTTTAACACCTATGATCAATTCTGTGACGTATTGCATTGAGCATTTGATTGTCGATTGAAATTGAGGGGATCGAGGGGGAAAAAAGTGCTTGCATTTTGCGCAACAGCAATAACAATTGGAACTATCAGTTGTACGACTTAATAATAAACCTGACTGGCATCCCGTTAGATTTAACGTCGCGATCGGCTGCCAAAGTTTGAAAGCTCGACGGAAACTTCCGTGTTTGTGACATTGACGTAAAATATTGAGAACAATATTTCGAGCCATTTACTAAAATTTTGTAGTATCTACAAAAACTTTGAAAAAATATGTAAAATTTTTTACAATTATTTTTCACGGCCTAGTGATGTACTGTACTTCGCTATGAATCTTAGTAAGGAATCATCGTTGGTGAACGAAGTTTGTTTGAGCGTTAAATTTTTAATTATAAATTTGCCTAATTGTAAATTTATGAATCTTGGAAAAAAGGGATCGGTCGTTGATGGAATATAATAACTAAATATAAATTTCATTATTAATGCCAAAAGTAACTTTATATACATAATAAACAAATTTATGAACAATATCCATAATCATTTTTATTACTGATCTATGCATAATAATAACCATAAAATATTGTTTGTGCAGAAACACTGGAACAATTCGAACGGCAATGTTCGTAAGAGAATGAAAATGTTTTCTACACAAATTGTCGAGACATAAGTGTCGCACTGTTTAAAAGTGCGCAAAGACTTTGATTTTTCATACAAGACACAAATTGTGCATAGTTTTAGTTTGTGCAATAATTTTCTGTTTTTTAATCATACTTTTACATTCGCGAGTTTTTACGTTTTCGCGAAAAACACGGAGGTGACCGGTAACATTTTTCTCGGGCAACATGAAGCCTCACCGCCCGAGGAAATCCTGCTACAGCTGACTAGCGTTCGGTCTACGTAAGTCTATAATGCTAATATATATGTGTATATATATATATATATATATATATATCTTCACTATTTAATCTTTATCCAGATCAAATTGAAATACGCGAATGAGAACTGTGCTATTTTTAAAAGAGGATTATTTTTGTACACAGATAATGATATCTCGGTACGCGTAAGGATTAACAGATTTATTGAATAGATAGAATATAATTTCAAGAGCTTAATTAAAGCAAATAAAATCTCTATTAAATTCCTTGACTCAACTAACAGTTATGTACAGTTGTTTCAGATAATGGTTATTATTATTATTTGCATTTCCCTCGAAGGAATTTGTTGAATATAACAAAAAAGTGCGAATATAAATTTCAAAAATCAATTTCTTTCTCTTTTTGTTTTAACGATCAATCAATATGTCCCATATTTCGAGCCACGCATGTAGTCGATTCGGCGTACAATTGTGCAAGCAAAAACAATCTTTTCTTATTTGCTCAAGATTTAACGTTCTTTGACAACTGGCAATCGGGCATTTCTCCTTTAATTATGTTCAAACACCAAGTGTGTCTCGATCATCGAAGATTAGAGTTTAGTAGGAGAGGCGCGTTCGCGAGCATAAATTCTGCATATCAGCCTTCGCAAAAATTGCCACGTTCGCAAAAAACGACGTGACGGCATCGCGTGCAAGTAACGTCCGATAATTCATTTTCAATGAAAGTTTTGATGACTGTCGACGGCTGATTGTGAATAACACTTAAGCTTTTACCGGTTTCGTTACTAGTTTTGTGAGCACCGCCGACAAAACTGTTTCTATTGTCCATCAACAAATATGGCCGCACAGCTTAAACTACGTCATAGGTAAATTGAACATGTCGCCTTGTTATCTTGATGACCGAGTGATATTAAAAATTTGCTAATTAATTAACTTTCGTTCATTACTTTACGTGCAATATATTAATATATATATATATATATATATATATTCCTGGACTTGTATCTTATATCTTACACACTTTTTTAATTTTTTCTCATAAGAAATGACGGTTTTCATCGTTAAATTCTTCAGTAGCGAATTTCACACGCACATTTCTCGATTTGCACGATTACGCTGCCAGCGTAAATAGACGCACGTGCTCGATGCTGATAAGAACTTTTGATTTCGTAAGATACATCGAGCACGTTTACGTATCCTAGTCATTAATATTTTACGTGACCCCGCCATTTTGTTCAAATCAACATTTTAAATCATATTTCTTCGTTCTTGTACTACTGTTGTGTCATTGTCAATTTTGTTATTGTTCTTGTTGTAGTAGCACATGCAACGTGTATCGCGTTTTCGACAACATTTTTATCACTCATCGCCTATCACGTGTCAAGAAACTTCATTGAAGTTGACAGTGCTGTTTGTGCATCATGATTTACTGACGTAACGCATGTCTCGTCGTCGTTATCGTCGTAGACGTCCACGTCGTTACAATCATCAACGCGAAGATTATTATTACCGCCTTAAACAATGTTCACTGTAATAAAGCACATCGACTGTCGCTTCAACAATCACAAACTGAACAAAGTAATTCCAAATGTTGAAAAATAATAAAACACACTGTATGCATTGACATGTGCAACTGAAACGGCCCTGAACATTGTCACAATGTCAATTAGATAAGCAAAGCCTGCATAAACCCTGAGTGCGCCGCGTTCGGTTCATAGGCATTTAACTCATCAACCGTGTACGATTCGATCGTTACCGACGGATACCGACGATCGCGCGTTGTAAATTCCCCCAAGAGATCCTTAGACTAGTT
The DNA here is from genome assembly GCA_030142655.1 of Trachelus tabidus. Classification (NCBI taxonomy): domain Eukaryota; kingdom Metazoa; phylum Arthropoda; class Insecta; order Hymenoptera; family Cephidae; genus Trachelus; species Trachelus tabidus. Next base: position 12,877 of record JARQTI010000267.1, on the reverse strand, counting down.
TTTCAATACGGATCGAGCCTTATACGACAATACGAGAACAAAATTATTGAACTTGAAATCAAGCGAAGCACGAAGAACAAACGTCAACCTTAAATTTCATCCGTATACAAATTGTGACGTATATTAACATTCTTAATTGCGTTTTTTATCTGTAAAGTTGTGTTAATGTTGACGCAAAGGATATCAAAAACAAAGTATATCATTATGCAGAGACGCTGATTTGATCAAGAATAATTACGCTAATTGGCCGCACGTGGTTGTGCGTTAAACATTGAATGACGTCCAGTGAGAAAATGGCCGATTAAGACTTCGGCTTCTTGAACGAGCCTCTATGACTTCCGGACATGTGTTCTCCGTGCGTATGTATGTGCGTATGAAGTATATATGTATAACGAGTACCGAGTAGTTACACGTGAATACGCGCACTTTAATTTAAATTACCAGGAAATTGCCGCAGATTTGAATACGAGGAATGTGTTCCAGTTACACAATTCCATTCAGGCATTTCAATGTCAAAGTTAAATACCCTCGAGGTCATACGTGTCCTTTACGTAATCGACAGTCGTAGGAGACTTACGTGAACCGACTCTCGGTCAGAGTTTTCGGGGGGCCAAGGAAAATTTTGTTGGGTGTGACGTCATTTTGTTGTACGGTCCATACAGTCGTTGTGAAACAACATTATTCACCGACGATGCTACAATAATTTTATTTATTGTATTATCGACACTTGAGTCTCGTTGCGATTGACGAATTCAATTCTGTTTCTAATCATTAGACTATCGACTGATGACTCATTTTAATCAGTGGAATTATACGTTCGGTTGAAATCGGTTGATGAATTTTTGTGAAGAATTTCATTGTATCATTAAAATCGTGAACAGATCATTGTTTTAATTGTTGTTTCTGTTTGTTGTATACTTATATATATATATATATATATATACACTGCGAATGAAAGAATTAAGTGAAAGAGGCAGTACGTATAAATAATACATGATTTTTGTAATGTTTAATATGAAATTTTTTCTTGTTTTTTTTTTAATTTCGATTCCATTGCAATTAATAATCATCACTTCAAGTAAACTTTTTTATTCGTGAATAACTTGACGTAACGGATACCCCGATTGCATCATGAACCGGTCGTATGAAACAATTATAATCATCGGATAAGACGAATGAAATGAACCAATAACGTTTCTACAACGCGTAGATTAAACAAAGCAGATTTACGCTAATCCGATAGGAGACTGTGAAAGAATAAACTATCGCGGTTGATTTAATTCCATTGATATTCAATAAAATTACGTAAAAGATCGTTTGAGCTGTACACTTTACATGACCCCATTTCTTCTCCTTTATATCGTGGTTAAAAAAAAACCGCAAAATTCAATAATTTTCAAATTGCCAGTTGTAGGAATTTTTACATTCTTTTATTTACCCGTCCATACGCACTTTTTCATAGTATTTATTCTGTTACGAGCAGAAGCTTTAATTTACCAAGGCCGTTAACAAAATTACTGAAAATAATGACAGAGGGTCGCGTAATTCCATATTAGGAGAGTGCCCTAATGGACTACGTACCCACAAACCATCACAACTGCGCCACCACTGGCGCTCGGGCGCTTTTGGAAGCTTAAAAAGTCCGAGGGCACACGGCAAAGATCGCATGATTTCTCGCGGCCGGTTTCCGTTTCTCTAATCTGAGTTTCCTGCGCGAAAATTCATCGTAACCGTGGCACAAGCTTCAATGACCGCCACGTTAACGCTACTAACGTAAGTCAACGTGCTCTTATCGTCGTAGTACCGACTTACGTAATCAGTGACGTTTACGAATCAAACTTAACATCGCGTACTGACTTTAGCTTCATTATCCATTAAAGACACTTGTTACGCTTCGCTTCTCATTATCAACCGACAGCTTCCGTCTAATCAACAAGAAGCTATTATTTAGTTAAAATTTTGAAAAAAATTAAAATAAGGTAAATCCACCAGAAAATGAACACCTTAAGAAACAGTCAATGGACACCCCTATTTATATATATAATATACACCTCCATTTCCTGAACCCTGTTCATAATCACCAGCGAAGCCACTCCATTTAAGATACAGAAAAAATAAATAAAATATATGCGTAGCACATATGCCTATCAGTTTTTATTTTTGCGTTAAATCCAATTCGTATTATATTCTATGGTTAATTAATGCGTTTTCATGATATTCGTATACGCGTACCAACCTGCTCTGTCGCACGGTCAATTTGGATCTCGGAATGAGCGAAGCTGCCCGAGCGAAATGCAAACGTTTAACCGTGTAATCAGAAAAGTGGGCCTCCATAGATGTGACCTAGTCCAGAAGTTACCAGAATACAAATTGCTGTACTACTAGAGGCGAGTGGCTGACACTAGCCAAGCAGTGGCTACTACAGTACTAGTATTTCCACTGGTATTACTTATATCTATGCTGACACATATGCTATTGTCACTTTAGGATACGCTAAACATTCTAAACACGCATGTAGGCACATACGAGTCAACTGGACTGTATGATTATTATTGTGCATGCGTGAGTGTCATATGCGTTTATGCGTACTGATAGTAGTGTGATGTAACACTTGAAAGACCTGTAGACCAGTTGCATTTCTTTTAAATGGCAACTTCCATCAGAATGGATTTCTTGTTTTTTATTACAGTTTTTTTCACTTTCATCGTCTTTTGTAACCCTTCGATACTTCGTAGGGGCCTAAAAGATCCCGGATTTTTTGTTATTTTGCGATATTATTTATTTATTTATTGAACATGTGTTTTAGCGGTAAAATAAATTATTTCTCATAGCTATGTGTATAAGCAACAATGTCAGTGCAAAACTGCCCCCCCCCCCGCAAGTACTAGTGTTGCAAAATCAGACATAACTGCTGAAGGGTTGAAAGTGATTGATTCACGGAATGACATAACAATCGCGTTTAGCGTAAATAAAAATGAGTTTGGGATCTCTAAAAATGTACGTTGCTTATCGTAAAATTTTGAAAGGGTGAATGTTAAGTCCAAGTTGTCATTTCCGTGCATTTTAAAATCCAGGCGATCGCATAACTATAATGTTCTAGATTCTCGTGGAGCTTTCGTAAGGTCAAAGGGTTTGATATGTACAGTGACGTCACTATAGATCGACCTACTTTTCCAGCGAGGAGCATCCCGAAAACAAGCATATTCCTTACTTTTAATGGATCAAACTGTCTCAGAGTTGATCGATAAATTCACGATTCTTGCACGAATATAATAATTACACAGACAGCCAAAAATAGCTCCAGCTGAATACAAGATCAAAGAATAATCCTTGACAGTTGTAAAGCGAGCGTCAAACCGTATCATACTTACAGCAACACAAACCAATTACCAATGTCAGAAATGCCAAAGCAAAAAAGATATCCATTTTGCTCGACGATCACGCAAATGTCACCAGATACACAAAATCTCGACGATTCATTCCATTTCAGTGGGTATATACCCATATACATATATACATTGAACTGTAAAGAAACAGAAAACTGAATTTCTCTCAGGCTTCGTTATTCGCGTACCCAGACAGGTATTAGAGGTTAGATTGGGATATATATCCAGGACGTGGGCGTCGGACGAAGCGTCGTCTCCAGAGTGCCGAGGGTCGTGCGTATTTCTCCGGCAATGGCGGATCGATAGAATCGCACTTGCTCGCTTACCTACACGCGCTCTACATCTCGTGCACAGCCAGGACTGGTTCTGACATAGTTGTACGTGACACAGAGGATGGTCTGCGAGTGGTGGCATTGGTGCTGGTGGTGAAACTGGCGACAATAACGTCGGCATGACGTACTAACGTCCTTTTCGGGATCAGTCGCGATGTAACCCTTGAACGAAACGGCCTCGCTCGCGGCCTCCCCAAAACCACCACCGATGCTGGACGTTGGTTAACAATATTCCTATCATACACACCGTACCAGGAACGACTACTAACCCTGGAAGAACTTGCTGTTTAAATTCATAACAATTCGGAGCGTTCGAGCGACATCGAGTCCTTTGCTTTTGATCCGAACGGTTTTTCAGGTACGTTCATACTCGCGGCTGTCTGTAACCTCAAAATTTGAAAGCACATGGCACAACTGTTGGCTTGCAGCTTTTCACTGTTGAATTTCATTGTTTTCTGTCACTTTGTTTTTATTGTTGTTTATTGTTGCTCCCTTTCTCAAGACTCGTGAGAAATTTCCGGTATATTTGAAAACTGAGTGAGGCACTGTGAATCGGTCGAAAAGTGTTAACGTGATTGTTATATACAATTGATTTTTAGGTTATCAACGTTAATAACAATTATGTGGGTGGTCTTTCATCGCGAACGTGACATGCCGACATCGGCGGTCTGTATCGGTTACATTAAACTTACATTGGAGAACTGCACGTAGCTGATTAGCTCGTGTCATTGACAGATGAAACGCGTGTAACGTAACCCTTGACTAGTCTGGTGTTCTCGTACTTTCATGTCCACGCGGTAAAGTAAGGTTAGGTTATGCGAGCCACGAGACAATAGCTCTAAGGTTAACGATCAATAATTTTACGATTGGACGACAAAAAACTGTTCTTGATATATTTTAGAACATTATTACATCTGCTAGTTAATTAATTTCAAAATATGAATGATTCGAAAGTTCACGAAAAAAAAAAATCATTGAATCCACCTGTTGACATCACGTAATCGTCATTGTGATACAAGCAGGTCGAGGGTTGCGTAATGGAAACGAATATGAATAAAGGGATTTTATTTTTGAAATTTACAATGAACCCATGTTACGTAATTCATTATCGACTAAAGGTATTGTATAAGTTTTACGTAATGTCGATGAAACGAGGGATGTTTTATACGTAATCGGAAATGGAGTGAAGACGGTTTTTCAAATGTCAAGTTTGAAAATTTCTTTCGTTATTCTTACGAATCACGTGCTACGTCCGGAGCTCCAATCAGATTCCAAGTACTGCTTTTGTCTTAGATGAGATTTATAAGAGTTTTCAACGATACGCAAGCCACTTCGGTAATGTTATATTTTCCTTTCTCTCTCTTTCTCTCTGTTTCTCTCTCTCTCTCTCTCGCACTCGTACTAGCTTACGCACACCTTACGACAGGTTACGCAATCGGCGTTATTTACGCGTTCGTAAATAACGACGGCGAATTAGTATGTGTTTGGCGAATCTTATCATTCTTAAAGAGCAATGGCTATATATTGGTAGCAGCAAGCCGCGCGAGGGCCCCAGTAGTAAGATGATAGAGGGTCAGGTACATCAACATCCGGTACAGCAGCCGTCAGAGAGACAACCAATCCTACAGACGAGCAGTTCCATCAAATTTGAAAAGTATGTTAATTCATTTTCGAATTGACGATGGAAAGAAAATTTATATCTATATAGATATATCTTTTTTTTTCGCTGTACGCTTTAAAATTTTTCAGTTAGAAATTCGTGGGACACGAGTAATCGGATATTCGCGGGAGTGAAATATTTTCAAAGTGTAAAAGTTGTCGTGCGTCGTTAAAACTTTATTAACTACTTATGAATTTTTATCATTTTTTTATCACTTTTCGTGGCTTTTGGACTTCTTTGTTGTCTGTGCTGTTTCTAATGTTTTTTTGGATTTCATTTTTGTATATGTGAGAACACGCGAAAAATAATTTAATTAATGACGATTCCACGAGTTTTAATTATCATCGTCATTATGACGTAATCGTTACATTAAGTTTTTGCCGAGACACGAAGAATTCCCTGAAACAACGAAAAACGTCGAGTTAATATTGCGTGTGAAATTTATAACGTTTATTATTTTTCTCGCAAACAGTTTAATGTATTCTATGTGTTATGAGACTTATAAAATTTAAAAAATTTCATTTCTTACAAATTGCCTTTTCATATTTTTTGAGAATTTATATTTTTGCAATTTTACCAATAATATACAATTTTTGTCAACAGTGGTGCACAATGTAAAGAACCTCTGCTGTACAGCAAGTGGAATTCGCACAGGATGACACCGACAACTGGCCGATCGCGCACAGCCTCCCTATCCAATGCGGGGGCTGCTGCAGCTTCGGCACATCTGACTGAGGATTGCGTCGAGGTGACGATGCTGGATGACGCTGGCGGCGACGGCGGCGGCCGTTTACCCGACGTCGTCGCCGAGAGCAAGATATACGGCGCTGATGCCGAATCCGGCGAATCCTACTTAGCAATAACGATACAAGTTTTCATCCCTTTTCTTATCGCTGGTCTTGGAATGGTGGGCGCTGGACTTGTCCTCGATTTAGTACAAGTAAGTCCCGCCAGTGGCGCCCTCGACCCATTTTATAAAACAATGACGGTTTTGTTTGGAAACTATAGTTAATTAATAAAGATTCAAATGTACAAGCTTGTACGAATTCACGGCAATAATAGATGCTTTTTAGTTTCAGTATTATTAACAATTGTTGTGACTACAGTACAACCATTTTTTTTATTTCTTTGTCATTCAAGTACTTTATGTTAACTTCTGTACTCTCTTTTCCAGCATTGGGTGGTGTTCAAAAGTGTTAACGAGTTAATGATTCTGGTACCGGCACTTTTGGGGTTGAAGGGTAACCTGGAAATGACCCTGGCCTCGCGACTCTCTACACAAGCCAATCTTGGACACATGGATACGCCTAAGCAGCAGTGGTACATGATTGTTGGTAATCTCGTTTTAATTCAAGTGAGTCACTTCTTTTAAATTAATTTTTCAACCGTTATTAAGTACGGGTAACTTTGTATTATGATATTTCCTTTATAAGCTCAAACTAGCTAATAGTTAAAATTTTTATTGCACAGCAGCAGCATGTGAAAAAAATTATTCTTGTGTAATGAAGGTGATAATCGGTTTTCGGCAGTTCAATCAGGTTTTGGACTAAAAACTTTCAAGATATTGGCTTCCATGCACAAACCGCCGTTATCAGTAATGCCATAATTTTCTTTTATTATTTATTCACGGGCGCTGACGGTACGTGGCCTTCGGATTCTTGACTTGTTTGAATTTGATATGATCTTCGGTACCAACCTATATGGGCAACGTGTCATATTGTTTGGTTAATTATTAAAATATCACAAGATAATCACCTGTCTTCCCGTAATTATTCATTTTGCTCGGTACCTCGTTTCCATATTCTTGTTTTAGTACAACAACGAAAACCCTGACAAAAGTTCATCGCCAAGTCCAATGACTGTTATTACAGGCGAATTCGTAAACAGTCAATCAACCTTACGCGTCATCTTCTTGGAAAAAGTTCGCATAATCAGTCGTCTAGAAAAACGGTCGCACAACGTGTTTGTAGAATCAGACGGGAGGCGTCGCGACGCGGCGACGTAAAGCGCCGGGTTCGCTCTTGTACAAACATATATAGAATCTCCTTGAAGTTGGCTTTCAGGAAGATACTCGGTATATCGCCATTACGAAATAACAGAAAACGAATGCATACCGAAGAAGAATTTCCCAAAGAAATGAGGTCGAAGAAATACAATTGTTTTTGTAACGTACAAGTACTATGAACATTGGAAATTTCGCTAAAAATATAGCATAAATTCAAAATTAATTAATTATTTTGTATCGAGTCTATCAAATATTTATATAATTATTGTGGCACGTTGATACCTTATAATCATTTACATGCAGCAACAGTCACTAGTAACAATCGAAAAATTCTCTTTATTACAGTGTCAAGCCATTGTTGTTGGTTTTTTGGGTTCGGTGGTAGCCATTGTTATGGGTGCCTTGCGCAACGGCACGGTTTCGCTGGACCATTCGTATCTTCTATGTGCAAGCAGCCTCGTCACAGCATCTTTGGCGTCCTTTGTTCTCGGGCTGATCACGGCAGGCGTCATCGTCCTGTCCCGTCACTGTCACATCAATCCTGATAACGTAGCAACACCGATAGCAGCCAGTTTGGGCGACATCACGTCATTGGCCCTCCTATCGTGGATCTCGACAATCCTCTACGAGGCCATCGACAAGCAGGATTGGTTGGCACCACTGATTATTGCTTGTTACATCCTCATCACGCCACTCTGGGTTTGGATAGCCAAGAAGAACAAGTACACCAATAACGTACTGTACTCTGGATGGACTCCAGTCATGATCGCCATGCTTATCAGCAGGTACATTTTGTGATTGTTAAATAAATTAGGGAAAAGATTATTTATTGTTATTCACATTAACGCAGTTGCGGAGGTTTGATCTTGGAATTTATGGTCTCCCGATACGAAAATCTTACCGTGTTTCAACCGGTCATTAATGGCGTCGGTGGAAACCTGGTGGCTGTTCAAGCTAGCAGGATATCAACTGCGTTACACAAGCAAGCTGATCTCGGGACACTTCTTATCCCACCAGGACACACGCATCCTGTCATCTTCATAACACCCATCGCCAACTTTTTTGGCAAAGGTAACGTGTAATCTGGTTGTCACTCCTATGGCACTTTTTATTTTTTTTGTCTGCTTTCAAATTTCATATTGTTCATGGCTAAACGTCAAGTAAAACGTATTAGATTTTTAAATAGTCATTCTACTCTGATACTTCGTTCAGAGCGTAACTCTAGTTTTTATATATAACTGAGCAATCGTTTTTTGAACGATTGTTCTAGGAGTTGTACGAACGCGACACGTTTCTGATAAATATTTTGTATTTGAACTGGGCAACTTATAGCTGGAATATTGTTGGTGCTAGAATCATGCTGAGTTGCTTATCTGAGTGCTGATGTACCTATTTATTCGAAGTCCTCAAGTGGACCACTAACAAGATCAAGTCACTGGACACTGACCACTCTATTCAGCATCCCTACCCACCCACATCGTCACGGAAGTGAAGAACTAATGAATTTCAAGCGTTTAGACAATCCAGTTAGAATGATTTTATTTTTTTTAATTAATTGCTCAATCTTGTATTATGGGATTTCAGTTTCTCTCGTGTCCGTTAGATACAAATTTATCGATAACATTTACTTGATTATTTATACAACTTGACACTTAACAATATAGTTCAGGAATGTAACCAGTCACTGATTACCATAATCTCATCATATCCTACTTATGCAATTTTATTTGACTGTACCCAACAATGCGTTAAAATGCACAATTTATCACTTGTCGATTTTTTCACGTCTGATCAGATAGCTATTCAGATTCGCAGTTTCCAATTTTAAATCCGTTTCTTTCAATAAGGCGAATACTCAATGGCCCTTTTGTAGCAGTTTTACAGCAGTCAATAGATTACTGAAATTTTTCTAATTTTCTCTCACAGGTATACATGCCAGGACAACGAGGGTTCTGATGGCGATGGTGATACCAGGTCACGTAATTTTTATCTACATGATCAATTACATGAAGGATGGTAAGGCCTCGTTAACTCCACTCTTCGTCTTCGTCTACCTGTGCGCCGCGATGCTCCAAGTGGCTGCACTACTTTATATAGCCTACATAATGATCCACTGGATGTGGAAGCGAAAAATCGATCCTGACAACTCGGCCATTCCTTATCTCACCTCCATGGGCGACCTCCTGGGGATTAGTTTACTTGCCATTGCCTTCCAATTCCTTTACCTGGTCGGAGATCAGGACTTTGATGCACCAAGGAAACCTTAATCGACAGGTACTTGCCTCTGGTGAATCCAAAGCTACTGTTTATAGAAAAAATTTCTATTTTATTCAGTGATAACAAAAGTAAATCTTTTTTATTACAGACAACCCCTCCTACAAAGACTCGGAAAACCTTTCTGATCTCCCAACAAGAAAAAACTCTAAACTCATATAAACCGATTTAACGAGACACTCGGAGGATCTGCCTATGGAAGATGCTGCAATGAAATAGCTTGACGTTCTCTACTTCATCCAATTGCTTCGTTACGCGCTCGATGGGTTCATGTCAATTAATTGGTAGTTGGTTAATTGAAGACTTGCCGAGACAACGCAAATAGTCCAAAAGTCGCCTTAAAGACGTCTAATGCGACAGGTTATCTTTTAGATATCTTAAAGATGACTAAAACTTGCGTAATGTCTGGCTAGTTAGCTCAGGATTAAAAAAAGAGATTCAATTCTAAACTAGAAGTCATTTAGCTAGTTTATAATAATTATTCCAGTAGAGGCTAAAAGGTGTTAGGTAGAAAATGACTTTTTGGTGTTTTACAAGTAGTTTCATTGTTCAGCGTCTGTCCAGTGGTGTTATCAAACCATAGGTGTACAATTAGTACGCGTACATATGTGTCTTGACATAGTTGCCTTCGTACAAAGTGAAAGCGCTAATAGGTATGTGGAAGATTTCTCGATTCTCGTAAACTTACCAAATTTAATAGAGACCAGCTGTTTAAATTTCTTCCTTTTGTGAAATCCGTAACAGACTGATTCATTTCCTCGTCCATCTTATTCAAAAAGAAACACATTTTTCGTGAACGCGTACCAATGTTTGTTAAATGTATTTGTGGTGGAAGAATTTTGACACGATTTTTATGCGACACTTCAATTGTCCGTTGCGTGGGAACTTTGCTGTGCAGACACAGATTTGGTCCATGGTACAGAATGTAATGTTCAGACTTATTCCAGACATTTCACTGACAAGTCACAATATTGTCGCTGTTAATATTGAAAAATTTTTCCAAAATTTCGTGTGCTTTGTAGTCTAGTGTTAAAGAATTTATTTCATATACGTTCGTTATCACAATGAGAATGGCGGTCAAACTTAAAGAAAGTCTCAGGCAAGTCTGTATCGGATTCGTTACAAGACATTAATCTTGAAATTGTATATTTTTTATAAACTTAGACAATTTAACAGATTTCATACTAATTCCACTTACTGTCAATTTTAAGATCCTCGAAGAAGGACCACGTTATTTTCTGTCGAGTCTTTCAAAACTATTCAATCCTTTTCATGATCCCGTTGTGGGCGTGGATAAGAAAAGGCGCCAGATTCAAATGAATTCCTTTCATTAAAATACACTTCTCAATGATAATAAATAACGAAACAAGGAATCGACAGACAGTCTTTGTAAAATCACTATACGAACAGATATTTTTATATTTCTCGTGCACATGAGTTAGAAGCAAATGATGATGTGTATGAAAATGCAAAAATTTGAAAAATAAGGTAAATGAATTGTTCTGATATAAAATGTATAAGAAAGTCTGTATCTCAGTGAGCTGAACAAGAAACTTTGCTTTAGTGATTTAACAAAATTGTATTTATATTCTGTTCGACAAACTTTATGGCGAATTAGGAAAATGAAAGAAGTTATAAGAGCACTATGGAGACCGCCGCGAGCAAATGGCCGTTTTAGCGCAATTAATTAATTGTAATTAACATCACTCAAGATCATCGCGCTCGATCTAGAATTAATAATTATTTAATGTCCAAGGAAACTGTACGAAAAATGTATTGTTCTCGAAATTGAATCGATGCGATACATCTAGGTATGTTAAAGATTTTTTCAATGAGATAGAAAGAAATGGCGGAAAACTATTGGAGGCTTAACGAGATATTCTCGAACTCGTTCGTATAGGTGATCTAGTCCTAGAATTATCTTAAGATATTAAGCATCTATATAGTTCATTGATTAAATCTTATTTCTCGTAATGCGTGGCTTCATCGCCGATTATTTCGAGCGTAATGTACAGGTGTTTAACAAAGTAGAAAAAGAGAAAAACAAGGAAGCATAGACACAAAAATCATCTTTATCATTCAGATAATCTCGAGACTAATAATACCATCCACTGTCTTTTATTTTCTGCACACAAAAGGATAGTGCCAATCGGTCCGATCGCGAAGATTTGGCAAATGCATAATGTACAGGATTATATTTTGTAAAGAAAGTGTTATTTTTAATTGTACATATTATAAATAATAAAATATACTACTATTGTAACCGTATCGTGAAGTCTTTATTTCAAATAACTCTTTATCTTTTCACGTTTCAGGATGGACAAAAGCAATGAACTAAAGGGAGAAACGAATGTTCATCAGCGTCAACGTTTGGTTTGCTTTCTGGGACAGTCGGGAAGTTAGCGCCAAAAAATAAAAATTTATATGTTATTAATGCCTAAAAAAATTGCTCCTTAAATGCTTTTTATTCTTTCATAACTGCTTCGCTGCTACTATGCAAAGATATTTGAATATGCTTGAACTGAAGAAAGCTTTTCAAATACTACTAAATATTATTGGATCTTGATTTAGTTTCAAAATTTATTCAAAATATAAAATTGAGGCTAAATCAAAATCTCGCAGAATATACGGAGTGGATAAAAATTGAATTGAAATTGTAGAATATCGAAAATAAATTATGTTCATATTCAAATATTAATAAATTAGGTATTTGGAACATTAAAATAATTTATTAAATGAATAAAGTAAAATATGAACACTTAGAAATCGGAAATTCCGGCCAAGCACTGGAAATTGCCCAAACTTGTGTGTGCGCAAGTTTTTCGCGCAGGGCTCGGCGAGTGGGAGCAGCCGGAGAGTGGGGGAAGCGCTCGAGGCAGTGGCCGGACTCGGAGCGCTCATTCTTCCTCGAACCGGTCTCCTATACTGGTGTCTTGGAATCCACCTCTCTTATTCATTTCCAACCTTCTATTTCTATATTTGATTCTTCTTTACTTCCTCATTTCTTTATATTTCATTCGTTAATTTCTGATTTATCTCTTTCCTTATTTCTTTTTTATTTTTATACCTCTATTCCTTACTTTTCTACTTTTTAACTTCTTTATTTCTATCTTCCCTTTCGTCTTCTCATCTCCCTCTGTACACTCTCACTTTCCATTGTGCTTGTCTTACTTTTCCTATTCCTTTGGTCGGGTCGAGCATACTTAGTCGAGTAGTCATA
>JARQTI010000266.1:5383-20269 GCA_030142655.1 Trachelus tabidus | reverse complement strand
AAGTAAAAATGGTTACTAACTTAGCCAAAGAAAACCAATCAGTCCACAGTAAACGCTACATCCCATCGAAAGAAGAACTTTGCGGCTCACTTTACGGTAAGTCTGACAAGTAACAACTTAGTTTACCTTTGTTTAATTTTATTATTATACTTTGATATATGATAACTGTTCTCCCTTTTTTAATTTCAGAGAAAAACATCGATGACTTTGTTTCAATCAAAAGCAAATTCTTGTTCAATCGGCTCAAAATTGATGACAGTTTTCTCAAAGAGTGTCCTACTTCATGGTCAAGTAATGCTTCATTTCAACACGCTAAAACAAAGGTGCTGACACTAAGAGCAGTTAACGATACAGCTGAAAGAGCGGTTAAGTTAATGCAAGACTTTCATGGCTTAATCACTGTTGAAGAGGAACAGAAGCAATTTTTATTACGTTGCGTACAAGAACACAGACAGGTATATCCTGACTGTAAAAAGCAAACTTTGAAAAGAAAATTTAATAAATAATGTCCTTTTAATGATAAATACTTAATAAATAATGTATAAGATGCAGGTAAAACAGTGTTTTATTTACTGAATAAACATTAAGTTCTAAAATCCCTTTGTGGCTTCCATACTAACTTTTATGTTAAATGTTTGACATCAAGTCGGCACGGGTTATCATTATCCAATAGCAATAATATTTAATATTTCAGCTATTAGGGTCTAATGGAAAAAAAATAGAGGGTATGCGTATCTTAATTCGAAAAAAAAATTTCGCCCTTATAGCCTGGGACACCCTAATGATTATGTTTATCTTAATTATTCGTGATTAGTAAGCTTTCTATGTCTACCTTAATTAATCACTACTATGCTTTTTTACGTCTTTTCCGGGTATATACCGGTTTCCTTTTGTATTTTTCATGATCCAATGAGTATCACAATCCTCATTTTATCATTTTTCTTTATCAACAATAGATTTTGGCTACTCAAGTGTCTTTACTGTTATCCTTGTGTTAACCATCTATTTCATCCCTCCTAAACCTCTAATGACTTTCCATAAGAGCATTTATTAAGTTATTGACCTAGTCTATAAATCTTCCTTCTCATGCTATGAATGAACCTTTTCGCTTTCATTTAGCACTCTACAAGGCGTCTTCTACTCCTAATGAATGTCACTACTCTAATATTGGTTTTAACCCCGAAGTTCTATATACCCTCCGTTAGGTTTTAAAAATTAAGGTATGGCCTCCGGTAGCACCTGTTCGGGTGATTATCGCATCTTATCTAGTGACTTGTTCCTAATAGTGAGTGCGGAGTGAAATGAGCGGAGACCGGGTAACAGTGCCTCACTGCTCAGGCCAAATCGCAATCGGAGGTCCAGTATCCACCCTGAAAGAGGGGTTGGGGAAATAGTAATATAAGCGAGTAGCAAATTGTGTTCTTTGTGCTGCCTTAACTCCGGCCACCAGACCTTCGCTATGGACGTTTATTGCAAGTAACATCAATGTTCGGACAGCGTACACCGGTTGCAGGAAATCGACTGCAAAACTCAAAAAACCATGGGGAGGAGGAATTTGTGACGTTGCATTTTTGGAATGCGCGTCACAAGAGGTGTCGTCGTGGGAAGTTGGAGTGCGGGCTGGATTTACAGCCCGCTATTACGTAAACGTCCACTGGCGGGGGTCGGGGAGCCACCTAGAAAATATACGATCTGTAAATTAATTATATCTAATTTTAATCTATACCTGTGAACAAGCCTACACTCACCAACACGGAGGACTGGAAGCTGGACACCTACAGGGGACGACATTATCGACCCCGGCGGCACTGCTATACCGACCGCTCGACCCGATCGCCGCTACCGGAGTCCGCCGAATCCAAACGACTCGACTCATGCCAACCATGTCGCCGCTGCCGCCAACACTAGAATTCTCTGCAAAAGGGCTATCATCGTACCAGTTCACACGTCACGGGACTCCTGCTGCCTACACGAAGGTATCCCTGCTACCTGACATCGTGATGCGAGCTCGGAATCACCACTCGCCAATTCACTACGGAAGGAATCCTCGAAAGAGGCGGGCGAATGGCCACCTCGTCTCCCGTCCTAGGGCATCCTTGTGCCCCGTGGGCACGATAAGGCTTTCCCAAAAAACGTGGAACGAGGCCCCGGTCAGCAATCTGAAAGGCACGGGAAGCTGTCACTCGGACAAACATCAGTGTACGAAATACGGAGCAGAGGAAAAGTCTCACTTACCTGCGGGAGAGCTGCATACGTTACCTGTGGCCGCCAATAATCCTGATTACCTACATCGGCGAGTCCCGGTCTGGAAGTGACACTACACCCTTTCGGAGCACACCGGTAAAATGTCAGAGTCGACGACCATACTCCACAACACCGCAGCAATAACACACGGACTGCGGCATGACAACAAGGAAGACGCCAGCACCGCCCTACGTCGGAGCGCGGGCGAACTACTATTTCTCAGAGGGCCGCGCGAACGATGCGCGCGCAACCGCTCGAACTTTTGAAGCTACCTGATAGGGTTAATGATCCTGGATCCTGGCGACATATTATCAATACGCATCCGGGATTGGCGGAAATAAGGACGATGAGTAATTGACCAATTATAGTCGGTAATTTAAGGGTCGGGTGGGAGGATAGCACCCCGGGTGTCGCGAAAAGAATCAGTATCGTTCTCTTTCGTCGTAGACCTTCCTGCTAAGTGGACGTTTTCATACACTGCTCCGGAATTATCTCTACGAAAGCTTTCTCTGTGCGAGACCTTTTTTTCTGTATTATCTGGTAAGCAATCTCTCTTGTAACCGGGTAAGAAACTCTTCACGCTCTCTACGGGAGTAATATAATTGCACGCTATCTAGTAGCGACGTATTAGCTAGCTCCGGCCTAAGGGCTTAAAGAGGCGTCCATTGAAGTGCTTTGTTGCCGGAGTCATAAGTTATCTAGGCTAGTTCTCGAGTGAAGCGTATTTTGTACAAGTGGTGGTTCCCTCGATTGCGGTCACGGCGAAGAGCCTGTTTTGTTTCGTCTATTCAGTTTACCTTATTTTACGTTGTTGTTAACTTGGGGTTAGCCTACTCGATCGGAATTTTCCGTGGGTATAACGTACATTATTCTTTGGTTGATCGAATCGCGTGTGTAAGATTTCCTCGTACGGGTATCGATACGAACAGCTGTGACCGGGCAGCTGCCTTCTTGCGCTACCTTCGGGCAGCGGCTCCACTTATGTTGGGCCCGGGTGCAGGTTCGCGATTCCGAAAGTATTTGCATATATGTTTCCTTTCGGGAAAACGTTGTCATCGGGGAATGTCACGTCCCGGTAAGGTTTGGTAGGTGTGACCTTGGCTTCGATTCGAAGAATCCGTGTTGAACTCTCTGGGTTTATTATACACGGTCGCCAGCTGAGTCGTCCACCCCAGCACTTTTCTCCGTGGGCGCTCTCCTACAATGGCGCGTTTCTCCCACGTTACTCGTTGCCGGTTTGTCATCGTTGACGTAAAAAGACCCTATTAGCTGGATTACAAGTGGGGAGTTGCGTAGTAATTCCAGCTCCGAGGTATTCTGCACCGCCACCCCCCCCCCCCCTCGCGGGTCGAAGTCGCTATTGCTCCGATGGAGGCCACTACCCTATACCCTATGGCTTACGCCTAGGCTTCGGAATTCTGGACTCCCGTCGGATATGGTGGTCCAGAAGGATCTCGGCTACTTCGGCCGGACGCCCGTAGATACACTCCGTAAATCCACTTGTATTGATCGAGCTTAGATTCGAATCGCTTCGCCTTCTCCCAGAGGCGGTAGATGGCGGTGCTGTCTCCCAAATATTTAGGCTCCAGTGAGTATTCCTGCAGAGGCAATCTTTGCAAGATTGTCTACCACGCACGCACTAACGGTCGCACTCGTGCCACAAAGTTTATAGTTTATGCCTGACTATTATTTAGGTTACCCCTACGACGCGGTCAGTGTCACGCGGTGATTGCTTCGTTATCGAGCACGGATCTACAAGATACCAAGTAGTTCGTGACGTCACCGCTAGATGGCGCTCCGTTTCGTCTTACGACTCGCGTTGCTGTACGCCAAAGACTCAACCCGATTTCATGAAATGAGAACTACACTGTCTCACGATTAATCAATAATCAGCAATCGAGCAATTGCGTCACGAGAACGTCCATGCGATGTGATCCGTCAATCCTGGAGGAGGAGTGAATTACTTTCCCGACAACTTTCCCGTAGGAAGCACGAACACGAATATTCCCCAGGGAAAATGTTTGATCGATGTAGCGATGTCGTCACTGGAACCTTCCGTTGAACTCCGGACGGATCTCGCGGCGATGCAAGAATAGTCTAAACTGATAAATTATCTTTACCGGAAAATCCCTCCGACGTTGTCGTGTGCTGCCGCCCCGATATCTCGTTCCCTTCCTATTGCTGAAGAGGATAAAGGAAGCCCATTGGCTCCGATGGGTGTAGATTAACACAATAATCACACTCAGATTTATTTAAAGAAATACCAATGGTTCATTAACAGACACTTAAATACGCGTACACAGTGCGCGGTTCGTATACAACGAGTTTTACAGGAAGAGTATTATTCCGCAATAACTAACAAAGACTTTATGATAATCCGCACGCTCGTATATTGCCCGATGGTCGAACCTGTCTCTCGTGACGCGATGCGTTGTCGCTCGCGAAGATTCTACCAGACTCTTCTAATGGCGGCGGCGCGGCTCCTTATATAGCGGCTTCCCCCACTATCGTGATCTTACCCAATTAATTTAAATTAATCAACATAAATTATTTAAGCCACAAATCAATATGACCCTTGGATACTATCCTATAGTTAACAATTACAATATGGTCACATTGGCGTTCACGACGTAACGAATTGCGTAAGTCCGACTATTAAGCGCATAACAAATTTACAACATTTATTAACGCGTACAAACAATTAATCCTGATCCTTAATCTAGGTAGTGATTACAATATAAGACAAATTTACAGTGGTTATAAATGTTACATTTTTCGACACTAAATCTTATCTTACATATGGGACTAGGATTTTCGTTTTATTTTTTACAATATGTGCGATATGTTAATGTAGTGGTCGATGATGACCATTTTCCTCTCATTATTATGTTAAAGCTAATAAATCCTAATTTGTGGATTTTGCTTGTAACTTAGGAAATTTACATTAGAGCAATCTGACCTTATTTATTAGTTTTGTCGGTCATAACAAATGGATGAAGTCACGTACACCACTTTTTTATAAAATTTTTGGGTACGGAAAAACTATATTAACCCTGATCTTTCTAATGTTATCACTTCTTATGCTACACGGTACCCGTACGAGGCGCCTTCCCATGCGGATCTTTATGCTTCGGTGCAGCAGGTGCAGCATATTTCCGGTCGTCGGATATTTTGCACAACGGATCATTCATAACAATTTATTTTTTATCGGACAATCCGTATCGACGGCCTGGTTTGGAGGATACTCGTAAATGTCAATAATTATTGCTAGTTGTTAACATTTTTAGTTAGTTCCAAATAAATCCCGTAGACGGCAAATGTTTTCGGTGACATTTTTCGGATGCCAGCCGAACTAGCTAAGACTCATGATTACCTTCCGAGATGGTAAACCATTGATATTTTCGGTAACGGAAAATCTCCATAGTTAATTAATTATTTCCCGCTCGCTATGAATAATCGAGTTACTTTCGACGCGTACGATTGGCGGATTGATTCGCTGATCGCCTTTCGCGGTTATTCACCATCTTGCGAGTATGTCCGAAAATCATCTAGTCTATTACTTTATGACCTTTTATCACCACCGACCTATCTTCTGCCATGTGCAGGGTTGGCGGATGGCCATTACTTATGACCAACGACCCAGTAATGACGATACATTTGGTCATTGACCACAATCCATGTAACGAACGACATAACGACTATTCCGCTTTGTTAAGCTGAGTACCGCGGTTTGACGTCGGTACATTCTCCCCCTTTTTGTTAGAGGATTAACCTTCAGTGAGGTCTTTTGTCTTCCCTTTTACTCAGTATCTGCGTTTATACTTTAACAAAACGTATTTTCGTTTACAGGTAATAAATATAAAAATATACACGACTATTTTAGTTCATAGGCTAAGCATGCTATTTTATTCTTAAAACTATTTCCATACAATATTTACACCTTAACTTACGAAACGCCTCACGCGTCCGACTCTTCGCTTGATTCGTCCCGTTGTTCCCCCTCAGGTCTCCCCGAAAGGGTACGGCGACGCTTTTCGCGGGCTTGTGCCCTTTTCCAGGGAACCCATCGTTTCACCGTGTTCCCATTCTTCAACTCATCGAGATACCTCGTGTATCTCCTTCGCGTCCTCGGGCTCAAGTCGCCTCGTCGGTTCCTTGGTTGATCCGCCAGCGGTAATTGCGCCTCGTCGCCCATTATCGTGTTGGGGATGGTAGGCTGTACCCTTTCCCTTCTGGGGGATATCGCCCAACCTGCATAGCGGCCTGAATGTCGGCATCGCTCAGCTTTATCAGGCTTACCGAGTACGACCTAACCTGATTGGCCCTTTCGCTGGTGGCACCTTGATCGCATGCTGAATCGCCTGCCTGCCCGACTAACGCTTCCAGGGATTCGATTGTCTCATCGAACGACTCTCCTACGTCGTCGTTTCCGTCGGCGTTCATAGCTTCGCTTTTTATTTGTTCGCTGTACGTGTTCACTACGCGATAGTTTGTTTCGTACTGAGTGGGACACGTGCTTCGCTCGCGCCGTTGCTTCGAACCTACTCGCCCGCCATCTACCGGACTAGTTTCGCCAGTGTCGCCCAACTTAGGGATCCTGGACGCTGCGGTGGTTCTCAACGCGTGCTCGATCCGGATTGGTTGAATCGGTAAATATCGCGCGCCTGATTGGTTTATTATCAACTTATATATTCTCAGGTTAATTTCCGCGTCGACTGACATTAGCCAATCCGCACCCAGTATAACGGTGTCACCGCCCAACTCAGCGGTGTAGAAACGCCATTGGTACGCACTACCTTCGATCCCGAATTTGATTTCACTAATCGTATTGATCGGAATCTTTTCACCCTTTTTGATGGTGCTTATCGACGATTTAACGGTAGTTATCGTTAAAATCCTGATTTTCTCGATGAGTGCTTCGTCGATCACCGAGATTTGCGCACCGATGTCGACTATCGCTGGCAACTTTCGATTTTCTAATTGCAGGTCTATTACCACGTCTCCGTTGTTCTCCAATAATTTGGTGGCAACAAAGTTCTCTTCGTCTTCGGTTACGACGATTTCAGCGATCGTCACTGTGTCGACATCGACGCTCGTTGTTCCGAGTTTCCTTTGCCTAAAAGGACGCAATTGTCTAGCGTCATATGTTCCTTGGTTATTTCCTACGTCATGGGTTAGTTCATATGCGTTTCTTTTAGGAATATTAGCTATCGTGAATGGCCCCTCGTACAACAGGCAAATTTTACGATTAATTTGGGTCTTCGCGCTTGACAGTTTATGACTTCTGCGCAACACGCGGTCTCCTACCTTGTACTGCACAGGCTTGTTACGTTTGATAAATTGTTTGTACCTTTTCTCTGCCGCAGCTACTAGCTAATCTTTAGCCCTACACTTGCAACTTTCCATTTTGTCGTCCATGCTCTCCAGAATGGCGAACTCTACTGGCAATTGTAATGGCGGCTGCCCTACCTTATGTAGTTGCCATAGAACGCACGACGTATTAGAGTGCGCTGTTCCGTTCATTACTGCTAACGCTCGCGGTATCACCAACTACCATCTAGTGGGGTGTTCGTGCTCGACTGGGTTGTTCTGCGGATTGTACGGTGTCGTCTTTATCAACTCGATGCCATGCTTTACGCCGAAAATTCTCTATACGAAGGAAAGAAACTGGCCGCCTCGATCGAATAAGATCGTTTTGGGTGTACCCCATGTGGTGAAATATTTCTGTTCTAGGTTAGAAATTATATTTTCCACGGTTTGTTTCTGCATCGGATAAAGTTGCGTGAGTTTAGAAAAGTGATCTAGGGTGACTAGCATAGGGGGTGTTCCGAAACTACCTGACCAACGCGGTATGGCGGTGTTCGGGAGGCACCACTGATCACGAAAATGGCCTTCCTTTTCTCCGGAAGGTCATAGTTTTTAAGTGGGAGAAGGTCAAAGTTGACCAATCAGAGCGAAGCATGAACAGAAATGGTAGACACCTACGAACTCTGAGTTTTCTTTCCTCGCTTTTGTCTCTCAGTGGCTATGGGCAGACTGAAGTCAGGCGAAGCCACAGATTGCGATAGATCTTTATTATTTCCTACATTATCATAATACATTGCAGTTTTCAGTTAGTGTATGACTGTTCTCAGCGAGTGACACCTAATAGGCATGGCTCCGCCTGGTTTCAGTCTGCCCATAGCCACTGAGAAACAAAAGCGAGGAAAGAAAACTCAGAGTTCATAGGCGCCTATCATTTCTGTTGATGCTTCGCTCTGATTGGTCAACTTTGACTTGCTCCTATTTAAAAACTAATAGCTTCCGGACAAAACGAAGGTCATTTTCGTGATCAGTGGTGCGTCTCGAACACCGCCATACCCCGTTGGTCAGGTAATTTCGGAACACCCTGTATATCTATAATCGTGTTTCGCGGTCGGTAATGGCCCATACAAATCTATAGAGATTTTCACGCCTGGTCCCTCCGGTAATTCGTAATATTGCTCTCTGGTGGACGCCCTAGTATAGTACTTGCTACGCTGACAGATTTCGCACGCAGCTACTATGTCCCTAGATAGTCTTTCTAAGTTCTTAATTTGACAAAATTCCTTTAAGAACGCGACTACCTTATGTAGTGTGCTTTCGCAATCCATTTGTCTGCGAGTGTATCGGGTATCAACAATTTATATCCGTCTTGGGATTTGATCCACTTGAGGTCTCTTATCACTAAGACTCTTCCCGGTAGCGGAGATCTTGGTCTGTAGATTGTGCCGATTTTAGTAATGCTATTTCATGGCTCCAATTCAAATTGTCCGAACAAGAGATTTCGTTATTGGACGCGGTTGTTACTGCAGTTTTATACGTCTGCCCTACGACTGGTAGTCTAGACAAAGAGTCGGTCAAAGTGTTACACTTTCCCGGCAGATAAGTCCACGTGATATCAAAGTGTTGAAACAATTGAATCCATCTGTCTATCCTATTACTCATTGTCACACATTTCGAAAGGAGTTTTAAGACCTTATGGTCGGTTCTCACGGTTATCGGATACCCCGTTAAGATCGTCTTCCATTTCTTCAATGCCCTTACCACGGATAAGAATTCTAGCTCAGTCGTCGTATAACGTGTTTTCGCAATCGAAAGGCTTTTGCTCGTATACGCGATTGTTCTTTCTACCCCGTCTTTATCGATCTGCAATAAACATGCGCCTGTCCCCGTTGCTGATGCGTCGGTTTCTAACACGAAATCTAAGTCGGGGTTAATATAGAATAGGAATTCGGCTTTTCTAAACAGCGTTTTTGCCTCTTCGAAAGCTTTCTATTCCCTCTGAGTCCATTCGAATTTGCTCTCTTTTGCAAGCAAGCGTTCCAATGGCCTGACTACGGTTGTTAGTCCGGGGACGAACCTCGTATCCCAATTCACTAACCCGAGGAATGACTGCAACGCCTTTCTGGTCCTAGGAACAGCTAATCTCTCAATGTTCGTTTTGGTTTCCTCGGATATTCTCGCACGAGCTTGCAAAAAGAAATGTCCGAGGAATTTGACTGTGTCTTCTGCAAAATGAGACTTGTCCCGGTTGACTCGAACGCCCGCACCTTCCAAAGCCTTTAACGTCTTCGTTAGTATCTCCTAGGTGTTCTTCCCACGTATCCGTGGTTATGAGTACGTCGTCCAAATAGAAAATAACCCTTATTTCCAATTCTGGCCCTAATATTTGACCTAACGCGCGTGTGAACGCGGCTCCCGATGTCTTTAGACCGAACAGCAATCGTTTGAAGATGTACGTTTGCCCCTGGAATAAGAATCCGGTGTATTTTCGACTCACTTTGGCCAACGGGACCATTATTGATGTCTAAATTTGTAAAGTACCGTGTTTTCCCGATCACGGAGAAAATGTGGTCGATAGTAGGCGGTCTTGCATGGTCTGATTCCATGCGATCGTTTAGTTCCCTGGGGAGTTTTATCACTACCATTAGGGGTTTGACATAGCTAGTGGGTGCCCTAGTGATAATGCCCTGTTCTATCCATTTATCCAGCTCGCGTTGCACATTTTCCAGGTATTTGTTTGGAATCGGATAAGCCGGTTTGCAATAAGGAATGGTATTGGTAACCTTAATTTCGTGTATGTAGCCCTTAATGCTTCCTATCTCGTCCCTGAATAGGTCACCGAAATTATCGAGCAATTTCGCCATCTCCTTTCGTTTCTCGGTACCTAATCCCTTTTTAGGGTTCGCCTTTATGGCTATCACGGTCCTTTCCAGCTCCTCTACTTTAGATGCTCGCGCTTTGGGATTACCTTTGCCCGTTTTACTAAACAAGGTCATTATTCCCTTCTCCGTATCGATCTTGGCCCTGTGTTCTATCAGAAAGTCTATACCCAAGATCAGTTGATTGGTAACGTCATTTATTACGAGACACGGCTGCGAATATGTAGATTCGCCGCAGGTAAATTCTAACAATACTTTGTTTTTGACTACCTGTAGCCTATTGCTGAACAGCCTCCGCATCCTAAGTTTTTTGATAGGTATATTAGGCAACACGGTCCCTGAATTTGCGATATCGTCTAGTAACGAAGACGAGATCACGGAGATCTGCGCGCCCGTATTAACGAGTGCTTCTGTTCGAATTTTCCCTATTCTGACAGAGATAGTTGGTGATTTGCGAAGCGGTTCTGGGTCCGAATGACTTTTTTGGCCGGAAGACATGAAATCTTCGTCGCGAAGCCCTAGGAAAGCTACTTCCCCCTGGTGTTCCTGGTCGGAATGCCCCGATTTCCGGGATCGCTTTTCCTCTTCGCTATCGAGGTCTGATTGCTCGGAATCAGATGTTGACTCGCGAGATTTCGTCGGCAGTTCTACCTGTCAGACTTTCTTGTCTCGCTTTGATTGGCTTTCTCCCGATTTATTTCCTGGAGACTTTTCTGCTTTCGAATCTACCGATTTCTTGCTACGCTCTTCGCGCTCCCCCTCTTTCGGATCGGTGCGATGTCGCGAATATCGCGGATATTCCTTGGCATGACTCTCGCTTTTTACCCTAATGGGTTTTCGGTCGCTTCGCGAAGTTCCCTGCTCGCGAAAGTCCTCCTCGTCCTCGGATCTAACCCTTCTAGGTTTCACGGAGGGTGAGTCGCCCGGTAAACTACGTCTCGGTTTGACCGCGCCATATACTTCATATCCGATATCGCATTCGGTTAATCGTTCCGCTATTAAAGCTATTGTACGTGGATATACTGCGCTGATTTACCGATACACCGTGGTATAAAAATGAAAGATCAGACAATCGATGGTCTCCTGCTCTTCCATTGGAGCATCCAAGTCCCTTGCGTGGCCTGTCCACGTGAAGAAGTATTCTTCCATCGATGTCTTATCCGACCCGTCATAACGTCCATTAGTTAGGTAAGCAGGAATCGTTCGCTGCGTGCGAGCACTCCAACATTTGGATAAAAATGCCTCCCTTAATTCGCGGTAAGTTTCAAACTCTACGCGGTCTACCCATGTAGCAGCGTAACCGCGCATCGCATCCATGAATGCCAAGCATTTTGCTTGTCGCTAGTGTGCTCGAACTGCGTGATTTTATCGAATTTTCTTACAAATCGTTTCGGATTCGTACGTCTAACATTCCCGTCGAATGTAATTTTGTCTATTCGTGATTTTTCGTTCAATACCCTCGTGTAAGACGTCACCGGTATAGTGCTAGAGGTATTGCGGATAACCTTTCGTTTTCGCGCGAATTACTTGCAAATCTATCCAAGAGTCTTTCCTGCTCGTTTATATTAAGTAGTTCCGGTGAACCGCCGGTTGCCCGCGTAGATCTATCGGTTATTATGGCCGACGCCATACTACGTCTGAGTTCCGTTATTGGGTTTGAACACTTGTCAAAATCTGTACTACGGTCGACGCCATCTCTTCCCGAATACTCGATCTATATGTATACGCTCTAAATTATCGCTACTAGGCTTACTCGCATCCCACGGTGGTTGTTCCGAGTTGGCTTCGGGTTGAATTCGTTGGTCCCCAAATTGCGCTATAAACGATTCCCCCGCTGATTGTGAAGGAAATCCAGGGTGCGATGGTCACGGAGGTGATAAGCTTCTATCCGCCATCCTGTCAGCAAGCCTGGTGCGGCTCCTGGTCCCTGCTGCAATCAGCTTCCCAGAGATGCTCTTCCGTTGTCCCGATCTCGGGATCATTTGCCTATTCTGTTTTGGCTCAGAATGGCCTACCAACTGACAGAAACTGCGCAATGTCATTGGGCTTCGCTCGGCAACGTCAGCGTGTGCCAGCGGAATTTTCTGTAAGAGTTTTAATGCTCACAGGTAAGAAAATGTCTGTGTATTGTAATAGACACTTCTTGTGTACTTAAAAGACACAAGTTCTTGGCTCGTGCCTGAGGATCTAGTTCGTAGTAGCGGTCGCTTATCCTCGGTACGACACAATCGCCTGCAAATGAATCTGGTTCACTACACTTTCGGCTATACAGTTCTCGAAGTGTATTCACGCGTGACAGTTCACTTTGCATGACCGAAGGTTTCGATCAACAATTTGACGCACGTATCATCCAGTTGAAGACTATTAATAATTGTCTCTCGTCGATGATAGTGATGTAAACGTCCTTTCATCCGCAGTTGACTGATGAAACGTTGTTCGTCAATGATTGTAGGTGAAACGTCCTGTCACGGTCGCCAATTTTAAGTTTTATGTTAAGAAATTAAATTAAATTTTCTTATTTTCGTCCCGTCACAGTATTCCGTTGTTATTTACTTCAATTCTTCTGACATATGGTAGGCTGGCACGCTATCTCATATATGACCGGGCACCTGCCTTTCTGCGCTACCTTCGGGCAGCGGCTCCACCTATGTTGGGTCCGGGTGCAGGTTCGCGCTTCCGAAAGTATTTGCACATATGTTTCCTTTCGGGAAAACCTTGTCATCGGGGAATGTCACGTCCCGGTAAGGTTTGGTAGGTGTGACCTTGGCTTCGATTCGAAGAATCCGTGTTGAACTCTCTGGGTTTATTATACAGGGTGTTCCGAAATTACCTGACCAACGGGGTATGGCGGTGTTCGGGAGGCACCACTGATCACGAAAATGACTTTCCTAGCGTAAATCCCGCCGCGATTACCTGGGCCCTCGAGACTCCCGAAATTCGGGAGAATAGGAGTCAGTCGGCAAATTATTACACGTTACCTGTGGCAGCCCGAACCCCTTTGTCATAAGGGCGAATCCGAGTGTCGGCCACGCGGTCTCGAATCAAGTGTATTAGTGTGGATTTTCCGTGTTTCCTTGTTACATTACTGTATTGTGATTTTACCTCCGGGCGACTTATTGACTCTGTCTGTTTTAATTATTGCCTTGATTGTATCATTTTCATTATTTGGATTGTCCGAGTATCTGGAATGCGAAAGGGGACCTATAAAAGTTTAATATTGTAGTCGATGGATTGTCCGAGATTCACGCGTACATTACATCCCATCGTCTCGCAGGCCGTCAGTGCGACTCGGTAAAATTCCCTTTTTGGTACGTACGAACTATCTCCGCTGCCCATACCGAGGCCCGCGTACCATGGATTGCCTGTGAGGGCTATGGGCTGCCTTTCGGCCGATTCGAAATCTGTAACCCAGAGATAATATCGCGACTACCTCTGGTAGCCTTTTCGTATCTTTCTCGGGTTGATTGGTTGTTAAGTTCTGATTGTCAGGTGCAATAAATTGTTAAGTTTTTGGTTACCTAATCTTGGCCACGGCTCTTACTTTATAATTACCCCGCCCCTCTCCTATACCTAACGGGGCTGATTTAGTCGGACTCCCACGACGCATCGGTTCTGATACCTTCGGATTGCGTTTATTCTTGCTATCTCGGTGCAGTTTCATAACTTTTCCTCGTGGCATCGCTGGATGCCTGGCGCCCATCGGCAAACCTAATAGTTCAGTGTCTTGTTTACGGATCCGAAGGTGTTGGGTCGATCGAGCGAAGGTACACCTTTGTTTCCGGACGTTCAATTGTGTTCTCTTTTAGAGAATCCGGGAACAGGCGTTACAAATGGCGCCCAACGTGGGGCCCACGCAGTAAGAGTCCGTTAAGCCAAGCCAATTTTGATCTCGAACAATAACATTGTCACGTTATCGTTGTCCCTCGAATTGAAAAGAAAAGTTACCTTATCGAGGTTAATCCGGTTGTGTTTCGATACTGCGGCGACCTTTTGAATACACTGTCGGTGATTTATTTTGCGGCTACTTAAGGTGGATACGACCTACCTTATTTATCTCACTGCGAGGATACGGCTATCTATTTATTTTTACCTCGGGATTATTGCGGCTACCTCTTATTATTTGCGGCTACCTTGCGAACTTAGTGACTATTTTGGAAGTGAGGATTGTTGACCAGGTTTCCAGCCAAAGAAAAAACACACGGTTTTACGACGTTTCGGCCCGGTTTTGTGCCCTCTTCAGGTAATATATTCTAAAATGTATATAAAGAACGTCTAAACAAAAATACTTAAGATTTGTACAATTGAGAAAAATATAATTATTGTTAGAATAAATACTGAGTGCTAAATGTGTTATAGAAATAGTGAGATATGTTACAGTTGTTGGGGAGAGTACGATTTCCGTGGCCCCTTAATTTGACTACTGGATCTTAATCTATGGACCAAAATAAAGTGATTTTCA
>JARQTI010000264.1:0-12289 GCA_030142655.1 Trachelus tabidus | reverse complement strand
CTAGTACTCGCGCGTGCTTCTCGTAACTTTTGTGTTGCTTAAGGACTCTGCTCATATATGTAATTTTACTCTTACTATTTGGCCAATTACTGGCAGTAGGACATTAGCCAGTATCGGTTTAAAGATGGCTAATATAAACAATAAATAACGCTGGTACATGATGGGTAACCAATGATGGCCCACAGTTAGTAGTCTATATCCAGTCAATCATTGGCAGTAGTACATCGGCCTATTGTTGGTTGGATACTAGCAATTACTAAAAAAATAACAATACTGGTGACCAATACTAACCCAATTACCCAATTACAGCCCAACATACGCGAGTTACGCTTGGCCAATTGTCAATAAACATACATATATTGGCCAAGACTTGGGCCTGTTGTAAGCGTTGGCAATTCCTACATGTGTTATTGAAACGTTCGCTGCGAGTAGAGGTAGTTTAAAAAAAATTATAATAAATTAACCATGCATTTTCTCCCATAGTTTTCCGACTAAATTTGATGGCAAATTTTCCCCGCTACAAATTGGTAATTTCGTTTTTTTAATTGAGTGACTAACATTGAAGAGAAAGAGGGTTAAAGTCGGCCAAGCACTAATCTGCAATTGTTTTTTTGATTAATTATTAATTCGACCGATTAATAATCGACCTTCAGCTATCGATTGGTATAACTTTCATACACTGAATTTGATCTTCATATGTGAAATCTAAATTGCCTGGACTATATTAATAGATAAGTATAGAACCTCCGATAGATATGATAGAATGTTTCGTATTGGATTCCATACACTTGTTCTTTGCTGGTATTATGAACAAATTGCATGTAGAGTATTGGTTTGTCTGAGATTTAAATATTAAATTGGGTCGAAGAAGCAAAGTTGAATTGAACAGAAGAATAGAAGTATTGAAATTTCAAATCACATGCAATTTTCAACGATAACCAAGATCATGCTTATACGCGGCAAAATGAAAATGTACTGAGCAGAGGCTCGTTCTTCTGTGTATTGGTCTAATTGTGCTCAAAAAAATTCTACCAAGAGAACGATATGAACACTTTCTTCTTTTACACACAAATGTGCTCTTATTCCCAATTCTGATGAACTCTGTTTAAAGTATATTAACAATATTTGGCAGCATTTGTTTTAGCGTTGCCAAAGTTCTATGGCTCCCATTCACAAACTTTAAATACTCGTAATTTAATACATGTGATTGACGATGTGAAGAACATCGGATGTTCCTTAAGCAAGATAAGTGTTTTCCCTTTCGAGAGTCTATTTGGAAGAATAAAAAAGTATGTGTGCACGCCAAATCTTCTACTAGCCCAAATATGTCAACGCTTACATGAAGAGCGTTCCATAAAAATGCAAGGATTGAATCAAATGTTTTCACTAATAAAAAACCTGATAACGTAGTTGTATTAAGCAATGGATCTATTATGTAAATAGACAGAATACAAATTCTAAGTAAGAAATCCAGATATGGTATAACTGTATGTCCGAGAGTGGAGGAAAAACCAATCCCTAAGTATAATTATCCTTGTGTGGCGTAACACGTGCAAATGTGTAAGTTTCACAATAAGCCACGATCAACAATCCTATTTCGGCATATAAATATTGTTTGCAAGAAAGTAATGATATTAACTGTGTATCTTTATCCGGAGGCGTTAAAAAAAAAGTTTAAATTCTCACTCTCGTTCGTGAATGAATTAATGTGCTTTTGAAAATAATAAACAATTGTGTTCGACAGGTAACAAACTGCATTTTTAAATAGCAAGGATAATAATGACGATACAAAAACGAAGTTTCGTTACTTCTTCGGGTAAGTAATGATAAATTTGACCAACTAAAAGCACGATTAAGGCTACGATGCATAATAATGAATAATGTTCTTTTTAAATTAAACGAGGCTTAGTAGTGCCGTCCATAAATAGAAGCACCCTTAAATGTCTGTTTATTCCTGTGAATTCACTCGTCCAGAGTGAAAGATTTTCCTTAAACAGTGCGTAATAGAGGCACTTACCTTATGACAGTAATTTCATTACCGATCGAATACAAAATTCACCAATGTTCCAAAAAATATACGATAATCCTGAAATGGGGAGAATGATGAAAAAAATTATTGATTTGACGTAATTGCTCCTAGCAATAATGCAGTAATTGTTTTGAGCGGACACATTTTTAATGACTCTCTCTCAACAATACACGGTACGCTACATTGGGTAGTTAGATTAACCTTTATTGTTGCCTGAACATGGATTTACCATAATATGTATAAAATGGGCACACTAGCTTCATGTGTTTTTTGACTAGTCGAAAGCATTATAGTCTCTAACAAGCCACACGTGGTTTTGCATGAAATTTTTGTTGCAAAATATGCAAGTGCATGATTTTCCATTGAAATATATTTTACTTTTCTATTTCCATGAGTTTACGGAAAACCACGTGCCATTTTTTTTAAGGTCTGCAGTGTCTCCGAGCTCTCAAAAAAATATAATGAACTTGTGAACAGATTGTACGTTACTAACGCTCGTTATAGCAAAACTATTAGCTCCGTTTTGTAGTACCGTAAAATATTAAATTCACCCTTGAAAATTAAGTGATATGGTATATAACTTATTCGTATTTCTCGGTCCTTACGTCGCTCTTTTGTTTTTCAAATTTTCGTCAACAGTTGGATGGGTGCCTGAAGTTAGTGAATGAAGCATCGAAAATGCTTGGCAAATAGCAAAATTTCCGTGGTAGCCTTCTTTATGTTTCCATTACTATATTTCCTAGTCTTTACATATTTTGCTGAGATTAATAAAAAAATCAGATTCCGAATTCTATTGCAAGGTTTTCAACTAAATTCTATCAATCAAATGATAAAGTTTCCAATTACGAAATTTCTTCTTGTAAAGAACCAATATTTTCCTCAGTACATGAAATAAAATGAAATACCGAAGTTAGACCGGAAATCACTTGCCGATACACATCACCAAAACCATTTAATGCACTTAAATTTTAATCGCTTAGCTAAATAGACGTTTTATAGCACGGATGAAATATTTTTGTGAAGCTTAGGTCCGATTTCTACGACACACTCAATATGTGAACTTAGCTTATCTTAAAAAGACAATCGGCTAATCGCGCAGGTAAGCAGAATTTAAATATATTTATTTGCATTGACTATACTTCTAGACATACTTTTGTGTGCTGAATCGCAGATCTACTTAATCCTTTTTACTGGGGTATAGTTGAAAAATATTTGGCTTTAATATTAACGCAGTGCAAATGTAGACATGCAGGGATGTACGTTCCAATATAAATGTTGAAAACGAAAAAATTTTATAATTGGAAACGTTATTCGGATTGTAGAATTTAGTCGCAAACATTGCAAGCGAATTCGGAATCTAATTTTTTTTATTAATCTGAGCAAAATATGTAAAGTAATAGGAAATATGGTCATTGAAAGATAAAGAAGGCTACCGCGCAAATTTTGCTGTTTCCCAAACATTGCAGATGCTTCATTCACTCACTTCAGGCATCCATCCAACTGTTGACGAAAATTTGAAAAAAAAGAGCGACGTAGGGACCGAGAAATACGAATAAGTTATATACCATATCACTTAATTTTCAACGGTGAATTCAAGATTTTACGGTATTACAAAACGGAGCTAGTAGTTTTACTACAACGAAAGTTAGTAACCTACAATCTGTTCACAAGTTCATTATGTTTTTTGAGAGTTCGCAAACACTGCAATCCTTAAAGCAATCGTCTGGTTTAGAGGCCTAAAAAAAAGGTGATTTTCTGCAATTTTTTGTATAGGGAGAAATACAACGGAACGTCTGAAAATTTTTAGTGTATCTTAACGTGCACTTGGAAAGAAAAAAATTTTGATTATCATCAAATTGTCGCAAATCGGCGGAGTTATTGACTGACCATTGAAACGCCTCGCTACTGAAGACTCGAATTGGCGGGAAAGATAGTGTACATACATAATTCTTCTATGAAACGTAAAAATCAAAATTATTTGTAATTGAAATATATTTTTATTATCGATAAACCAAAAAAAAAAAAAGGAGAAAAACCGTGAAATTATATTCATTTTCGAGCTTCAACAAGAAAGTGACATTTTTTACAATTTTTTTCTTTATTCACTTTTTCACACTTTTTATCAATGTTTTTAGTGCATTTAGAATAGTTTTCAATCCTCTAGAGAATGAACTTCGGTTTGGGTCGATAGGTCAAATAGTTTGTTTGCTGTCAAGCCCGCCAATTCGGAAAAATCACAAAAAACAGATTTCGAGAAATCGCGCTTTAAAGCTCTCGGTCGGAAAAATATATTATTGGTAATTTACACACACCTACTCGACGCTTACCTGTTCTCGGATCTGTATTTTCCAAATTAATTCGAGTTGACTTCTGAAACCTTAGGAACATACTCTCCAATAGTTGAGCCATCAATTCAGAGGAAAAGAAAAAAAAAACTTGTTAGAGATTATATTGCTCACGACCAGTCAAAAAACACATGAAGCTAGTGTGCCCATTTTATACATATTATGGTAAAACCATGTTCAGGCAACAATATAGATTAATCTAACTACCCAATGTAGCGTACCGTGTATTGTTGAGAGAGAGAGTCATTAAAAATGTGTCCGCTCAAAACAATTACTCCATTATTGTCGGGAGCAATTACGTCAAATAATTCACTCTTTTTTTCATCATTCTCCCCATTTTCGATAGTTTTAGGATTATCGAATATTTCTTGGATCATTGGTGAATCTTTTATTCGATCGGTAATGTCATTATGAGTACCTTTTCAGCTAATGTCATAATCATAAGGTAAGTGCCACTATTAAGAACTATCTAAGAAAAATCTTTCACTCTTGACAAGTAAATTCATGGTAATAAACATACATGTAAGTCTATTTGTGGCTGGACAATTTTGGAATTAGCTATACAGTGAAGTCTGGTTATTATGACTCTGCTTAAAACGATCGACAGCATATTGCATCATACTTACCCCCTGAAGTGTGGTTCTCATACAGATCGTTGGGAATTTTCTTAAAATAAATTCGCGTGCAAAGATAAACGCAAAGGTACTCACTTGATTTAATGCCTGTTTCGTTGGGAAAGTCACAACTGGATTCTGACCATGAAGTTCCTTTTTTGGAAGCCTTTCCATGCATATTCTCATACTTTGTTCGGATCCCAAAGATATGACACAGAAGCCCTTCGACTGCCCGTTTGCACGATTTTCAAAAAACTTCACTTCAACAAAATCGGATACACCTATGCTCTGGACGACATCTGTTATATCCTGATCACTTGTCCACTAGAAGAAAAAATTGTTTATCATAATATTATAAATGCAGATTAAAGTTTTCAATTATTTTAAGTATTTAAAATACTTCAAATCACATGTATCAGGTACTCATGTGTGACTGCACGTAAGCAGCGCAGAAATAGGTGTGTAAGCGTTTTTAATTTGTGAGGTATTAATTTCGAGATAATGAACATTCATATTTTCGATTATTAGCCTATCGACATTGAGTTGGGCGGACTTGCGACTAGAATACTACGACCCATTCTCTACTCATCTGATACTCAATTTCAAGATTTGTCATAGTTGGAAATATTTAAGTAAAAATAAAAATGATTCAACACAAAAAAAGAAAAATATTGGTTTAAGATAATGAATTAATAATATTATTTAGTGTAATAATTTGTCTACTTCTAACGCGACACGTCTTTCCTAACAATTGTGAGTACCTTCAGAATTATTTTTACAATTAATCCCATGCTTCCCATAAAGAAATACATTCTATTCCCCCTAATCTTAAGAATATTCCATATATTCTTTTATGATATAATTCTGAATATTATATGTATTCAAATTGCAAGTTTTAAAGAAGAATTTGTTAGCCATAAGCAGATGGGTCTTCATGATAGATCTGAGTTCCCGGTTCAACTGTGTATCACTTGATATATTAGTCACACACAAAATCTCCGAAATGAAAACTATATTCATTATTACTTTATATTCATACCGCGTTCACGAAATCATTTTTAACTAATGATTTCATAAATATTAACGATGGGCCGATACTATAGTTTAACAAAAACGACGTAGATAGAGGCATAGCATATCGTATACATAAAATTGCAAGAAAATGAATGTTTCAGAAAGAAGTCCCAGCTGTAACATTAGCGAATTAAACATAACACAAAAGTAATAAATATTACAACCGTTATTTTTAAAACAAGTTCTTGTCTAATTTAACTTCGATATGTAACGCTTTACTTTTTTCCAATGAACAATAACCAGTGCATGTGAAAAAACTATGCCAATGACGAAACACCCATATTGAATTTTCAACATAAAACTTATACTACAACAATCATAAGCTCATTAAAAGGAATTTAAGGTAGTTCGGCCACTCGAGCACTTCCAACATATGGATCTGAATGTTGTATTTGTTCTTAGCAGACGCTGTACAGTCGTGCGTGAAGATTTCAAAATTACTTACCGTCTAGTTTACGAGATATATGGAATGTAAATAACCAAAAATGCACTTTACAAATATACTTTGCATCTTAAAATAGCAATATTTCATTCGAGATATATCAGCTTCCAGGCAGTAAAAGTCTATAAAATTGCTAAGACTTTTTTTTTACGTTGAACATCGCTACAATGATTCTTAAATTGAAAGTCTTGGAATTTTTATTACTTTGTTTTACTACATTACTTAAACAATATATGATATAACAATTTTAAAGATGATGAAATTCTGTCCTTCCGCTTGTTTGAAAGAATACCTTACGTAGGAAATATCATGGAATTCACAGAAATTGAAATATTATTATTGTAATGCTAGGCGAACCATCTTAAGTACACATTTTTTCGAATTTACAGTTTCACTTCCGTAGTGAGAGTTAATGGCGATACTAATAACACTAGTATAAATTTGGGCCGCCACAGTCCAGAAATAAATTTCGGACTCGAATTGAGACTCGAGGCATTCGGCCATAACCGTTTGGTTAGATAAAATAACGTATAATCGACCACAATTGGGATTCCAGTAGACATTTAAGCACGGCCGACAGTCTGAACAAAAAAGCGGGGAATATCAGCCGCGCACGGACCCCCCTACCATCAACCCAACTGAGCCACATAGTAGCGTGAGGTTAAAGAGAAAAAACCGACTCGGGTGGGCTCGTATATTGGATCAGTATATAGCAGTAAGGATCAGTTCCCGGGAAAGCTTGGCAGGGAAGATGACATATGCGAACGGACATTCCTCGGAAGCATACTGTATTTGAAAAAATGAGAGAAATCTCAACCTCGTTAAAGTATAGCATGGCTATAGGAATACCACTACAGTTCACATATGATATAGCAAAATACTTGTTTCATACTGTCCTAAGAGAAAAACTAGTTTCTCTGCTTTCATCATATCATAACGTTGGTAAAATAGACCTAAATACTGGAAAGTTTGAAATTGCCCAATTTTGTGAATTCACCGTATATTCGGTCAGCTTTGCGATACACACAGGATAGCAAAGAAAAACCTGGACAGTGGCTCATGTCCATCTTTTACAGTATGCTAAATCAAAGTGAAATCAATACAATGATTATATACACCTTAAATGCTACAGTGAGAAAATAAATGACACGCGTTCATAGAAGACCTTGACGTTGTCATTTTACAGCTACTATTAACGAAGTATGTATAAATTCCACAGCTAAAGGCCAAACTATGTATTTAAAAAAAAAATGGTTTGCAAACAATGTGTGCCCTTACTACCAGGGAATTAACCTAAACCAAACAAAATTTAACTAAAGGGATGCGATCCCCTATCCACTTATATTTGTTCTGCTGATAAGAAAACTAAACAAAAATATATATCATATAAAACGTAGCGATGACTGATACATATTAGACAACCATTTTTCAATAATGTGAAAAAATGAAACAAAGGTAAGTTTCTCACTCTCTACGGGTTTCTCGTATTTCCAGGTATAACATTTAAAAAATAAAAGATCTATGAGCAAGATAATGTTCTTATAAAACCTTCATTCCCTTTTTTATAGTTACTCCCTAAAAATTTGAAAATATCAATCAATGTTTTTTTGCTATGACCTGGGCCATAATATATGTTAGAAATTATTTTTAACTAAAATACTTCATTTAAAAAATTTTGAAATATTACTTACAATCCAAATTACAACCAGTTATAATTGCATAAATGGTTTCTTACAGTAACTTGAAATGTAATTAATACTTTAAAATTTTTTTAAACCAATAATGAACAATTAAATTTTTATTTCAAAAGAATTTCTAATATAATTTGCAGCCTAGGTTACAGTAAATAATATACATGCAATTGACACAACATTGTTCCCAACAAATTAAGAATTCGTTAGTTCCACACTCTTCAAAAAAAATTCTAATTTTTTCGATAAATCATATTAAGATAAATATTTTCCTGCAGTCCCAGATCTCTCTTTTACGAATCCCATGCACTTTTTACATTTAACTATATACAGGAAAAAATGTAGTTATTAAATAGTGGTCTGTATTTTCCATGAATTTTTGTGACTTCCATTTTTATACAGATCATAGCGTTTTAAATATTTATCGAAATCCTACTTTTCTTTGTTATTCTTGCTATTCAGGCTTTGGCGTAGCAATGGGGAGAAAATAAATCGATCATCAAAATATAATATTAACAGCAAAATACCATATGTCACAGCCAGAATACACTGCAGAGTCAGCCTGGACATGGTAAGTTACTAATGTATTGAAATAATATAAGACATTCTAGGATTAAAATACTAAACATAATTTTTTTAATTAAAAATGCTTTGGGTTTAACAGGAGAATATAAATTCTGAAAAAGTTCACCAAATATTTTGTTTTATCACTGATACATTAGGTTAAAATTTTTAAAAATCCAAACCCTATGGTTTTTACTAACTATAATTAAAACTATTATTAAACAAATGCAATTAACCTACAACTGTCATTTAGCCAAAGTCAAG
The DNA here is from genome assembly GCA_030142655.1 of Trachelus tabidus. NCBI lineage: Eukaryota > Metazoa > Arthropoda > Insecta > Hymenoptera > Cephidae > Trachelus > Trachelus tabidus. The sequence continues at coordinate 3,266 of JARQTI010000264.1, read as the reverse complement.
TACTAACGCATTATTTAAACAAAGGTAAACTGCACTATATGATCTACCAACCTAAGGTAAATGAAGATATGCACTACATTTCACTTTTATTTTTTAAATCATAATAACAGATTCTGAAAATGGTACTTATCTGCAAATCATTAAATTGGTCTCAGTGGCAGCTAGAATCCTGATGATCATAAAATACAAAATATCAGGGAAAACAAGACTAATTCTCTAGAATAAAACATCACACCAAAAATATTTCCATGTAAAATATACCATCCTTGATACTATGAATTGATTTTTAGAAATAACCCTTCCTGCGAACCTTCAATTGAATAAATACTTAAAATATATCTAAAACTTATTAGTTTATATTACAAAAATAATATCAATATCTCACTAACATGCATCTGAACTCAAAGTTACTAATTTACACCTTGTCAACTACATTTATTACTAATAAACTACCAATTTATAACATTCTTTCTATAATGCATACTTATGATACACATAATTCTTCTCCAAATGATCTTTATGCACTAAGTGAAATAAACGTTGCATAAACATTAATAATATTGTATCAAGGAATTTAGTTATAGATAGAATGTAATGCTAAAAACAAATTAGGATAGAAATCTAAGGTTACAAACCTAAGACAAACTCGATGTAATATCAGATAGCATACAATATTTACAATTTTGTATGCTAATCATAAAAGATCTAAAGAGCTACCTTGCAATAATATAATGATACATTAGACTTACCCAAGTTAAATTGCCAACATACAACTGATGGCGCCTTCCTATTTGATTTGGTTGAATATTATTTCCAAGTTGATGATATGGAGCAGTACCATTTGATTCTTCATTCGGTGAAGTTGCATCAGCATCTCCAGCACCACTGTTAGTACCAGACACGCCACCATTTCCACCAGGAGGAGCCGCAATTACATCATCGTATAGATCTACTCCATCTCCAGCAAACTCGTCCTATATTGAATTTAGAAATACATGATATAAAACAATATGGAAATTTTGAACTGCTTTTTATAACAAAATATTAATAACTTATTACCACATGAAAATGTTTAAAAAATACATTTATAATTGCAGATAAATATCGAATTGGAAAATACATATATTTTACTTAAAATTCTTTAAATATAATCTCATATTAAAATAAGTCGTTCCTTATGCAATACCTGTCAAATTTCTGTAACGTAATCTATAGTTTAATCATAATCATGTAGAGCGAAATAGGAATATCCAGTTTAAAAATATTCTAGTACACTAAAATATCTACATTTGAAAAAGGGAAAACATTTATAAATGAAATTTTTATTTAATAGAGCAAATAAAGTGAATATGAAAGTTCCTATTAACAAATCATATTGCATAAAAGTATTCACTTAAATTTACATCAATTATAAGCTTGTACACAAAAAAAGCATTTTGCACCATAATTATAATATTACTTATACATGAACATATCTTACATTTTACTGAATTGTGATATGCATTCATTATTACCATAATCTTACAAAATAATAGGAATAGTAAAACAATTTCAGGAAAAAGAAAATTCAAAGAAATTTGAGTAAAAGCCATTTTTAAATTTCAGTATATGTGAGAAAGATAACTATCGTCATGCTACTTTTCGTGTATAATATTTCGTCAAAATCGTTTGTCTTACTTTTAACTGAACTCGAACTTTAATGCCAATTGGAAAATGCAAGTTGCTCGAATGCTTGCACCCACCATTTTTCACTCTATCTTTTTCGCACACATTTTCTCTCACTATTTACTCCGGCATTCTGGTCATAATAAACTCCCCTTGACAAAAATGAGCAAAGATGGGTAAATATTACGAGATAAAGGCAAGCGATGTTCCTAGGTGAGTATAGCTGTTCTTGCTAATTATAAAAATCTATTCAATAATTAGTTAAATTCTAGTATCTGTTTGCCGCTCTGCCGCTTCTAACCGATCGTTATCGTCTCTTCACTGTGACGCGGACATTGGCATGAAAGAAAATATCTACTATGGCTTATCAAAGTTCTACACACATTCCAAACATAAGTATCATTGATTAATGCTATAATCTTGACTAGATACAAAAAAACAACGTTAAATTACCTGCGCAAAATCTTGCTCAAGATCATCGGCATACAAATCAATGTCACCGTCCGCCATTTTACGAACACCGACGCTAACTGAACTCAACGAAAGCGCCAAGCATATACGCCCAAGTTCAACCAATCATAGACGTGTAACACCTAAGAATTTTAGTAGAAACCACCTATAACAACCTAAACGCAAGTTCTTCAACTTAAGTCCAATTCCTCCGATACAACTCGGAACGTGAACTCGGTTTATCTTTAAATACAAGTGGTCGGAATCGGAATTCAATCAAGTTTCTTCTTCTTCTATTGCCAAAGGATTCAAGGAACCATAAAACGTTGTCAAACAAATCGTACAACTAACATACGATCCTATTCCTGAACCTTACTATAAATTTATAACACGGTGGAATTATAGTATGATTGTGCCATTGGTATTTTTAAAAACTTACTTCTCTTTTACTAATTAAAAAAAACTTAAAAATTTTCTGTATTAGGCTTTTGTACAGGCAGTTGGTAAACATACACGCGGTTATTATTTGGTTATTCTTTTTAAACCTCATTCGCAATTGGTTAATTCCGTTTAAAACATGTGTGTGTAAACTTAGAGCACAGTCCATAATTGAACCACGGTTACAGTTATTAAATTTCAGTCAATTGCATCAATTGATTTCGATAACAGCATAGTTAAACCGAGTTTATCCATTGAACCGCATCGAAGGAAACGGGCGTTAGTGTCAACAGGCGGTTGATTATGTAACTCAATTGTAGTGAAAATGCTAATAGTGAATAGCTGTTAGCAAATTGCAGGTTAGATTCAAAATAAGACAAGCATAACCATTGGCTAACGACTATTTACTTTTTGTATTTCCACTACTTTCCTTCCTTTCCTTATGGCTGACTCCTCCAATGAGACGATGTGCCAGTAAGAAGTCTACGGAAGTCCGGTAGTGACATCTGACTTCTTACTCTGTACGTCTAAACTTCTTCATACTGACACACTCTATCTTCATACTTTTCATCGTTATACATCTGACCACTGAACTATACTCAACATGGAAGGACCCCACTGTAGTAAAAGCGCGAGCCCCGAGAGAGAGAGAGAGAGAGAGAGAGAGAGAGAGAGAGAGAGAGAGAGAGAGAGAGAGAGAGAGAGAGAGAGAG
>JARQTI010000263.1:8939-22210 GCA_030142655.1 Trachelus tabidus | reverse complement strand
TGGGCATGTGGGTCTGTGGGCATCTGGGTCGACGAAGAATTCAATCCGTGCGCAAGTGGTCCGTGGGCAACTGGGTCCCTTCCTGAGAAATCGATGAGAGAGGTGTAGGATAGACAAAGCCGAGTGAATGACAGTAAAGGAATAAACTAGTAGTATCAGAGTAGGAAGGAGGAATAAAGCAATATCAAAGAAAACACGTTGTAAGATATACAGGGTGTTCCGGAACTACCTGACCCGGTGGGTATGGCGGTGTTCGGGAGGCTTCACTGATCACTAAAATGACCTTCGTTTTGTCCGCAAACTCTTAGTTTTTAAATGGGAGCAGGTCAAAGTTGACCAATCAAAGCGAAGCATCAACAGAAACGTAGGCACCTACGAACTCTGAGTTTTCTTCCCTTGCTTTTGTTTCTCAGTGGCTATGGGCAGACTGAAGTCAGGCGAAGCCACAGATTGCGACAGATCTTTATTATTTCCTACATTATCATAGGATATTGCAGTTTTCAGTTAGTGCGTGACTGTTCTCAGTGAGTGATATCTAATAGGCATGGCTTTGCCTGGCTTCAATCTGCCCATAGCCACTGAGTAACAAAAGCGAGGGAAGAAAACTCAGAGTTCGTAGGTGCCTACGTTTCTGTTGATGCTTCGCTTTGATTGGTCAACTTTGACAGTGAAGCCTTCCGAACACCGCCATACCCACCGGATCAGGTATTTCCGGAACACCCTGTATGTAAATTATATTCTAATGCCCGAAAGGGTAAGAATGGCTAAATAAATACATACATACATACATGCATACAATCAGTAACGTGAGAGATTTGCAGGGCCCTTAGCATAGCATCGTCGTATCAGAACTACATATGTATAAAATATGTGTGTAGCCAAGTTTGCTAGCGAAGAGACGCTTGGCTCGACTCGCTATATATGTATATACATATATATACATTGTGACGTGAGGCCACAGCAAAGTCCAGGCAGAATCCACCGACCCCAAGGGCCTATATCAACGATTACGACAGATTATTTTATTATTTTATTTTGTTTCGCCGTGTACTCTGCCGCAGTTTGAATAGATCGCTCGCTCGCCGTGCCCGTGAAGACGCGGAGAGAAGGAGAAGGAAGAGCCAGTTGAAGTTCCATGAGGAGGGGGCTGCGACACGCGAGGGTCGACACTCGCGCTATCTCTGGAGAGCAGTTCTACTGGCCCAGGAGGCGCGAGCAACGCGGGACAGCTTGACGTCACGCCGCAGCAACGCGCTCTACTCTGCTGAGACTCAACCAAGACGTCGTTGGAGGTGGCACGCACAGCGCCCAACGAATGAGCACCGCTACCGACCCCTATGACATAGCGCCCATCGTCAGATTTCGCCTAATCAAAAGACTCGGTCGATTCTCGCGCCAAGTACAGGCAACCTGCCATACAGGGCACGGCCCGCCGAGACTCTTTACTCGAAGCATCTCTTGTACCTGTGTTTCGACTCAAATATTTTATGAACGGCTGTATGTGAGAAAATGTATTCATACATTCACTATAGGAATCAAGGGTTCTGAATTGATTGCCACCAAATTCAATACGATTAGTGTATGGGATCAGGACGTATTCACATGGCGAGCGAGATGATTTTATTTCAGGTCCGTCGTCGTCGTCGTTGTCTTCGCACGTCCATCTACTTTTCTACACGACAGATGGCGCTGACTGGTTTGCCTTCTTTACCTATTTATACTCTGGATGGTGTTGGTAATTTACGAATACACAACACAATCAAATACACTTTATACGCGAAGCTACCGTTCACACCGAATTTCCAGATAGTATAAGGGTGCTTTCACAACAGTATAGAATTATTAAGGCTTTAGTAGCATTCATGTGGAACGCGTGTGTATAGGTGTACGTATGTTTGTGCTTCGATATAGTTTCTCGTATTTTAGGTGACAGTTTTTAGAGATATAGGATGTCCAGGTGTTCCGCTCCGTAGTTTCCTATATCTAGGTGTCGGACGTGGAAGTCCAGGGTGTCCAGGTGTTTCGCTCCGTAGTTTCTTCTATCTAGGTGCCGGACGTGGAAGTCCAGGGCGTCCAGGTGTTCCGCTCCGTAGTTTCTGGTATCTTTTTGTTGGAGGAATTCACAGCACTCCTGTACTTGGCGTAGTTTTTTACACGTAAGTGTTTTTTGGGGGATTATTGTTTATTGCGTATATCTAGTGTTTTAGCTCTATGGTATTTAGTATAAGATCCCTTCTCTCCACTCTTTTCTCCCTGCTCCCCTCCCCAAGGGCACTGGCTCGGAGCCATCGAGGGCATCATCACCATCTGCGAAGACCATCACCACCGTCAAAGAGAAGAAACGCGAAAGTGGATACGTTGCCGAACCAACGGAAGGCAGGGGTGGTATAGACAGGAGGAACAGCTGATCGAGACCCCCGTGGGATGAATGCCCGCCAGCACGCCACCATCGCCACGAGCATGCAGCCCCGGTGCAGTCCCATCACACGGGTAGTAACGAGGCTTGTGTGACAGGGGTGGAGCCCTCTCCCTCCAGCCCTGTGAATGTGCCCGGGAGGATTTTTGACAGGCCTGGAGGCCGCCATGTTGCCCGGCGCGCGACAACCAGCCCGCACGCTGGCGAAACCAGCGCTATGCCATCTGCCTGCGAGGGCCTGGAAGCCCTGCCAGCGGAAAGGACCACTGCCCTGCCATGCCGGAACTGCCGACCAATCCCGGAGCACGTAGCCCTCTCAGCCCAGCGATCCAGCTAATCCCCGAAGCCCTAGAGACCCATGGACGAACCAATGAGGACCGAAAATCGGCAAAAAGACTTCACTTCGAGCTAGGATTTCGAATAGATCGAGTGCGAGTGTGTGATATTGCGAGTGAAAATGGGATTGTGCCCCCGATTATGGATTATTGTATTACGGATTGTTGCCTGAGTACTGTTTTGCGTATGATTGAGTTTTTCCTTTCTCGCTTTTCCCTACCCCCTTTTTCTATTTGCACGGTAGACTTAGTAGATTCCGTTTTGGATTATTGGGACTCGTCCCACGAGGACCGGCGTTTTGCGTTTTAGTAGAGCCTTTTGAATTTAGCCTTGCGGCCAGTGGTATATTGCGTACGCTCAAGTATAGTATTTTTCACCCTTTTCACCCGAGGTATTTGTGAGTACGCATTCCTACGTTCGGTAACCTTCCTCCCTGAGACTCCTCACTCTTCCCCTGCTAGCCGTGCCTTTTCGCGTTATAGTAAATACTCGAGGACCTTCTGAGGTCACTCGATGGTGTTACACCGTTACAGTAGCTGGCGCCCAAGTTGTTATTTTCGAGATATCTAGTGCCAGTAAGCCCTCCTGTCCCTTTAGGTCCCCCTTTACCCACTTGCGTATTCCCCTCCTTCCCCGACTCCCCTTTCCACCGAATCCATTTAAATTAAAGCCCTCCGACACCGTGTGCTGCTGCCTGAGCCCCGCGTGTGATTGATTTGGTTCCGTGTCCAGTTTAGCATTGCGTAAGCTATTATATTTTCGATTTTGCTTTGCTTTAACTCTCTGTTTCTTTTGTAGACCGGCATTTATTTATTAATTATATTTTTTCATCTCTTCTACACCGTGTTCCCTCTCTTTTCGCGTTCCCCCTTTTTTTAGTCTCTTGTTGCGATAGCTAATTTAAGCAGACCCTGAGTGGAAATCAGCACCCAGTACGTCACAATATATATACAGGGTGTCCCATTTTAACTTAGACAGTGGAATATCTCGAAAACAGGGAGTTTTCGTAAAAAATGTTTGAGACAAAAGTTGTCGGGCTCGAAGGGGGCCATCTAGTGAGATACCTGAATTTTTAGCCTGGGGCCTGTGTTGGGCCCTGTGAGGCCCAAATTCATTTTTTTAAATGGGAACACCTATTTTTTAATGCAGATTCGTGTTGTATGAAAGACAAATAAAAAAGATTTGTTCTTGATCATTTTTCGATAAAACCCCTGCAACAGTAGTAAAAAGGTCCGTGAAGTTCTATTTTGACATTGAGCGATACTTCGCGCACGACACCAATGTGGTGTCGCCGGAAGGCATAGTGTTAAGACTGAGTTCCGTTGCTGAAAAAAAAGAAGTAATCTTGCCTAGAGTGACCAAATCTTTGAATAGATCTTGTCTTTGCCTGTCAAAATTATGCGTTGATCTTGCCTTGATTGGCCGGAGCATTCTGTAACTTCAATGCAGTCAGATTATCAAAATGCTGTCACCTGCCAGGAAGGAGGAAAACTGCGGTAGACACGAGGAATTTCGCACCGAATACACTTAACTTCAGAACAACCATTCCTAGTATCTCCCTATCGATACTCTGATGGGAAAAAATAAATCATTCAACAACAAATTCAAGAAATGATCGCGGATGAAGTAATTGAACCCACAGCTTCAAATTACTGCTCCCCAATCGTCATCGTTAAGAAGAAGGATGGACGAAATCGCTTCTGCATAGATTATCGAAGATTGAATGCCATCACTCAAGATGCCGCACAACCACTTCCGATAATACATGACGCCTTAAAAGATCTCGGACGAGCTAAATATTTTCCACTTTGAACTTAAAAAGTGGTTATTGGCAAGTTCCTATGGATACAGCATCCAAACCCTACACAGCTTTCGCGACTCCTGACGGAGGCCAATATCAATTGCGAGGCATGCCTTTTGGATTAAAGAACGCACCTTGCACGTTCCAAAAACTTATGAGCTAAGAAGTTCTCACCGGCTATTGGCGAAAATTCTGCCTAGCTTACCTCGATGACATAATCATCTACTCGGACACATGGGAAGATCACCTCAGACATTTGGGTCTAGTCCTTGAACGACTCCAAATCTACAATCTCCCCTGTGCTGTGAAGAAATGTCATTTTGGGAAAACGGAATTGGACTACCGTGGGCATGTGGTGACTGCCGATAACAATCAAGCCAGACCAGAGAGTGTCCAAGCAATACAACAAATTGTTACATCTCGAAACCGGAAAGAACTCCGACAGTTTCTCGGGGTATGTGGATGGCTCCGGGAATACGTTGCAAATTACGCGACGATTACCATTCCGTTGACCGATCTCTTGTCTTCACAACAATCTTGGAAATGGACTCCGATGAGCCAACAAGCTTTTTAAGATATCAAGAAGGCATTAAATCAACCATTGAAATTGAGTCGACCCGACCCAGATATGACCTTCGTCTTACAAACAGACGCCAGTGGGTTAGGGATGGGAGCCGTACTCTATCAAGAGGAACCGTCAAAACAAAAAAAGATAGTGTCGTATAGCAGTGCAAAATTCAATGCCACGGAGAAAAGATACCACATCAACGAACAAGAATTTTTAACGACCGGGACTAGTTCCCCGCAAGGCGTCCCAGGGGGGGGGGGGGGGGGGGCTCGGGATAATGAATCAATGCACGGTCCTTTTGATTTTACCAATTTGGGATTTTATTCAATGAGTAGGTTTGCGCTCGATCACTAAGCCATATTCCGGAAATTTCCACCTTTTCATCGACAATCGATATTCTCTTGGTGTTTCATTCCTTCACGACCCGCTTTCCCGAACAGTGCACTCGCGGGAGGTATTCTCGGAAGCCGTACTTCCTTCACCTCGTTCTTTCACGACGTCACGCCACCATGCGTTCGCGAACGCGCAGTAGGGGGTGGGGGGTGTCGGACGGCACCGATCATCCCATCAGGACCATGCCCCGATACCGACTGACTTCTCAATTCCCACGTGTGGCCCAAACTGGCCATCGAACAAGAAAACAAAATAACTGGAACGTCAACATTTTACAGATCTGTGGCCAACTGGCCATCGAACAACAACAGAAAATTAAATCGAACATTTTGCAGAACTAGTCCGCAACAAGAATGTTTGGCGATCATTTGGGCCATTAAAAAGTACCGATTTTATCTGGAGGATCGTCCTTTCATCTTAAGGACTGAAAACAAAGCCCTCGTATGGTTACAAACCATGAAAGACTGTCGAGCTAAACTCACTCGATGGGCCCTAATCCTTCAAGAATTCTCATTCCGTATAGAACATTGCTCCGGCAAAAACAATGAACTTGCGGACATACTTTCACGGAACCCAACACAAGACGGATCCGAAACTGTCATCCCCGATGAGGAACGAATGTTACCGCCAGAGAACCTACGACCGGAGGAAAATCAGTATCCGACAATCAATCAACTTCAACCCGTACCTCTCGCCGAAGTAATCACCGTTGCACAACAAGAAGATCCGAAGATTCAACAATTAGCCAAACGATGGCTACACCTGCAACAGCAGAACCAACGAAGCCCCGAACAACACCAACAACGTTATCAAGAACGTTATAAAGGACCAATCAAACCACCCACGTACCGACCAGGTGACTGGGTTTACCTACGAGAGCATCCACTGTCCAATGCCGCCGAGGGATTCAACGCCGGGTTCGCACCCCGACAGAGTGGACCATACCAAATTCTGACACACCTCAGTGGGGGAACCTTTACCATTGCAAAAGGGGGTCAGGCCATTAAAGTTCACGAGAAGCTGCTGCGACCCGATCATCATGAACCCGTTGAGCTGGGTCACGTGGCCGAGACACCAGTAGAAGGACCGTCAACGTTAGAAGAGACCCTTATGAACGAGAAGCATGACGCTAACAGCAGGCATAGCGAAGGGTCATCAGCGAATGAAGAAGCTAACGCCATGCAACGATACAAGCTACGACGAAGACAACCTGTGAAACATCGCGAAACACGAACTTATGCCTCTCGGAAAGTGATAGACCATGGTGTTTAGTGAAAGTGTTATTTTTAACTTTAGTTGTAAGAATGGTTGTAAACAGTTCTAGATTGTTTTGTAAAAAGCAGGCAAGGGTCTTTTTCAAGTGGGCGAGAATTGTTACCCGCTAGAAAATATAAAGAACCTTGCCTGCCTAATAGTTCGCGCATGACTCCTTAAAAAGGTTCCATGGCCCGTTGGCCGAAGGCATGTGCAAATTCAATTATCTCGGTGTTATCACCGAGATGAGAGGAGGTCCGCTGGCCAGTTAGTTTGATTATGAATGTGTTATCACCAGGGAAAAGATTGCGTAGCAACTCCAACTTCAAAGGGTATAAAAAGCCGCGAAATAGGGGTGAGTCAGTCAGTCCTACCCCGACTGACCAACCAGGAACTGGTGAGTGTTGAAGTGGTCCTGGTACCGCGCTTCAGCCTCCTAGTCGTCCGCAGTAACCCTAAGCGTTCTGCTGCGAGACACTGGTAAGGACTTTCGGCCGGTACTTGAAGGTGTTCAATTCCATTAGTCGTTGCATGCCAAGACACCGCAGTAGAAGAAAAAGGAGGAGAGTCAACGCCGCTCGGCGGAGGCGCTCGAGCTTCCTGGCCTACGCCCTGAAGCCGCTGGAACTCCCGCCGGTCTCGTCGGCGTGGCGAACCGAACGCCCCATCATCCACCCTGGTGATAACTCGGCCACCACGTTCGCCCCGATCTGCGAAACCCCAGAAGTCCTACCCTTTTGGCGATACGGGCGTCCTCCAGTCCAGAGGTCCCCGGTCCCGGCACTGCTCAGCCCGCTGCCCTCCTCACCGGACCCATCGAGCAACGACCCATCGCCTCCCGCCACTGCCGGGTCAGCACGGGCCGCACATCGGCGGAACATAAAGCGTTCCGCACACCTTAAACGCCGGTTATTCGAATTATTTGGCGAACCCTAAACGGACCTTGTTATCAAATAAAAGGGCTAGACAACCCCAAATTGTTCTACAAAAACATTTCCAATCATTGAATTCGTAGCGCAAACAAATTTGGCGCCCCACGTTGGGCCACTCGAAAAACCCTTCGAGTAGGATATCAGAAGACATCCACGAATTCTCAGACCAGGAGAACCATGTCTACCACACGAGCCCAGCGGCGATCACATTCGCAACCGCCGTCACGAGAGCGAAGAGTAAAAACGGCGCCCAATAACCTAACCTAACCTAATGAAAGGGAATATCACTGTAGGTATTTAAAAAAGGGTGGTTCCATTTAAAAAAGCCAAGGTGACCTTGATATCTCTAAAAAATGACATGAAAACAAAAATTTTTTTTGGCATCATGTCAGCCCCATTGTACCATTCAACTTTGTCCTTACCATATTTTACGTATCTATAGAAACAATGAAGATATGTGAGGTGCAAACGTTAGGTGACTCACCCGGTATATATATTTTTTACGCCGCTATGCTTATTTAGGAGTCGACGAGATAGCTATGTAAAAAATAATAGTTCAGACGGTACAGTTTGCAAAGAAAATGTTTGTATCAAGCTGAACAAATTGTATTTTATTTTTTATTAATAATTTAATTGTTTAAACGACGAACCTCGGTTCATACAGTAATAAATTAAATATAACTTTTTCAGCTTGGTACCAAAATTTTCTACAATCTGTACTCATTATACTGTTATTTTTTTAATATTTAGCATAGACTGTCGCAAAGACTAATATTGCAAATGTAACGGATCCCATGATTTATTGAATGGATTATTAGAATATTTCTTACAAAGAGAATCTCCAACAATCGGATTTTTGTAATTTTTTATACTCATGGTACGTGAAGCTCAGAATTCGAATAGTAATTTCCCAAAGCAGTTCAATGCCATATTCAGAAATTCTCGAGAAAATCGACTGAAGTTTTGCGAACGCGTATATGCAACAAATGTGTTACACTATTCGAGCAGGTCGCGTAATTGATTCAATAGCGCTCAAGCGTAGTAAGCGCGGTGTCGCTGGTTCGAGTCTCACTTCTAGCGTCTTTTTTTCCATCAAATTCGCATAATTACATCATTTAAATATAAAAATCACCAAACCCATGTCCATTCACAGATATACAATTGTAATCGTCAATGAAAATCATACGTTTTATTTTGAATTATCTCGAGTTTAAAAAATCTCACTTTTGATTGTAAATATCAATGTTTAGCTACCAGTACTTATGACAAACAAGATTTTTAGAACGTAAATGAAAAATTATGGAATTCTCTTTACTATACAAACAACATGATATGAAAAGTAATGGGGTCAAAGTACCGAATGAGCACAATATAATTAAAAAAAAAATTCTTAAAAATATTCTGAGCTATCTGACACCCTTTGCGAAGAAACCCCTAAATACTGCAGCCACAACGCTTCTATCAGAGCCTCGTACTTTCGCCATCAATCAGCGATCGAGTCAACACCGAAACTTTTTCCAACTAGACAGCAGCCTTAACGTGTTCTTTTTCCCCAACCATAAACATTAGGGAAAAAATAGCCGTTCAGTAAACCTTATGACATATTTCTGAGCATAATTGTTGTTTGATGGTATTGTATTCACATTTTTAATATATTTTTCTATTTGCTTATGAAATTTAAATAATTATTAATGGCTATTAATTTAACCTTAGCCACATTCTACCATACTACCTTAAGAAAGTAAAGCGTGCTTTTGGACACTATCTTGGGACTAATTGTAAGAGACTTCTGCAGAGGTATGGAGATAGGGCCATGTTTAACCAGTTCACTGGTGGACTCCTAATCAACATTTGTGCCAAAACTGGTGGGAGCCAATAATTTCGTATTCTACATGGAAACTTATCTATAAGCATTTTTTTGATCGCTAATGACAAACCTATGTTCGAAATTTCAAAATGGAAAATCCAATATGGCGGCTTCTAGTAGCTAACTTTGATATTTGCTTGTGGATACATATCAAACTCGATATGTGCATGTTTTTTACGAAAAAGTTTTAAAACGAGGTGTAAAATCCTACCACAGCCTCCCCGTGGTGCACTCTGGGGTCGTGTGATTTTTTACATTTTAGTCCACCATATAGGATCTGCTATTTAAGATTTTGAAATTTCTAATTTAGATTCTTAATTGACGACGCAAAAAACATAGATATTTCAAGTTTGATACAAATCAGTTAAAAATTGACAGAGATATTCATGGTGCTCATATATTAGGCATTGCAAATTGTGTGGTACTTTTTTTGTCCATATATGAGTCATTACCAGTAAGCTGGTTAAAATAACAGGTTCTTAAAACACGGCGGAAGAAATAGATGCTATTCCGGATGTAGTGTATGTGTATAAGCATGTGCGTAGGCGTCAGTGTACGAGTAAGCTGATACGACAGTGTGGTCGATTACCGACACTGACTACAGCAGGCAATGGGAAAGTAGAGCATGCGGCGCGGGTGCGCAAATACATTACTCCGTTTCCGGACGCACAGGCGAAAGTCACACTAATAACGTGGCGATACGCCAAGCTAATAAGCGTCAGCTTAGGCTTATTATTGTACTCATCCTATACCTTTATCTTACTTTAATAAACTCATATTATTACGTTTATACTTCTTGGCGTTATCAAATGCATTACAGCGGACATCAACGAAGATGAAGTTCTTGAGAAGAGTCGAAATCCTTCTACGCCTTCGTAATGTTACATTATTCGCTTTACTCTTCAGCACATGATGACTGTAACTTACGAATTGCAGGATTGGTGCTTTTTCTTTGTCAAGAATAATTCCATTTCTCTAGATTTACGATGAATCGTATATTTGCCAGTTTCATATCATGCTCACGTTCCAATAACAACGTATTTACCATATTGATACAATTTAACGAATTAATTGAATGTTAGCTGACCTTCATTAACGGAATTAATACTTATTCTTCGTAAGATCAAATATGGCTAAAGTTCGCGTTTTGCAAAGATAACCAAGAATTTTTAGATACTGCCAAATATGCCCGGAGCCTTCCCTAACTTTGCGGAATGCGCTCGGAAGTTCGTCGTACAAAACGTGTTTCCTTGTTAGTTCATGTCTCTAGCTAAAAACAGCTTCAAAGCAGAATGTGAATACATTCACTAACAACTCAACGTAATCACTTTTAATTAAACGCGATTCTGTTAGTAACTTTAAGAGGAAGTTCTAAGTATAGAATTATGTCTTGAAGAATGATAGGACCAGAAGAGGGATAGAGAGGTTGATAATTGAAAGCATGGTAGAATTGGGCTACCACCAACTAGTAGTCACAATATATAGCAGGAGTATATGAAGCTGCGCGAAGAGAAAAACAAAGACCAGAATAGGATAGTAAGCGAGGCAGAGAAGGCGAAGACGATAAAGAAGGTATAAAAAATAATAAAAAAGGGGAGAAAGAGTAGAAAGAAAGTGGATGAGATAATAGAAATGGAGGATTGAAAAGAGTATTTTGAATGACAAGATTCCTAATGAAGCGTGGAAGTTTGGAGGAGAAAAGATGATAAATACAGCATTGGAAATAAGCAGGAGAGTATGTAGAGGGAAATAATGAAGGATAGGAGAGAGGGTGAGATATATTAGATCAGAAGGGGAGGGAGGAGATAGAGATGAGTGAAAGAGGGGAAGGAGGAGAAAGCACGCAAAAGAGAGAATGAGTGAAAGAAGATTAGAGTCATGAAGGCTAGAGTAAAAAAGGACGAACAGAATGCTAGCAATGTGGTCGATGAAATTGTAGCAAGTAACACCACTTCAATCGCCTGGTGGCGCTGCCGACGCTTTCGACGGGCAACAAATATAGATATAGTAACAACAGAATAAACCAGGCATACATAGGAATGCAATGATATGCGGTAAATAATGTATGATAATAAGTTTTTAATACTTTGTTACTTTTTTAAAGTTTGTAACTTTCTTTAGCCAATAAATCATTATCAAGCTTTCAGTTGAATGAGAAACAGGTATAAATGTAAAATTGTAATTTTGTAATACTAATCGTTTTCATCAACGTTTATCGGAGTTTAAAGTCAGTTTATCCTATCTCGAAACTGAAAAATAGTTGCAAAGTAGAACTTTGCACATTGCTTCCTCATCATTTCCACCTTTTACAAAGTTACCTCTACACGAAAGTACGTTGATTAATGTCGGCTTTCTTATAGAGAAGGCTTTGTGAAAAGTGAAATTGATGAAGAAGCAAAGTGCAAAGTCCTACTTTTTAACTTTTTATTTTACATATTATATTAACCCTGCGCGGATCATATGGGTCTTTTTCGACCCAAGCGAATATTCACCCTTAAATATCTTTCGTGCCCTTGAAGCGCCGGGCTTCTCTCCCCACCCTAAATAAAATTACCAGTGAGGGGTACTCAGTGCCCAAGCAGCGCCTTCATCCAGAAGTTTCTATTGAGACAGCAGCAGGATAAATCTCGAACGGGTCGAAAAAACCTATATGACTCAGGGTGCCAGGATTTTGTCAACGTAAGTGAATTTGTGTTTTTCGTATTTTTAACATTTTTTTCGATGTTTTTCGATATTGCAATTGGTGAAATTATTGGGGAAGTACAACGTGATTTATACCCAAATACGAAACTTCAAAAGAGAAAAATATGTGCGTTGTGCACAGTTGAACAGAAAGTTATTACATGCTGCGGAGTCTGCGGTAAACCGATTTGCGACGAGCATCGAATAAATTTTTGCTTGGACTGCGCGCAATTAAACCGTTTCAAGTGTTTTTTATGATTTATAATAAAAAAATTATAATAAATTTTATGATCGAAAAAACGTTATTTCTTAGCATTTTTTATACCCCAAAAATATCCCACTTTCAGATGTTAAAATAAATATACTTTTCAAACGCCCAGACTTCGAACATTTTCTAGCGAAAAGAGTATAGTTTCAGCTACAAATCCGCGCAAGATTTTTTGCTTTATGTTAAATAGAAAAAAATGGTGCTTTTTTCCGTAAAAAAACTTTTTTTCTAAAATTTGCTTTTTTCAAACGGTTTATTTAAAAATAATAAAACGCAACGGCTATGACAATTATGCGATATTAAAGTATAATGAATAAAGAGCATTTCAGAACTTTTTCAGATTTTTTTCTGTCTAAATGTGTGAAATATAAGCTGAAGGACGAAAACGACCCATATGACCCAGCCAGAGTGCCATAAAAATTCATATGACCCATGCAGGGGTAAGGGGCAGTTCTTCTAACGGAAAGCGGAATTCGGACAGCTGTAAAATTTTGTTACTTTTGCTTCCTCATAGAGGAAGCTATGTGACGGTGAAAAATTTTCCTTTCGAGATTTTCATGCCACCATGTTCAGAATGTGCCAAAACGTCGAGAAAACACGTTTGGAGAAAATGTCCGGATGTATGTGTGTGTGTGTGCGTGCGTGCGTGCGTGTGTGTGTAATGGCCTCCTAAAATTGAAACGTGTATAACTCGAGAACGGTTTGTGCTACAGTCCCCAAACTTTGCAGGCATATGCAGCTCTATAATACCTTC
>JARQTI010000261.1:65709-113174 GCA_030142655.1 Trachelus tabidus | reverse complement strand
GGATTCTTACTCAGGGGGCCACCCTGAACCTGTATTGACCCACCGTGTATGGCAATTACGAAGCACCCTGTATATATATATATATATATATATATAAATCTGATGAATGTCTCAAACGCATTCGGCTAATGGAATATAATAAAAAGGACTTACTCCAGGATGTTTTTCAAATACGAAAAGCTGCAAAAATCATTATCTTCGGTAACACAGAATGGGTAATGAGTGAGTACGAATGTGTATTGTGTGAAATAGTTTAATGATTTTATAAATCGGTAATAGTAGTAGAAAAGAAAGCTTTCTCTGATATAGAGCGATTCCATCAGACTTCAGCCAACCGTATTTTATTTGCTGTGCTACGTGGATTCGGTTGTTTTTATTTTGAACACAGATATCTCGGAGACGGTGCATCGTATCAAAAAATTTGTTTATTGTAGATACTAAAAAAAAAAACAGAAAACTTTCATTTTTTATAATTTTTTGATACGATTCCAGGATTTCAGGATTTCTGTTTTCAAAATAAAAACGACCGAATCCACGTAGCACAGCAAATAAAATACAGGTGGCTGAAGTCTGATGGAATCGCTCATATATAAAGTAAAAAAAAATCTATTTCGTTAATGTTACATAAATTGTAATTTTTCTTTTAGTGTAACGAGAAACTCATTAATTTACATCTTTGTATAATATTTCATATTTGCTATGATATAACAATTTTATTTTGTTTAAAACAAAATTTGTTAGAACTGATAACAAAAAGAGTACTATAATAATACCCTCGAGCGATTAAATGCGACTTGTACGCACTTGTATCAAAAATTACTACTCTATACTCAATCAATGATGTGATTAAGTGAGAAATGTTTTACTAATCAGGATAATGTATTTTGTATTGTATTATCAAACGAAATGAAGACAGGCAGAATTCGAACAATAAATAAGTATATCCATATTTGATCAGCTACAGTCGTATTTACGCGCCACCTTGTCTGCAAAGAGAATTTTCTTCTAGTATATGAAATGTTGATTTGACACGGGTTACTGAGAATATTTTAATTTTATGCATCAGTAGGCGTCACCAAACATAGTTCATGACGTATAGCAATAAAATATCACAGTTGTCGAAGTATCAAGTCGAAAAACGCCAGTTTCAAATTAGCTGTGCATATTGACTCATTCGACAATCTGCTGAAGTACCGATGATCAAGAACGAAATTCCATTACAGTACAGACATTCTTCAAGTGGCAGCAACTTGTAATATGAAAAAAAGACACTACTTTGAACTGAAAAATGAGTGAGTACCTTAAATTACAATTAGTCAAAATAACTTATCATTTTACGAAATCTTTAAAGAGCATCAATGGAAAACTAGATACACGTTAATTTACAAAAATATTTCATAGAGGTGTCCAAATTATTAATATCGAATACTTGATACCTCATACAAAATATAATTACACGCCCAATTGCTGTACGTTTGTTTGATTTATGATATAGATAATAATTTGCTCTACAGTAACTAATCACAATTAACTATGTAATTGATAGTTTCAAATTCGATTAAAAATTGTAAGAAACTACATGTTATTAGAAAGGGTAGTAACATCGGTCAACAGATTCGGTCACTCCTGGTCCCAAAACTTAAGTCGCCTGTCACACCTCGAAATATCAACAAGTCAGGCAAATTTAAAGCCAAATTATAGCTAAACGACATGCATAATTCAATCCATTATATATGATCGTTTCTTTAAAAAACACTTTAAAACTGTTGGGATTTCTTTTTCAATTTTTCTGTATAGGCGACTATTTAACGATACAATTATCATCAATATCATCATCCCAATAATACCGAGAACTTTATATCAACGTGGACTGACTTTTAATTGAGAAGTGTACAGTTTAGGATCATCTAACTGAGCTCATCTTCAGCAGTGTAATGCGCGTAACGTATGGGTAATATGTGTGGAAGTATGGGTTATGTGAGTATAATTTTATGACATTGACAATCAATGGTATTAATAATTAAGTTGTTTTTTGTAAATTATATTACAATTATAGAAACGTTTCTTTTTTCGAGATATTCAATCAGTAGCATCATCAGTACGTTGAATATTCTTACGATTAACTAAAAAGTGAATAAATAAAAAGATATATTACAAAATTTCTTCGAATTCGTATAGTTGATGTAATTTATATCCAGCTACAGTACGACAATAAACTTTATTAGAGGTTATGTATGATATTTAAGAGTCATATGGACTACCCAATTAATACTCTTATATAATAGGTGCACTTTCGCGCGATACTTTACGCGTTACCAACTTTACCTCAGTTCCAGTAATTTTTTGCACGAATACTCTCTTCTAGCGAGAATTCCGAAGTGGAAAAATAAGCACAAAGCGCGGTGCGGATGGAAAAGGAAATTGCACACGATGAGAACGTTGTCGAGGATTCTCCTTTTTATTATCTCTTTTCTTGCAGATACTTCAAAGACGTAAGGACCTCTCCGTCTAGAAGTTTGCACGGAATTGGCGAAGAAAATGAGAAGTACTTCAGATTTAGGATCCGAGGGCCAAGTATACCGCTGCCACGTATCCCGTCAGGATAATCAGAAATCTCACAGCTCGAGTATGTGTGTGTTAACACCGGTTTTCCGTAAGGAGTAACTAATTTTTTTCTCTCAAGCAGGTAAAAAGGACATCACGATTGATTATCTGTTAAATGATGTCGTAAAGCTCGACGGTACCAAGGAGATGAGCTTGATCAGAAATTATCATCGGTTGACAAGTAGTTAAGGAGCTACCTGCTTCCAGTAAGTATCCCTTGAGAATAATCTTGGACTCCTCGCTGTCTCGCATTTCAAATAAACCTCAATGTACGAATACAACAAGACGTGGCCGATAGTTAAGGATAGGTGTTGTACAACTGGAAAATCTGGTTGTATCGATTCTGTAGAGTCGCGTTAGAAAGTGTACCATACAGGTATTTATATCAGTATCCCAGACAACGCTTAAGGGCTCATTTGTAAAAAATTATCGCTCTACTCTTGACAAAAAAGCATTCGTTGTTGAATATCTAATATAATAATAATTAATAATTGTTCAATATTTGAGTTCAATACTAGGCTAATAAGTCAAATCTTAATCACCTTTAAACGAGCCAGGGCTACGCAACTTGTATGAATGTACCAGGAGGGTATATTATGTGCTATACATTTACATCACATTTCGTGAACTTACTTTTTGCAGTATAGGTCTATACCACATACTGTACCCTAGTTCTGAAATTCTACATGCTGCCTAGCAGTGACTCGCTTGAAGGTGATTAACACTTGACAGATTTGAGTACTATAGTATTGGGCTCTACTATTTACCTAGTTACTAGCGTTCGATAACGAATGCTTTTTTGGAAATCATAAACCTGAAAATGAACGGTCAAGAGTAGAGCGATAATATTCTACAAATGAGCTCTTTTGTATTGTCTAACGACGTCGCTTCGTCACCTCTATCATTTTGAGTTGGACAATACTCCTATGCGTGCTATTTTTCATTTCTCCAGTAGCAGCTGTTTTCAACAAGCGGCGGTTGGTTCGATCGCGACTGATTTAATCGACGAAGCTTTTACCGACGGCTCAAATCGTCGCACTTCTCATAAGTTAAACCAGTCACCCTTCTTCGGGTTTTTTCCCATCATATCGCACCTAACGCAGTCACGCCTCACTTAAAATGGCACGATTACAACGAACAAGAATCAGACAAATGAACAATATAATAAATACAGAATAACTAATTTCATTTATCCCGCAAGAATGCTTGGCGCATATTGATTGCTACCAGTTTGGTCGATACCATACAAATATGATGAAAAATATTCTAGAATTAAATAAACTATCCAAATGTAGTAGTAACTACTAACTATTAAAACTAGTAAAATGTATCTAAACGTATTGCCTTCCAGACCCAGCTACATGCGAATAAGAATACCATAATAAATTATATATTATAACATCATCCTTAGATGTGAGATAATTTCTGATAGCATTTTTATGAGAGTCAAGTAAATTGATAGCTGCATAAAAATTTCGCGCAGGTGTTTACGAGCTTTATAAAACTTTTTATAACAAAGTTAATTGTAACGTTTATCAATAGTGCTATTTTTACGCTCCTTATGAGTATACGAAGTGGTATGTACGTAAGTGCTTGGGGCTGGCGTCTTTAAGAACTTAGGCGACACGGGATTAATTGATAAAATGAAATAAGACAGATTTATTAAATTATCGACGACAGGTACAACAGTTTTTCGATGTGCGCCAACTACAATCGTCTAAAATAAATGTCGGTATTGTAGAAAAGGATTTTCAGGGAAGCGTCCTATATTTGTTTGTCTATTCCTATCTCTCTTTGACCTGTCTTCGAGGAACAGACTAATCAGAATTGACTAATCACGGCGAGGATAATAGATCAAAATCAATATGGCATCAACTGAGGTTTCGGAGGTAGATCGCAGTGCTCTCGCCAGAAGTTCGACAATGTCTCTCTACACGACGGGCTCGGTGGAATAGCCAGTGCTATTATGCCTAAGCTTTCGAAAAAATTCTTCACAAGTTTATGCAATTACTATGCTTTTTCCCAGAGGGCATAAATCGAGCTCAAACACTTTATAACGATTTTACTGTGCGTTATCCTTTCGAATTTGAGTCACACTTACTGTCTCATTACTCACGGTCGATGTACTTGTTCAATGTTGAATATTGAACTTATTGAATTCTTAGAATTCGAATATTGAAATTGATTTGAAATGCATTATTTAACTAATTAAAATGCTAGACGGATTAGCGGGGAGCGCTAATCCTCTATCGGATTTTATTTCTATTATTTTCCGCCGACTGACTTTCGAGAGATGTTTTTCATCTATCGGCTATTGTTGACACTAGCCGCCCGTTCTTATTGTTTGTTTGTCACGAGTGCGCTGTCAGTACAGGAGTACTGATAGGTTGATCGATTTGTCACGCTACGTAACATAAAGTTTTACAATTTTATGTATTCTTCAACCAATCTTAGGGATTGCTTTCGCTTTTTCCGTTTACATGCTACGATTGGAAGCAAATCATAGAAGACTTAGCAAATAGGAAAATGTCACGCTAATAATCGTATTTCCTGTTATTCCCTTGCTTTAAATTACTGCGTTCAACTCTCATCTTACCCCAAAAAAACTCATTGGTTTTCCGTTTCCTCAATATATTTTGAACACGTGATGTCAAACGCTGATCATTTTTTATTCATTCTTACATTAACATATCCACATCTGAATAAAAGTCATAAAGGTAGATCATCCACAGCACTTCCGAATCTCATGCATTTTCTGTTTTGAAAGTTGACTTGCTTTTTGGTCAAAGATTGGCATAATAAAAACAAATTTTTCTTAAATAGAGGTACGGCAAGTAGTACTCTATAAGAAATCACTTAACATTCTACAAATTATTAAATGATAATTAAATCATAATTAAGTATAAGCAAAAAAATAACACACAAGACTAGTGAAACCGTAACTGGAAATTCCCGAAACTACAATGGTTAAAATTATCTACTTTTGCCATATCATATAATAAGTAGTTAAATAGTAAGGAATGTACTGGATATCATGATATGATCTCAATATTTTTTGTATGTTGATCAATAATGTAAGAAATAGATATTAGGTATTTCCTTTTCAAAAATGGAACTCACAGCAATTCTACATTTAGCGGACTTTTTTACACAAAAGTATTTATTGGGGAAAAGAATTACGGCTATTAATGTGTTAAGTCAGTGTGCGTGTGTAATGCTGCTATAATTGAAGAAAGTAGCTGTATAAATAGAAAAACGTTCAGTTAGCAAATTAGTATTGACATGTTTCATATGTACACGTTGCCTACTGTGTCAAATTTTCGAGAATCTTTCATGCAAAGATACCAAAAGCAACTAGGAATGATTGAATAAAAATAATAATTACAACTTGCATATGATATTATAATAAATGACTTTGTACAGTCGAGAAAATCAGAGTCATAAACGCTGTATAAGGTTGACACAAATGGTATCAAATTTCGGCAAATAGCGATACCACGAGTTAAAGTATATATAAAGGCCACATTCTTCATGAAAATATAGTTCCGTTAGTGTTAAAACTGCGGCATCAATATGACAAAACTAGCAGTTTTTGCTTGTGTTCTTTTCCTAGGCTGCGTGAGTATCAGTAACCAGGAGATTCAATATATCCTGATTTTCACTGCCACTTACTGAACATAATATTGGCGAATGGTTCTAACTTTCAAATTTTACATAAATATGTAACTGTGCCCAGCTAATATATTTT
Source organism: Trachelus tabidus (assembly GCA_030142655.1). NCBI lineage: Eukaryota > Metazoa > Arthropoda > Insecta > Hymenoptera > Cephidae > Trachelus > Trachelus tabidus. Next base: position 106,822 of record JARQTI010000261.1, on the reverse strand, counting down.
TTTTATATTTTATTTTTTAGACAAGCCAGGTTCTCACTTACCCTAGATTCCCAACGGCTACCGGTAAAACCCAAGATGATGCAGAATCTATATTAAGCAATACATTAAAACGGGTCAAGAAAGCTGTAGAAGAATCTCTAGATAAACTAAAATTTCTTGTCAACAATCGTAAAACTGCTGTTAAGAAAATAGACAGCAATGTGCATACAATTGTCGATTTAATCATCAACGATGTACGTAACATATCATTTTGCGTAAATGATCCGCCAACTGCACTACTATTCTTACTACTTAATGATCTTAATTATCAAACAGGCTAGAGTGAGAATTCGAAACTTAATCGACTCTACCACGAGAGAAGACGTAAGGAAGTGCGCCGTTATTGGTACTATTTTTGAGGCCAATGCCACGAATATCATCTCTGAAACCACAAATTGCATAAATTCAGTAATTAAAACTGAAGAGAAATACTTGAACCAATTTATCGAAGAGACCAACACCATCATAGCTGAAGTTCATGATGCACTGTCCTCTGCTTCCAAATGCCAATTGGAATCCGAAAATGCTGAACAATGCCAAAGCATCGTAAGACGTCAACTCCATTTAAATATGACAATTAATCAAGAATGAAATATGCACTGTTATAATAAAAATATTGTAATACGCGGTAACAATATTAAAATTAATTACAATCTTTTCAGCATCAGAACGTCGCTTCAACTCTCTCAGAAACTAGCGAATCCAAAGTCTCGACAGTAATTTCTAAATACGCCACACTCATTAGAGCTCTTGATGTCAATAACGCAGGTTGCTCAGTTGCCAATACCCTTCACAGAGTTAGCAGTCAACGTTCCATTGTTATTCAAAATGTGGAATCCTGCATACGGAGCGTAGTCGACACTATCTCCGAAGAAAGTGCAGAGACCAAAGAAAGCAAAGATGGCGGAATTTCCGAAACTGTCATAAATCGGCTCGAAGATGTTCTAGATATATTAAACTCCTCAAGCAGTGACTTTTACGAAAAAAGTGAAGCCTTCCATGACGCTGCTGATTATGCAGAGTCATCGGTTCCCGAAGAAGTCGTAGTGTCCAAAGTTTCCGTTGATGAGGTCGCTGACGCTGCCGAGTCATCCGTCTCCGAAGACATGAAAGCCTCCGAAGTTTCCCAAGAGGAGATCATAGACGTTCCAGAATCATCCGTCTCCGAAGATACTGTAATCTCCGAAGTTTCCAACGATGAGAACAAAGATGCTGCAGAATCATCATCCTCCGAAGAAACTGAAGTCTCAAAAGTTTCCGTTGATGAGGTCGCTGACGTTGCAGAGTCATACGTCTCCGAAGACACGAATGCCTCTGAAGTTTTCCAGGACGAGATCGTAGACGTTGCAGAATCATTCGTCTCCGAAGACATGCAAGCCTCCAAGGTTACCGAGGACGACATCGTAGACGTTGCAGAATCATCCGTCTCCGAAGATACTGTAGCCTCCGAAGTTTCCGACGATGAGGTCGCAGATCTTGCGGAGTTATCCATCTCCAAAGACATTCAAGCCTCCGAAGTTTCCGTTGATAAGGTCGCTGACGCTGAAGAGTTATCCGTCTCCGAAGACATGAAAGCCTCCGAAGTTTCCCAGCACGAGGTCGTAGACGTTCCAGAATCATCCGTCTCCGAAGATACTGTAGCCTCTGAGGTTTCCAACGATGAGAACAAAGATGCTGCAGAGTCAACATCCTCCGAAGACACTGAAGCCTCCAAAGTTTCCGTTGATGAGGTCGCTGACGCTGCAGAGTCCCCCGTCTCCGAAGATACTGTAGCCTCCGAAGTTTCGGACGATGAGGCCGCAGATGTTGCGGAGTCATCCATCTCCAAAGACATTCAAGCCTCCGAAGTGTTCGACGATGAGGTCGCAGATGCTGTAGACTCATCCATCTCCGCAGATACTGAAGCCTCCGAAGTTCCCGACGATGGGGTAGCTAACGCTGCAGCGTCATCAGTTTCCGAAAACACTGGAGATTTTAATGACAAAGAAAGCATCGGTACTTTCAAGCAGTGGATCTTCAATTCTTGGAATCGTTTTAAACATCAAGCGCCGAACCTCTTCGGAAGATAGTGAAGTTTCCGACAATTCAGAGATAGAGGTCGTAGATGCTGCCGAATCATCCGTCTCCGAAGACACGGAAGCCTCTGAAGTTTACGAGGACGAGGTCCCACATACTTCAGAGTCATCATCCTCCGAAGACAGTGAAGCTTCCGAGGTTTCAGAGAACTCGGATGAAACTTCAGATTAGGTGTGTTATCTGAAGCAGTCTATCGACTTCGAAGCTACTAACGCATTGGTTGAAGAAGATTGTAGCAAGTCTACAGGCTCTGAAATTTTCTTCTGTTCATAAAACATTATTTAGCAATAATTTAGATCAATTTAGTTTTACTACTAAATTGATTGTGCTACTGAATATATGAGTGAATTATCTCCTATACCTTTCGCTGTTTTTATTGAAATTACCTTTTCTACCCTCCATTATGATTTCCACTCCTAATGTGTTCAATAACCTGATTAGTAGTGCAGCTCTGCCGGTTTCGGACTAGGATACCTGGAACCGACATTTATCGACATTCGAGAGTCCGTGCGAAGTTGGCAACATCTGCGCCCACAATTTCTGGAAGTGACGTCATCAAAACCCTCGATTCCATGAATTTTTGCTTGATTGACGAAGATTGACTTCTCATTCCCTACCTCGGTGAACAGTTCAATCAGGTTCAGTTTCAATGTTTGTAAAAGTTTATACGTATGTTCTTAATACCAGCGAGTTGAATAAATATATAAATTATTATATTTTTGTCTCTTTATTTGTTATCAAAAAATATATTCTTCTTCTTCTTCACTCCCACATCCAATTTATTAAATATTTAACGTTTTCCATCGAACATTGAAAATGGGGAGCATGATGGTGTGAACACCGGATGAGTAAGTTCTTGCGCAGCTTTTGTAACGAAGAGCACCCCAGATTTCCTAGGTTCGCGATATGTTCTGAAAACCTTATGAAAGCCTCTCAACCACCTCTTCTCCGATCCTTTCACATAGATCCTATAGGCACCTTTCAAAATGAGTCGAAGAACTTTCTTAACGTGATTATAAGGTACATCATCGGAGGTCCAAGACATCCCATGAAAATTGTGTTCCAACTACAAATTCATACTCTTGTACTTGGCGGGTAAACGTTTCCATGGACAAGATGGTTGAAACAGGAACTTTGCAAGCTCAGGGAAATTGCTGCCGACTCCAATCACGGATAACTCTATCAGGACAAACTCGTTCGAGGGTTTCTTGAAACCTTGTACGTCCACGATGAATTCCATTTTGATGAACTCCATAGGGAGATACGATTGCAGCATCTTTATACCAATTTTTACATCCCACCACTGATCGGATTTTATTCTATGATGCGATCATGGAGGATCAGGCAGAATGCCGATGTATCGAAAGGGAAATTATCTTCCGCCTCGAATTCAAGACGAATATCGACAGTTCCAAATTTGATAGACTCGTTTTGCTTGGAGCAGCCGATAACGGTCAATAGAGCGTACTCGAGAAATTCATTCTCCTTCAGCAAAGGTTCGGGATCCTTGCCATAGTACGTAACTTTAAAGTTTTTATATATCTCGTAAAGCAGAACAAACTGTTTATAATCAATGTCAAGATTCAGATTTCCGTAGGGATAACATTACGAATTCAAGAAGAGCTTAACGTCTCTGACGTTGCTGTGATCAAATTGACTTGCGTTCTTATTTTTCTTGTTTTTTCAATAAAAATGTCATTTTTCTGTTAATAACATCCTTCCTAATTCACACAGGACAATTTATTTTTAATAAAAATTTCTGGGATCGTACGTAAAATGAACCCCCGTATAATTAGATTCGATAATTTTGAGGTACACGTATGAACATTAGAAGAAGAAAACGGCCAAAATTGTTAATGAATTAAATACATGTTGATTATATTCTATTATAAAAAATACGTGAATTTACAATAAAAGTAAAGTTTACATTTATTCTTCTGCTCATACGGTGCATGGAGGGTTTCTATTCTTATTGCATTATTATAGTATTTTTTTCATCATACTTTGTAAATAAATTAATATTAAATCTTTAACATCAAATATGTTTAAGTGTACTTACTGTATTTATGTTGGATCACAACATAATTATTAAAAATTTGTTCTCAAAGAAATTACTGGTATACCGACAAGGGTAAACGGGATATACGATGTCGAGGGGTCTCTAAAAAATACATTGTTTTTAAAAAACAGTTGTTTTTAGGCTCTATTTATACCTTAACCTCATTTCGACCGAGTTTTTGAATCAGACAGCCCGATGTTTGAGGTTAATTACCCTGAGCATAATCTACTGTGACACACAGAATTATATGCGTCGTTTGAAATTCTTCATACGATAGAGTTAACATGATAAAATATGCACAAACTTTAGGATGCCGACTTGGGTCTTTTCGAAAAGTTCAACATAAAGCCTCCGTTGTGACAACTCTACTCGTATATACCTATCTGCAATGCTATTCAGAAATTCCAGTAATTCTTTTTAGCCTAAGCATTCTATCATTTGGAATAACGAATTCGCCCGAGTCTCGTTAGGATCGCGTAAATCGTATGCGGTTAAATCAACTCCTCTCCCGTCAAGAAAAGAGCAGTCCAAATGTAACATTACAATTTTGGACGCCTAACGTTTTTTATAATTTAATGTTTAGCCATTGAACTACCGAACGCATCGAGATGATTCAGAAATTAACATAAAAGAAAAGCCTGTAATCAGCAGCAATATTCCGTTACGATATCTCCATTTTATTAAACTTCATCGAGGCATTGCAGTATTAAACAATACGAAAACTCTTTATACAGATCGTAAAGTGAATCAGGGAGCAACGATCCATCAAGGGATTGCTCATCTTTGGTGAGTAACCTGATTATTTATTATGATTACTCATCAGTCATCACTGTGCACGCAGCATGCTACACTGATAGGATGCCGTCAACAAAAGCAGTTCAGAATTCATATTCATACAGCACAATGAGCAAGCTTAATCTTTTACAATGGATAGATTTTAAATATGGAATAAGAACATGTGCATTTAGGTAATAAATATTTGCCCATCTGAATGATCGTCTTCGTCCTGGACGAAGAAATTTCATTTCAATTTGACAAGGAACTGGTATATGATGAGCTGTATTGCTATGGAATGATTTCATATTAGCAAAGAGCATTCACTTAGGTGTAATCAGCGAGATACTTTAAAATACTTTGATTGACTCAAACTGGATGACGTAATTTCAATAATGATATTCTAATGCACATATCCCAATAATAATTGATGCAAATTATAATTTTACTTATATTAATATTATTGTAACGCGTATATGATGATTGACTGATTAGAATTTTCGTGAACGGTCGATGCCGAACACCGGTTTAGCAACTCTGAAAGTGTCTTGGACGTCTTAGAAAGGGAAAACCAGGATAATGATGGATGTGACGTATAAATAAAGCCCGAGTTGTTAACAAAGATATCATATTTATTCTTTGCTTGTACAACGTTAAGTACAAACTGCTACGCTAAATTTATCATATCCTTTACTGTGTTATCAATGTAATTATAGGAATTATTTTCATTATCATAGTAACTTATGTCAATTACTTCGTCTAACTTCTCTATGGAGCTCGATGCGCTTCATTAATGTGAATAATTATTTATGGGCTGATTTATGAAGATTAATGAATAATTAGAGCTTACGAAACAAGAAATAATGCTAGTCCTAGCAACGTTTATAAAAACATTCGTCCTTAAAAATGAACTCTTCTCATTCGGATGCAGTGATTAAAACAATAGTATAATATATTGTATCGTGCGGAAAGTAGGCAATATCCGACCACACGAGTCAGATATCGCCCATCCGAACTTGCCATACTCGACATTTTTCGTAATGTTTGTAAAAGAAAGTTTGATTTGAGATGCAGGCGATTCGAATAAAATAGCCCGATGGCGCTACTGACAGTCCGCAAAATTGAGTTATTTTGAAGTGCGCATGCGCCGAACAAGCCCTCGTGCGGAAAATAGAGTATTTCAAATGTGCGCATGCGCCAACTTTTTTACTTTGTTGTTTGGAAATGAGGCAATGAAGAATTGTACAAATAATCAGTCAATCACGCTTCTCAAGCATTGACGCAGCCAAATATCAGTTATAATTTATTAGAATTTCTTATCTTTCTATTTCTACCATCTTTATTTTATTTTTTATTACTTTGATATTTTATTACGTTAGTTATTTCGCTATGCTGCCTATCTTTTTGTATCTTGTACTTTCATTTGTGTAATATCCTCTATATCTTGTACCCTCAGAGCCAATTTTTACATTTGCTGTTAATTATGTTGGTGAACATGCACACAGTCACTTTACTCCTTTAAATCGTGCCATTTATATAGGAAACTTTTTTCGATTAAACCCTTACTTCGTAAGATATTGTAATGAATCATTTAAAATGGAACACCTTGTATATGAATACCGCAGGTTTTGCAGAGTTTCCATAAAAATATAATTCTTAATCAATATGTGCACGACGATACTCGCCACATCGGTTACTAACTAGGTTTCCATTATTGTGAATGCCTATAGTTTCAGCCCGGCCGAGAGCTTTTTGTTATCAGGGAAGTGATTAGGAAATTTCTACTTGGATAACTTTATTGATATTGTGTATTTCAATAACTCACCTATTACATCCAATCCAGAGAAAGAGTTGGCCAATCAGAGACTGCCTATAAAATAAACAAATTTTTTCAATTTTCATGATTTTTGTATTCAAACAAATTTCATATTAGAAAAATTCTTAGTATAAAAATCTGAAACAACAATGTTTTGAGTGCTTACAAATACTTTTTTTATATTTTTGAAAAACAAAATGGTGGAGATATCAGCGTCGTTGTGAAACGTGTCGAAGCGAAGATGTTATTTATGGGCAATCTAGCGATCCTGTGATGCATTCTGAGACATTCAGGAGAAAATGACTTATTAATAAGAAGTACAATTCGTAATTAAAACTATGAAATGTGAAAAATATTAAAATTTATAATAAATTTGAAGTTATAAAAAAAATTGATTTTTCCATAAAAGTTTCGAAACAAAATTGAAAATAATTTTTTCTTCTCCTGCTCATAATTATCAATGGAACATTAAAATTCGTAGTACTATTGTTCATTAGCTTAGCTTAAAAATCTTCTACGTCTCAAATTCTGCCGATAATTTGCATTACAGTAGAATTAAGAAACAATCTCAGTTTACGACTTTATAAATACTGCAGTATTAAAAAGTACGTCAGTTGTTTAGTTCACGAATAACTAACGATATCGGAAAATAAAGTTTGCTAAAATTGGCGCCAATTAAGGCTTACTTTCAACGGGGTACAGTTATTCCGCTATTCGACATATCTGCAGAATACGCATGAAAAATGTATTTAATAATAATATCAAAAGAATCATTCTAGCAACTGTAAATAACAAGTGCGTTAAATTTACCGATTTTCAGAATAATTTCATATAAAGATTGCGGAGTCTTAATCCGTTAACACGTGTGGAATGCTGTTATCGTTTAACAGAAGTATCTGTATCAATAAAACAATATTCAATTACCTAATTAAAATTAACATTTGTGCTCTTGTTACACTGGCTATTACGTAAAATGTTCGCAAATATTATATAGAAAGATATCAGAAAAAATTCGAAATATTATATAAATATCGCAAATATGACACATCGATAAACTACCTTACATTACCCGGTTAAATGAAGGACAGCAAAATCATTAACAAAGTTGACACAAATGGTAAAGAATTGCGTCAAATTCTAACCCCACGGCCGATGGTACATATAATGACAACATCTCTCACAAAATACGAGTCCCAGACTGCCTGAACTGTAGTTTCAATATGGCGAAACTAACAATTTTTGGCTGCTTCCTGTTTCTGGCCTGCGTAAGTATATGCGCGATACGCTTAATATAAAATTGGTGAAAAGTCGTAAGACACACATTTTGCATAAATATGCAATTGTAATTAATTATTACATTTTCGAAATATTACAATTTTCAGACAAGCCAGGCATTGTCTCCATCTGAATCAAAATTATCCCTTACTAAGGACGAAAGTAATACATACATTGGTTTAAACGCTAAGCTAAGTCAGACTGAGAACGTCGCAGAAAGAGCTTTCTGGAACCTAGATTCTCGTCTAGAAGATGACCCAACTGCTGTCAAGAATAAAAAGCAGAAAGTGCAGCCAACCGCAAACACAATGACCGGTAATGTACGCAACATTTCTTATTGTCCAATGATATATCATCTGAAGTACTATTCGTACCATTTAATTTCACTTACGTTAACAGGTTGGAACCACAATTGACGAATTAATACAATTTGTAGAGGGCTTAGGCAAGATTTATGAGACCGAACACGCAAATCCTGCAGATTCATCCGTCCCCGAAGACGATAAAGCTTCCGAGGTTTCCGAAGATAATGAAGCCTTTGAAGTTACCGAGGACGAAGCTGTAGATGCTGTCGAGTCATCTGTCACCAAAGAGAACGAAGCCCCCGAGCTTTCCGAGGACGAGGTCATAAATGTTGCAGAGTCATCGGTTTCCGAAAACGATAAAGCCTCTGAGGTTTCCACAGATAATGAAGCCTCTGAGGTTTCTGAGGACGAGGTTGTAGATGATGTCGAATCATCCCTTTCCAAAAACATTGAAGCATCCGAGGTTTCAACGGACAAAGTCGTAGATGCTGCCGAATCATCCGTTTGCGAAGATAATGAAGCTTCCGAAGTTTCCGAAGATAATAAAGCCTCCGAAGTTTCCGAGGACGAGGTGCAAGATACTGCAGAATCTTCGAATACATTGAATCCTGCAATCATCCCGTGGCCGTACATGCTGGTGTATTACCCGGCGCCAGTGTTTTTATGGCCGCAATACCCATCTCCGAGTAAAATTGAGCCTCCAACGTACCCGTGGTCGTATTTGCAACCGCTTTACCCACCTCAGGGAAAAATGGATCCATCGAGTTTGTCCAGGAAGGAATCGCACTAGATACAAAGACTATCGAGTAATGATCCATCGGTCTGTTAGATATATTCGACTTCGGACGCTCGTACGTCGTAGGGCCTCCTATGGCCATTCTTTTCGCCGATTCTCTCCCCGTCATCCCATAAGTACTTTGGAGAATTAATTCTTGGAACTCAGCAAATGGACGATCTACAGTTACTTCCTTCACAAGGGCACTATATCTAGTTTCCTGCATTCCATACCTAACACCCGCTAATTATATGACTTCATCCCCAGTCCTTTAATTTGTTTCCCAGCCATATCCAGACTCGCTTTTTTTTTGTTCAAGCAGCTCTAACTGAACAGCCGACCACACATACTTTTGCTCTTTGCACCAGTTTCTTGTATGAATAGTCTATATGTTTATTCTTAAATTGAAGTCACCTTAGTTTGTTCTTATTGAAACAGCTGCTTCCTTTAATTAGTAATGTCCGGAGTTCATTAGCACGTTCGCCGAAATCTTTCCGATTTACAGCACAAAACGTCGTGAACAGAGGAAGTGATTCTTCCGGAAACCAAGAAGACTCCGATGTTTCTAAAAACTCGGATGAAACTTTAAATTAAATGAAGCATTGCCGCCATCTTAAGGAATCTATGGACTCCGTTGTATGTCGGTCCAGCGGAAGAAGCAGACCCTGAAAAATTTAGTGATCCTGTATTTTTTTTTCTTTCAATATAATGTTACTCGACAATGAAATAGATCAATTTAGTCTCATTTTGTACTTGACTGTGCCTATGTTTTTGTAAGTGTATCATTCCATGCCTGTCGCTTTTTTTATTGAACTTATATTGGGTCGTCAAGGATGAAATTTTTAGTTGTCAACCAACTATGCCTTTTTTTCTACAAATTCCATCCTTGACGACCTAATACATATCATCGTACATATCATTTTTCGACATTTCATCGCACTTCACTTTCTCCATTCCAATATATTCCTCGACCATTTTTTCATTTCTAACAATTACGAAAAAGACTACTAATGGAACGTACGTTTTCACATGCGTGTTTTCTCTCTGGCATGGATACTTCTCGGTTCCCCGCTTAGATCGCATTCTTGTCTTATAATTGATTTGATCGATTTTCATCGTGGAACACTGAAATACTCTCTGTAGAACTTTCTCGCTCGCTAATAGAGTAGCTGGCGTAGTGTTCATTCTTGTCAGACAACTGGAATTCAATCGAAACCTAATCTAACCTAACCCATCCTATAACACGGGAAGCACTGGATCTTCGATGAAATGTCAGTACAAATTTCTATTCGGAAAAATCTCAGAATAAACATTTTACACACCGTTTTGCGAGTGTAAAATGCGTTTTCACGAACCTGTGTTTGTAAAATAGAAATCGTCACATAAGCACACTATACATGTACAAAGCATTATTGTTGTCATCGCATTCGCCCGATGTTTCACATTCTGCCACTACCTTAACTACGAAAATCACAAGAGCACCGAAACTCTCGTTCAGTGCAACTTGTATTTTCGGCGACTTCACAACAGGAAAACAATGAGTGCCTCTGATAATGACGATGCCTGCATTCGCCCCGAACTGTTGGCAGCTGCAGAACGTGCGACAAACGATTCGCTGCCTGATATATCTAAACTAATCTATGAAAAAGATTTCTTTGAATTGTGTCGAAGTTCATAAGTTAAAAAATATATGTTTGTAACATATTATTAAAGTTAACAAATTTGTTTTAATATTTTTTTTGTAACTTAAATTATGAATCATTTAATCACATTTTGATACAAGATTATTTGAAATGAAAATGTTTTTATGGTATTTATAATAGTATATTTTTATCCCCCCCTCCCACCCATCCCCACTCGCGACTTCCCATTCATACACTTGCGGGATCCTCCTTTACTTTTTACGTACGAATTCACACACAGTTTTACGCATCGGGCATCAAAAAATAGTGTTCGATACACGTGCCTAAGGTTTTACACTCTCGTGCGATTAAACGCGACTCTTCGTGTGTAAAATCCAATTTTGTATAAAAAATTGTAAGTCAAATCAATGATGTGATTAAGTGAGAAATGTTTTGCTAACCAGGATAATGTATTTTGAATACACCATATCAAACGACATGAATACAGATAGGATTCAAACATTAAATGAGTACATCCATATTTGATCACCTGCAGTCGTATTTACGAGCCACCTTGTCTGCAAAGAGAATTCTCTTCCGGTATTCGAAATGTTGATTTGACACAGGTTGCTGAGAATATTTTTAATTTAATGCATCAGTAGGCGTCACCAAACATAGTTCATGACGTATAGCAATAAAATATCACAGTTGTCGAAGTATCAAGTCGAAAAACGCCAGTTTCAAATTAGCTGTGCATATTGACTCATTGGACAATCTGCTGAAGTACCGATGATCAAGAACGAAATTCCATTACAGTACAGACATTCTTCAAATGGCAGCAGCTTATAATACGAAAAAAAAAAGACACTACTTTGAACTGAAAAATGAGTGAGTATCTTAAATTACACATAGTCAAAAAAAACTTATCATTTTACGAAATCGTTAAAGAGCATCAATGGAAAACTGGATACACGTTAATTAACAAAAATATTTCACAGAGATGTCCAAATTATTAATATCGAATACTTGATAGCTCATTAAATACGAATTCGGAAAGTAGTACCCTATAAGGATTTACTTAACATTGTAAAAATTATTAAATGACAATTAAATCATAATTAAGTAAAAAACAAAAGAAATAACACTCAAGACTAGTCAAAACGTAAGTGAAAATTCTGCAAAACAATTAAAAGTATCTACTTTTGCCATATCATATAATAAGTATGTACTGTTATGTACTGGTTCATGATATCATCTCAATATTTTTTTTATGTTGAACAATAATGTAAGAAATAGATATCAGGTTTCTTTTTTTCAAAAGAGAAACTCACAGACATTCTAGTTTAGTGAACTTTTTTTACATAAAGGTTTTTTTTGGGAAAAAAATTGCGGCTATAAATAACTAATGTCCTAAGTCACTGTGTTTGAATACGCGTAATGCTGCTATAACTGAAGAATGTAGCTGTATAAATGAAAAAGGTTCAGCTAGCAAATTAGTATTGACATATTTCATATATACAAGTTGCCAACTGAGTCAAAGTTTCGAGAATCTTTCACGCAAAAATAATAATTACAACCTACGTATGATATTATAATAAATTACGTTGTACAGTCGAGAAAATTAGAGTCATAAACGCTGTATGAGGTTGACCCAAATGGTATGAAATTTCGACAAAAATTAATAGCGATGCCACAAATTAAAGTATATACAAAAGCCACATTCTTCATAAAAATATAGTTCTGTCAGTGTTAAAACTGCGGCATCAATATGACAAAACTAGCAGTTGTTGCTTGCGTTCTTTTCCTAGTCTGCGTAAGTATGAGTAACCAGGAGATTCAATACATCCTAATTTTCACTGCCACTTGCTTAACATAATATTGACGAATGGTGTTAACTCTCAAATTTTACATAAATATGTAACTCTGCCCAACTAATGTATTTTTTTTTGTTATGATTTTTAGACAAGCCAGGCCTTCACTTTCTCTGGATTACAAACGGCTATCGGTAAACCCCAAAGTGACATAGAATCTATATTAAGCAAAACATTAAAACGGATCCAGAAAGCTGTAGAACAATATCTAGATGAACTAGAACTTTCTGCCAACAATCGTAAAACTGCTCTCAAGAAAATTGTCAACGACCTGCATGGAACTGTCCATTTAATGTTCGAAAAAGTACGTAGCATATCATTTTGCGTAGATGATCTGCCAACTGCACCACCATTCATATTACTTAATGATCTTAATTATCTAACAGAATAGAGCAATAGTTCGAAACTCAATTAGCTTTCTCATAAGAAAGGAAGCAATGAAGCTGCAATATTCGTGTTATTATTTTTGAGGAGAGTGCTCGGAAAATCGTCCCTGAGACCAGAAATTGCATAAATGCAGCAATTAAAACTGAAGGGAAGTACTTGAACCAATTTATCAAGGAGATCAACAGCATCATAGCTGAAATTTATCATGCACTATCTTCTGCTTCCGAATGCAAATTGGAATCCAAAAACACGGAATAATGCCAAAGCATCGTAAGACGTCAAATCGGCATTTAAATATGACAATTAACCAAGGATGATATATGCATTATTATAATAAAAATATTGTAATATGCGGTAACAATATTAAAATGAATTACAATCTTTTCAGCATCAGTGCATCGCTTCAACTCTCTAAGAAACTAGCGAATCCAAAGTATCGACAGCAATAAAGATGCCCACTCATTACCACACTCTTGATGTCAATAAAGCTGATTGCTCAGTTGACAATCTCTTTCACATACTTGGAGCCAAACGTTCCATCTTTATTAAAAAATGAAATCCTGCATACGGACCGTAGTCCACTCTATCTGCGAAGAAGGTGCAGAGAGCGAAGAAAGCAAAGAGAGCGGATTCTCCGAAACTGTCCCAAACTGGCTCACAGATTTTCTAGATATATTTAACTCGTCAAGCATTAACTCTTCCGAAGAGAGTGAAGCCTTCGATGAGGTTGCAGATGCTGCAGAGTCATCGTCCTCCGAAGAAAGTGAAGCTTGCAAAGTTTCAGAGAACTCGGATGAAACTTCGAATTAAGCGTGTAATTTCGCCAGTTAACCGAGGGTTATCTTTTGGTAAAATCATAACCGAAATAAAACCATCGTGTGATCGTACTTATCGACCACGTTTACGCGGTCTTATTCCAGCTTAATTATTACTCATCTAAAGGAACTGATAAATCCCAAATAGTTCTTGGAAGTGGAAATGTCTGTGCTTAGTCACTGAATACGGTTACACGGCGGTCTTGAACCTATTTAGTGAATACTGATCTAAAGGAATTGACCAATCCCAAATATTCCTTACAAATAGAAACGTTTGTGATTTGTCATTTCCTTTAGATCAGTATTAACTAAACCGGTTTAAGACTGTCGTGTAAGCGTAGTCATTTACATTAGATCCGTACTATCAGACTAACCAAAAAGGAATAAGACCGTAATTAATTACTAAGTTTAGAAGTACAGGTTCAACCGGATGAACTTACACGTGATTGGTTAGTCGTTTGTAAAACCCATGCGTAAAGGAATAAAGTGGGATCGACGACTCACGTTCGTCTTCTCAAACGTTGCGCGATTGGTTCATTTTCTCTAAATTCTGAGCTTAGGAACGTAGTAATTGGAACGCACCTGTCACAAGTGTGTTCGAAAATGAACCGAGGCAACGATGCTCGCAGCACTCTCGGCTCATCTTCGAACGCAGCTATCATAGGTGTGTTCGCAAACCAACCATATTGTCGACGTTTGCAATCGAGCCAAAAGAAAATCAATTTTTACTTGTTATTTAAACATCCTTTAAGAAAATAAAAAACTAATTGCGGAGCAATATGGAACAAATCGAGAGCAACTAATTCATCAAGAAAATCATATGAAAATCTTATTGATTATTTGGAATTTGAATTTAAAAAAATATGTTTCTGTTCTAATGAATATTTATTAATCATTTTTAGGCAAAGAAATTTTGTAGTATAAGTTTTCATTTTCCCGCGCTAACTTTCCGACCGTCTCTATGCGCGCTATTCATCACTTCTTGAGTAGCAGCTGTTTTCAACAAGCGGCGGTTGGTTCGATCGCGACTGATTTAATCGACGGAGCTGCTTTTACCGACTGCTCAAATCGTCGTACTTCTTATAAGTTAAACCAGCCACTCTCTTTCGTTTTTTTTTTCACCATATCACACCTAACGCACTTACGTCTCACGTAAAATGGCACGATTACAACGAACAAGAATCAGACGAACGAAAAATATAAAAAATTCATAACAATTGAATTTGTTAGTCCTGCAAGAACGCTTGGCGCAAATTGATTGGTGCAAATTCGGCAGATAGCCTAAAAATATGATAAAAAGTATTCTAGAATTAAAAAATATATCTAAATGATAGTAAAGGTTAGGCTCACTAAAAGTAGAAATATATGCGTCGACAAATACTAGAAATCAATCGTTTACAAGCAGCGGGTATTTTTTTTCTAGTGAGAAAATGAGTTGCTATCGGAATCTCTGCCAGAGGACGAAAATTTCGTTGTACCGCGTAGCGATCTGCAAGTCAAATGATTGTCGACAACTTTTAACAGTTCACAAAAATATTGCATTATGGAACCTACGTACACGTGCAACTTTGATTGTTGTCAGCTAATAGTGAGCTAATCTTCGATTACTTAATGGCAAGCTCAACTTTCTTTGTCCATAATAAAGATAATACGTCTAGATAACAAAAAGGTCGTACATACTACATATTTTTTTATTGTCATTCCCATGCATCCTAGTAGTAAATATTTCATACGCTACAGCTAAAAATTTTTCAAGTACACCCACATTTGTAAACTAATTCCATATGCTTCTAATATCTTACGATAAGAACTTCTATCCTCTTGGTCCAGGTATAATACCGGATGATAAAATTTGATGCACCCTAAAAAACCAATAACAATACGATATATAACTTTATTACTAGAATTCGGAAAAGCTATGAGTATTAGCAGGCGAAAAAGAAGTAAGTTGCGATTGATTGATCTATTAAATATATTTATCAAAGTTGGAGAATATTTCAGTGAAAATTACACAGCAACCACTTTGTTTCGTACAAATAGATCATCAAGTTTAATAAAATGTTTCATATGCTCTAAAGTGATTGAATAAATGAACAAGACCTAGTTGGCATTAAAATCAGCCGACTATTTCTTCTCGTAACCACAAATGCATCTTTCTTATTCTCTTATAGCGCGCCATATTCAAACATTTACTCCCGCACTCCCTTTATGTCGTACAACGTGTTCCAATGAAATGTTAGATACAAGAAAAAAATTGGTTGGTCAGACAAGGTTGTTAATCAAATACGCCGCTAGCCTATGGGAAAATCAAAGTATAATTATGCAAGTACTCGATTGAAAAAAACAAGTAAAGGCACTTCAAGGTACAATATAGCAGTACAATATCAAATGATACTGTCTTAGCTGATTTGAGTTTCAATTTGCACAATAAAAAAGGCTTCCCTTACCTTAGACGTGAATCGATTCCCTTTGCGACTGGCAGCTATCAAAATTTTGTCATTCAAATTCACACAGTAAATTACAAGAACAGTAAATGTGTATACTATACGGTATAACTGCTGTCGTAATACTGCTCCGATATCCGAACGCGTATGGCCGGACAGAGAAAACCGCAAAATTACCGAGAACCACGTCAGACTTGTGAGTCAAAAGAATAACTTGGACTTATCTACATTAAATTCTTGCTCCGCAATACGCTACTGCTGTCTATATTATTATATTGAACAATTTTGATAATACATCTTGTGCCTTTATTAGAGAATATATTATCCTATTTTGATATTAATTTTAAATCTGTGATGTCTTGTCTTGTTCAATTTTCTTAGTTTTCTTTTATTTAAATAAATGAATCCTAAAGGCCACTGACAGCCAGATTATGACTGATGTCCAAAGTCTAATTTTTCTGTGATAATTACTTAAAAACTACGTTTAGTTAATACGATAACGTAAACTATAGGAAAATTGCATTGGCGATACATTCTTCTGCAACAGTTATAATCGTACATCATTTTTTATTATGTACATTATTACCCAAAAGAATCGAGTGCTTTGAAATCTGAAGTCTAGACAGTTTTACTGAATGAGACATAACGACAATTACAGTCATGGATTATAATATTATTAAAGACAGATATTATTAAATAGATGCTTAATTACATTCATGCATTGAAATTCCAAAAACTATTAGGATTCATTAAGCTGATAACATTTCTTCTCGTGAACTAGCATAATAATCTTTTAGAAAAACAAAAATATGATAATAGCACAAATTACATCTGTCTTCTGCAATGCGAAAACGGACAGTCATAAAGTCAATAAAATACGTGCAAGAGTTCACGACAATATAAGGAATAGCCAAATTTTCGAGGTTAAGGTGAAATAAAATATTTCGAATTTTTCTCATTTATTTCCAACCCTTACGAGTCGGGTCTGAGGTAAGAATTATTTACTTTCAATTGACGGTATATCGAGTTTTAACTCTGACCCTATCTCTACTTCATAAAGTAACATCGTACTTGACAATAAGTGTCATTAAAAAGTTTTCAGTCTGAAGTAAGTTTTATCGTGTCTTCTATCTCGTATGATATAATAGAGCTAAATCTCCTCTATCTTGTTAACCCATTAATTAATCTATCCGATTAACTTCATTGACTTCTAAATGATAGAATAACGAGCTTTTACTAGTTACTATGTACCTACACGATGTAGTTCTATGACACGAGAGTGAACCGTCCTGGCCAAAAGCCTTTGATAAAATTAAAATCGCGATTACATTGATTTAATCCTTGCGCTGACTCAACGTGAAATACTTAGTTTTGCGTTCGACTTTGAATCAAATAATTCAATCAAGAAATCGAACTACCTTTATACGAGAATACTAAAATATAGAGAGCAGACTTATAGTTCTTTAGCAAAGTAAAACTTTGCTATCAAAGTAATATTCGTTTCTTACAAGTTTCATGAACTTCGACTCTAAGCTCAAATCTTAAATATGAGTCGTCGTGGAAACTGATTGCATGAAAAATCAGTATTCGTTTTTAGGTAAAGGAAAACCAAGAAAAAGAAACTTTTATCTCGTTGTCAGTCAACAAACATAAAAAACATCGTACCGATGTCAGATCATAGTAAAAAGTTTATAATATTTTTATTTCACATAAGGTGTCAATTATTATTCAGCTATTCATTCAATACGATTTGAATTCTTATGTATTCCCTTAACTGGACTATATTGCTCGCTGTGAAATTATTGAAACATTTCTTTCTAAGAGAATGAAAAATACCCGTGAGTTGTATTGGAGTCGTTCTATAAATATTCTGCCACAGAACCAGTGAACCGAATGATGAATGTCATTCAGACGTTAAGCCAAAAGAATTTTATTCTTTCCTGAGATGGTAAAGAAATTTAAAAAAAACTCATAATCAATTCTTTTTGCCTTCTCGCCCCAACAAAAAATCCCCATACCCAGCGAATCATATTACCCAGATTTAATTACATTCTGGTTCTCATTTTGAATTTATCTCTGGTGTTTGTATCCATTCTTTCATAAATCGAGATTCAAAATTCATAGGCTCGGCCCTGATTATCGTATTCACAACCTATGACCTACCCTTGGGTTTACGTCGGGGTCTCAGAATTCACTGTAATTAATACCAACGATAAGCCGATACACTTCTCCTCGAACACACCGTCAGCAACTACGAGGAATTGCTGTACAGAATGAATCGACATAGATTCACAGATAAGCTAATCGTGAAAGAAGAGGAGATTGAAAAAAGACTAAATAAAAGTCATTGCTAAAAGATCGGCTTAAAAATAAAAAAAAATGTCCCCTTAACCGCCAAATTAAATCAATGCCAATTATAATCTTTACGCGTCAATTGATTATATCGTTATTTCAACGAAATTGAATTTACCTGCCTACCTATCGGTGCCTGGAAACCTCATGATTTGTCTAGAAACAGTAAGGGTGGAGAAACGGTGTGCATATACAATCTCGTAACACGAGTAAGAAATTTTTCGCAAATTTTTTATTCAAATTTGCACGATTAATGAAATATTTGCCTGAACCCAGCCTGAATTCGCATTCCTACATATATCTAATTTTAAAACTTCCATATGTCTCATTCGATATTTCCAATAACAAGCAAATATATACCTATCTGTTGCGAGAAGGCATACCGTATAAAACCACGCGCGAAGACAGACTTAAAGGGTGCTAAAGAAAAATAAGAAAGAGTCAAAAGGGAGTGGCGCGTCGACCCGCTTTTCTCCCGTTCACTCCCTCGTCTTCGATTCGCAGCATCCGTAACCACCACTACCTCTACCTCGACGGATCAATACGTAGCGTATTACGTGCAATTTGCGAGCAGGTGTACGTAAATGCGAAAAACAGGAGCTCGTCAGAAATTGCGCCATTAAAATAAATGAAAATCGAAAAAAAGACAAGGAAAAATGATAAAGCATATGAGAAATAATATCATGTTGTTTTTCATACGATAATATTATCAGATATCGACGTGTGCCATTATTTTTAATTACATCCGCGAGGCGATTCAAATTAAATAAATTACTAAATATTTGGAAACTCTCTGATAAATGATAATCGCTTGGATAATTAGATTCATTCGGGCTTTACCTGCTTCATCGTCCTCAACAGTTACGCGATTCATAATTGATGGTAAATTTCAAGATTTATAAGGATATTATAAAAAAATTGCTGAAGACGAAAAAGCTCATTTTCGAAACGAATACTCAAAAAATGCCCCGTACCGTGTCGCCAGAGGGCACCTTAAAATATTATTATTTAGACAAATGACCATAAAGTTATCTATTAATTTAAGATAGCGACGTCATAGACATCTAAGATATTTTCAAGAAAGGAGAAACCTATCAAAAAATATTTTTCAGACAAGTTAACGCGGCCTTTTCCTTGATCATTTATTACAAAAAATGTTATATCTAACTAGTATGATTACAGACTATTTTGATATTACGTGAAAATACAAGGAGATAAAGAGAATGGAGAGAATAGAAAGTCACAAATCAGTTGGAAATGTGATAAGATAACGCGACGAGCGTTATCGCTTCGTCGCACTTAAGTGCTTGATCAATTACTTGAATTCAAGTAAAAATAAAAATAAATAAGGTCCTGACCTTTGCGCGCGCTAAAAGCTGCGTATCATCATCGAATCTGAAATATAAATAGGTACTAATTAATGATCGTTCTTGCTATACTGTGTATACATATATATATTATCATCAGACGAGATAATCATCCTACTGTCGAGTATTTTGCTGCCGAGCATTGCGCACAAACATTTCTATAGTACTTTCGAGTCCCTATTGGAGCGACAAACTTGTCATTAATTCTCAGTACCGAAACACAAAGCGCCCACGCTATGACGACAATTCATTGGAGCAGGCTCGCTCGACCCAGCGTCTAGCGCGACTGGATAATTTTCCCAACTAGGCAAAATCGTTCTTCAACAGCCCCATGCGATAGTTAGGAACTCCCATAGCAGTTTAGTTAAAGCGAATATAAAAATAAAGTCAAAAGGGACGGAAAATGACGAGGGAAATAGAAGGCAATTTCGAAGCTACAATTACACTCCGGTAATATCGTATATCGATTGACGCGAGTTCCCTAGTAATTTAAAAAAAAAGCAATAACTCATTCTGCTTTAAGTGGCTTATATCGCCAATACGTTCACGTAGTACATGAAATCACTCATACAAAATAAGAATGCACGATCGTACTAAAAATATAGTTTCATTTTGATACTAGCCCTTAACATTACTAATTCGCGATATGGCACTAAGAAAAATATATGGCAAGATGAAAAGAAATTAAATCGATTCAACCCAAATCTGCGTTTTCAAGTGACGAGCAATGTACGTAGTTCGTATTAGTACGGCCTATAATCGAGTTAAAAATTAATGATACACATTTTGCGACCAATCGAAGGTATACGCAATTTCAGTCTGTTCGCACAGTTATTCCAAACAAATTTAGCTCCACAGAGACATAGCTTTAGTATTCTGTTTACTTCAGCTTCAGTTTTGTTCCTCCTATTATTTACTTGGTTTAAAAAACAGTGCAGTCGAATCAACTCGATCGGATTAGATTTATCATAACCGCATAAAGATAACAGTGAAGATTAATTGAATCAACTGTGTCATAATTGATTGAAATAAAAATTCATTGGAAACATAAATTTTTTTCTTCAATGCTACATTCCGAACGGTTTGCTTCAAGCAAATCTTTGCAAATTCTCAACGTGCCGATAGGAGAAACTGTTATCAATACAGAAATCAAACACAGAGCACAAATCAGAAATACACGTGACAGGTTTAGCAAACCACAAGAGTTTCGTCACTGTGCAATAACGCTTCGAAGCTGATCGAAAAATAGAAGGGCCATTACGGAAGCTGTGAATTAATTTTGACCATGGCCACACCACACGCATTCTCATCCTGTCTACAGATACATGACTCAAGCATTAATCGGTTTGTTTATCCAGTGTGAATATAACGCTGTGCACGATCGTATTTCATATGGCCCTTTAACTGCTGATAATTTAAGCTCGGAATATCCTTCGATCCGATTAATTTGGTTCCTCGTAGTTCCGTTCACTACGTGCCAGAGAGAAAAGTGGACGTAGGACAAACATGCAATACATGAAATTCCTCAATGGCGTATGAATGCTTTTTACTGCCATTATATATGGGATGACCCATTCCATGACCTAGTTCAACAGTAACCCTATACAAACCTCCCTCGTACTACACGTCAGGGGTTGGAGAATAAAGTAGGACAGAATAAACAGAATCGCCGATTACGTGCCAGAAATGCTCATTCTTATAGCTAGGGGGTTTCCCTATTTCAAATATATATGTATACGACTTAAAGGTTTCAAAAGTACCTCCAACACGCTTTAGTTTCAATGTTAAACTATTTTAGAGATATGAGACCTGGATATGTATATGACTGTTCTATTTTGAGCCTAATACTCTTATCCACGTGTGCTTTAAGACACGTTACCATTTCGAGAACGATCACGACACTGGATCGCAGCCACTAAAGAATTTACTTCAAATGCAATCCCAATCCCGTTATTAAGATACACTTCGAACAGTTGATCTATTTTCGGCAAGTCTAGCCAAGCTGTCTCGTAACAATGTATTATAAGACTCGCATTATATTTTAAGACTGATTGCACTTATTTTTTTCTTACAGCTTTTCCCCTCCCTGTACACCGTCTTGTGCTACGCTATAAACTTATCGACAGTTTCTACGCGAATACGTACGTAGACCAGACAAATCTTCAACGTTCGACGCACGGAGCTTACAAAGAGTTTAATTTCGTCCGGTGACGTTGGTACAACGTTCCCCACTTTCCCATTGGCGCAAAAACCACAGATATTCACCGTAGCAATGTCTAATGGCTTCAAACAATTTATTGCTTATGCAAATATTTAAGTTTCGAGCTACCCCGAGTTTTCATCGTAGCGACAGACTGCAAAAGGCAAGAGGTATTTACGTTGAAATAGAAAGACTCCGGAATACCATTCATATAAGGTGTCCTTTGCATTTTATTAATATTCTAACAGAATAGCAAGAAATCGATTTTTACGAAAATACAAAAGATACAATTTAATGGCAATGTCTCGATCGGAGATTAAATTACAGCAAAAGTTAATACGGATGTAAAATTACAACTATCGCGAAGCAGTTGAACGTGAAATTTATAGCCGTTCAAATGCTGTCAATCCAAGGAAAGACATTTGCAGTTATTTCCACGGAGCTTCCCTTATCTACAGCCTAAGGCAGAACCAATTGAATTATTTGTTTCGTGAAACTCGATGAAATATGACGTTGCCGAGTATTCGAGTTCGCAGACACTTTCTGACTGCTTTCAAAGAATTTACCAAATTTTCAAACAATCGAAACGATTGCCTGCATCCAGACGAGATGTTATAAGAAGTTATATCGCCATTAAAAAAAAAAAGACTTCGTCGTTATAACGAAACTATATTTTTCGTCACGAATTTTGGTCAATGTGATTTCAAGTAAGACACAGAATGAAGTGTTGCAAGGCACTGGAATTTCACAAATGGTGGTAAACAATTTCACGAGCCGATTGTCGAACGAGCAAAGATGCTTTCGGCGAGCTTCATCAAGCTTTTCATTAACGACAGGTGCAAACAAATCAAACCACTCAATTCCTGATCGGCAAGCTTTATTCAACAGAAGCGACTGGAATTGCCATCGATCTCGACCTCGGACAGCTCGACGAGGTCTCATTCGACCCGGCTCCGTCGGCATTCACTATTTCTCAATTATATGAGGGTTACCTGGCGGCGACCGAAGGAACTTGTACAACCATCCGTTGAAGGGGACTGTTAAAACTGTTGACCGGAGCTAAGTAAATTTGTATAAAATTATCCACGAAAGCACTTCGGTCTGTTTGTTTCATGGAAACTATATAGGCCTTGAACGCAAGTAAGGTCGTTCGAAAATCAATTACCGAATCGAGTGTCGCCGTTGCTTTTACTCCCTAAAAGTTATAAGTTCGCGGTGCGATCTTACGTGTCAAGGAAGTTTGCTCTTGCCATTGCCTAGAAAGACATTCCAATACGCAACAGACGAATGTGTCGAAATTTTTGACACGATTTCCTGTGTGAGACCACTTGAGAAATATATAATATATATTGTAGCGGATATCGTTACAAATTTTCTTCGGGAAAAAAAAGCAATTGTTATTTCAAGGAACACGGTCATTAACAACAAATAATACACGCGGTACCATACATGCGAAAAATCGATGGCGAGTCTCTCGAATTTCGATTAAAAAAGACGAAACGATCGAAGAGATCGTTAAAAACGAAATGATTCTAGATACCATCGTTTGGCAAAGAATCACATAAGAAAAGAATATATGCGTCAGAAATCGGTGTGAAAAATATTAAATATGAACAAGGGTAAGAAATTACGATTAAGAAATTTCGAGGTTAAGCTTGTCGAAGAAAATTAAAAAAATCTTCTCACGTAAGTTTCACGAGGTCTCGCAGTTCAGTTACATTTCTTCGATCTTCGTATTTTATATTGACATAGGACAAAAGTCAACTCACCTTTTGATATTAGGTTTCGATGATCCGGGACAGCGCGTACGCAGGTCCCGACTACCAAAAATTGTGCGCTCGATATACCCACATTAGGAGTATTCGCAAGGTCCAGCCCAACCTTAGTGCAATGGAAGGGCCTCGCCCAGGAGGAACCGCCTTCCTGATCACGGTATCCTCCGCGCCAAGTAAGTTATGAGCGATCACAATTCTCAAGGGTACCTATGTGTTTCCACGGTACAATTTGCTTATGAGAAATTCACTCGAAAATATGCGTACTCTGGCGGTGAAAAATAGTTATTAATAGAGAGTACGATGATACGTAGCGCTGCTGCCAGAGGGAGTCTACGACGTAACAAAGGACAAATAAAAACAAGGCAATATCGTGCCTGCAGAAGAATCGAGTAAAAACGACGTAGAGAATTCAGCCGCATGGCTTTGTTGGATTTATCTAATAGCATTTGGGGCCGCTTTACAGTCCCTTAATC
Source organism: Trachelus tabidus (assembly GCA_030142655.1). Lineage (NCBI taxonomy): Eukaryota > Metazoa > Arthropoda > Insecta > Hymenoptera > Cephidae > Trachelus > Trachelus tabidus. The sequence goes on along the minus strand of JARQTI010000261.1, from coordinate 82,397 downwards.
GCGTTTACAATCCTGGGACGAAGAGCCCGAAGGAATGAAGTCGATTTTCTTCTTCGTACACGGCTACGATTCTTTCGTCAAATCAACAGCAAATATATAACCTATAATTCATTGGCGCGAAGAATTCGAACATACAATGAATGCTGTATAAATACATTTGTTATGCACATACACATACGATAGGCACCTGCAGATTAATGTCTCTTCCTCCTAGTGCTTTAGTGTTGTCACCGTCAAGGGGGTCGCTGCTGGCATCGACTACGTCAGTGACCAACGCGCCAGATCCATCTCATGCATGCTTAATTGGGAAACGATTAATAAATACACAGACGCACCTCACGAGAAGACTGACAGGACGTGACGTTGCCTAAATATTTATAGACATATACGTCAGGCATTTTTCCAACTAGTGCATGTTTTTTTTTTTCGACGCCTCAATGGGGCCCTTTGCCGCTAGGAATATCCTAGCTCACGAATATTCGTATAGTAATAGACTTTATCAGAGCGCCGTTCGATATCGCGATTCAAGTTTTATTTTTAACGTTTTCGACGCAGCGCAACTACGAGGTTCCCGAGAGTTTCGAAAAACTTCAATCTTGCCAAGGAGCCTAAACCGCGATGAGCGACGAGATGAATAAACAGAACGGTGGGCTTTGATGCGATGATGAAAGGCTGACCTTGATCTTGACCCCATTCTAATTCTTCGGTGCATCCAAAATTGTTCTAATAAACCGAAAATGTGGTTATGACGAAACGCGACCCTGTTAATTTACGAAATTACGTATCTGAATATGCTGCCAACAAGGTCAAATCGTTTATGGTAAATCCTCGTATTACATATGTACACCTATATATACATACACGTTGATCTTCAGCCACAACGTAAATCAAAATTTACAGCCTCTTTTGATCCCGGAAATTGAAAACATTGCCCAGACTGCCACCTATGTCGTTCTCGAGTAGTTTCGCGTTATCGCATTGACGGAGAAGACGCTGCTATTTTTTTTGCAGTCTCGCCAAAAGGGGAAACTCACTCGAAACTCTTTAAAAGTCTCGAGGACTCGACATTTTTTAAGTGGATGGGTCAGGAGAGAGACCTCACCGAGCAAGATCGTACTTTCTTAATGAATTCACGTCCACACGTGCTACCGCATACGACTCTCGGTGGAAAATGAGATTATTCTAATTAACTTCAAATCTACCCTGCAACCCGTTGTTACAGTTATTAGAAACGATAGAGGCATGACTTTGCTTCTTTATCCAGCCATGCTTTGCGTTACGCTCTTACGACTGCGTGGGATTGCAGAGACGTGTTACGTAACGTAAAATGAGGCAACGGTGTGCGATTTAAGCGCCGCAGAAGTCGGATACAAGGAAGAGTGTAAAATCTCATATCTGTTGCCAAACAAGAATTGAATGTCAAAAAAAAAAGACAAAGAGAATAAGAAAGAGAGTGGAGATACAAATTGACGAAGAAATGTAGACGAGAAATAAAGGAACAAGAGAGATATAAAATATGAAACGGGAAGCCAAAACACACCGGCCGTGTGGACAGTGTCGGGCCACGAATCGATCGCTGTCCGCGACCACTGAGGCTGAACGCGATATTGAATTTCGTCCTGGAACAAGTAAGACGTTTCTAGAGATTCAAGTTTCCATATAGAAATCGTCGCCGAGGCTCATATAGCAGGACGTTGCTTAAACGTTTTTCCATCGAGCTCATTGTTCGCCATCTTTGACTAATTAACGGCTCCTCCCATTGTCATCTTGACTCCATTCGTTAAAAGTACAACAAGAGACACGTAAGCAACAAAACTCCCCTTTATTCTTGAGCCTCTAACACCACCCGATGCGTAATTGCCTACGCCTGACTGAACACCTACACAACCTACGTTGCGTCGGCGTGAACAGTCTTCACAGGGGAACATCGTACTATTGTTCGGCCATTCTTTCTACTTCTTTATCGACCTTTCAGTGGCCGTGTGAAAACGTACAATTTTGCAGGGCTGAAACGCGACACCGATTTATCCGTCGCTCGAGTGTCAATGGAATTTCGGCAAAATTAGGGCGATAATCGACCAAGAATTTGCAATCTCGACAAAAGCAGTTTCTGCAGTTTCGAAACAATGCTTGCAATTTGATAATTGAATACAGGAATTAATCAGCAACAGAGAGAGAGCGAGAGAGAGAGAGAGAGACAGAGAGAGAGAGAGAGAGAGACAGATATTAATTCCTTATTGTACTTAACGTAATGCTTATTGCATAATCATTTTCAATGAGTCTGGATATGGTAAGGGATATTATGTTCCTTATTATATTTGGACGTTCATTATATCCAATCATCATTCGCGATGGGTTGGGCATTACTAAGGGAGCAGAGGAGTGTCTCGATAAATAAAGTTAAGATAGGAAGGGCCTCAACGAAGCGTTCAACGATTTCGTAGGGGAACATTACGTCCTACTGATTCTACTGTATCGCCTCGCATCACGCTCTGCTTCTTGACTGTCCATCTCTCTCTGTCTCTCTCTCTATCACCGTGGGACAAAATAATATTTTATCCATACGTCACGCGACATATCTTCCCTCAAAGTTCTAGAACTGTTGAAATTCCCGAAACAAATTTAGAAAAAATAATCCATGACAGTAGCAAGATTACTCTATATTTTTGTTGTTTAAAATTATACTTATTTCCTTAGTCGACGTACAAACGACTGTTGTCTAGACATCGGCTCATCGTTGCGCCATCTTTTCCAATAAACTGTATACACATTCTGCTATGGCAAAAACAGAACCTGAAGCTGCCCCCCCCCCCCACCACCAATAGACTGTCCTAAAAGAAACGCGAGGATAAAAACTCCGGGAATTCATTGTTCGCCCGATGATAAAGAGTCGACAAAGGGAAACTCTCTGACTGGGAGCGTATGCGAACATTACCCTACGATCATTGACTTTTGCATTGGATACCATAAATAACTAAGATAATTCAGCGTTAATCCCAGCCACTTAAAATATGTCCATAACCTGATGCACCTAACGATATACATAGATCGGTAGCTGATATTCTTATGAATAAAAACAGTATGTCATAAAAAAAATAAGTCAAATTGAAATTCATGCTTAACAATCGATGGAACATTGCCCTATGATTATTGAATATTATCCTGAGAACTGTAAAAGATTAAAACAAATAATCACTAGCTCAGTGCATCAATAATGACACGGCAATGGGTAAATACGAAAGTCAACGATATATAAATACACATGACTCGACATCCCTATAAACAGGAATCACCGTATTTAAGAAATAAATAAAAAAAACGTCCAAATCCAAAGTCCGTAATTGATCCCATAGAGTGTAAAACAGCCGCACCGGATATCTCTTATTTCTCATAGTATGCAGAGGAGCGTGTGCACCAGGCCTTAACGAGGTGTTTCGTTAAGCGTAGTCCACGCTTCGCGTCCGTGCCATGACAATGGGAGTCTTTCTACAAGGGTGGAACAGAGAAGAGGGTCGAATGAAAGTAGACGAGAAAAGAGATGAAAAATAAGAACGAGATATAGCTTCGTTGCGAGACATAATTAAATCGGCTGTCACGTGCCGGCGGACGTGCACGCAGCTAGTTTTCATATGCAACGACCACGTTTTGAGAATTCACCAGAAGTCCTACTTGTGTATAGAATGTGCACACGTATTTGATATATTTATACAATGCAAACCTACGTACGCATACTAAACGTATGGGCACGAGCCGACTATACAGGGTGGGACGGAAATCATGGTACGACCGAGAAGGTTATTTCTCATGGAAAAGTAAATAGAAATGGCAGAATAAAATTTTTGTCTCTACGAGGCTTCATTTTTAATAGAAATAAACTAATGTTCGATTCAAAGGGTCTTGCGAGGGGCACATGAAATTTATACACAATGTTACGACTTAAGGTGGTTTAATGGATTTTATTAATTTACGTCTTGTTAAAAACTTCGATCTCCTTTCTACATACAAAATTGTGCTCGCCGAATCGGAGAGGCATGAACAGTTTTTATCATATCCTTAGACCACCTTAGCTCCTAACGTTGTATACAAATACAAAAGAAAATAGTGACTCTAGCGAGATCCCTCAAGTCGAGCATTAGTCAAGTGCACGTGCACCCAATGAATTTTGAAAATCGATCGTACAAAAGAAGTCTTGTAGAGAAAAAATTTATTCTGCTATTTCGATGTACTTTTCAATGAGGAATCACCGTCTTCTTGCTTGTACCATGATTTTCGCCCCACCCTGTATATATAATGCACGCACACGCGAGAGACTTTTTAACGAAGATTTCGTTCCAGGAGAAGGATCGTCGTCACGCTCTCGTCTAGGCTTCCTCCTCACTACCATCTTCGGTCAGACACGAAACCTTTGGTCTTTCGCAATCCTCTATACGAAAAGTTCCTTTCTCCGCTATGAAACTAAACAGACACGAGTTAACGTATTTCCTTGCGTTGTAACGTAGGCGGTAAACTTGCCTACCTGAAGTAACGACGAGATAGTCGCTGTAATAGGTAGATATCACTAGACTCTGTGAGTTGACAGCTAATTCTTCGCGATAAGAAAATAACACTTTAGCCAGTGATAATGCAGTGTTTGTTAAATAGTTGAAGAATAAGTTAGAAATCGTAGCAGACTCCGATACAAAAGAAAATGTATATTATCTGATGAATGACACCATACATATTTATAGTCTCAGTGTGTAATTGTGGTTTGAGTGGGTAGATACAGTAAAAGTGGGAAGATCGAGAGTGGATCCATATCCTCGTATACCGCATTGCCGTTAGACTTGCTAGCCTGGCCCTGCCAGGTACAAGGGTATAACACCATTACGACCTCGGATTATTTCAAAGTCCCTGTACACGCAACGCGTACCGAAGTCTTTGGATATGACGGAAATAATATTCAAAGATGAAATATTTGATAAATAAATGACATATTAAATATGAACGACGAATGATCTTGATGGGAGATTATATATGTATACATAGTCTAGCTGGTTATTATATGTAGTCAAATAATGGCCTAAGGATCAAGGCCGTGGGTTCGTGTACGAAAGAATTGAAAAAAAAGTCTTGGTTCGCTGAATAGCACGAACAGGTTGGTTAGAACGTCGAGCTGAGCATAATGATCGTCCCACTCGATAACTCTCGGCTGCTCACGAGAGTATAGCCTAAGGTACACGTGATTGGCCTATACGTAAATTAATGATGATAGCCAACAATAAGCCCTTTTCAGATTGGCATATTTAAGGGTGAATGTTCTATTTTGCTATCGAGGTAACAATAAAAAACCACCGGGGCGTATACCATTTTCCAGAACGGAAGTAGCCTTTAATTAGAAAAATAGATGGGCTAAAAATTGACAAGCTTAGAAATGCATATGGAGCACAGTGATTGTGAGATATGTCGAAATGAATTTAAAGGGATTATAATTAATAAACTCAAAGTAGTGAATGGGTGTCTTAGAATATTTTCAAAGGCTCGCAAAAATATGTATTTCCATTGCATTTGAAAAAAGCATACCAGTTGGATTTGACGCGTGTCGGCGATACCGGCATGACACGAGATCACATGACCGTGACGATATCTGTCCCTGTCACTAAACCGTGACGATTTACAGGTATGAATCGTTAAATTGTAACAATTTTATATTGTACCATTGTAGAGTACAATAATATGTTTTAATTAGTGTGGTAATTCCAAAGTCTATTATCACGTACTGATAGCGACTATGCTTACTATTGATAGTGTGCATAGTATCGAATGATAGTGCTCCGTTAATAATATAGCGGAAAGCACGTGTCTGTCTTTTACTGTCTGACGAACAGTTTTATTTGTAGAAAACCATATGACATGTTTAGATACATCGCCATTTTCTTTTTCATGTCGAAAACAATCATAACGCAACTTTGAGTCGATACGTCAGTCTTATATTTAACATAGTAGAGTCTGCATTGACAGGAATCGTAACGCCCAAGTGACCGTTCAGTCGTTCACGAGGAAGCGTCCTGGCCAGGAATCGATACTTGGAAGAACGCTAGGTGCCCTAGTAAAGTAGGTCGCGCAAAAAGTATTACTAGTGATACAGTAGATATTTTCCCAGAGAAAGATCAAGGTCACCGTACGACAAAAATACATGAACAAAGCCGGTCCACCGTGTTCGTTTACTACGTTCAGCTTTAAGTCAGATTTACCTGGTAGGTGCTCGAGGCTGCCGACGATGCTTGACAGCTTTTTCTTCTATTCGTAGATCGAAAATCACCACTTCCTCGTGCTCGATAGCGACGAACCGACGCACTGGTTTGTAACTCGCGAAAATATCCGTCACTACGTAAACACCAGCTCTAAACCGAAGAAGCACGGTAACGTGCTCACAGCGGCATTTTCACTGGCTGTCCCGGCTGGACCCCGTTTTTGTAAACGTTCTCCGCGTATCGAGAGCGACGAGAACGCATGCGCGTAAACCTGCCTCGCGCACGCGTCAGTGTATACTGACTGTCTTATCAGCCGACCGGTACGTCACCGAGAACAATATTCACGTCTACGCATGCCCACTGGTGGAGCTGTTCCTATGGATGGGGCATTTCACAATAGCGGTGAATTGGTGAGACGTCTTTGAAAAGTAGGAAAAGTAGAAAGAAAAAAATATAGGTTATTATCATTTGAGTTTTCTATATAATATTTGCTGACAGATGAGTTTCTTTTTGTGTGCTAGAATTATTATAGCTCCTCTGGAACTCTATACTATAAAAGTCGTGGAGTTATTGAATACTGTATATGGGAGTTTTTTCTCATTTTATTTTTTGTAGATTTCACTTTGTTGCCAAAAACTATATTTAAGATAATCGCGCGATCACGTTGATTGCTTTGGTGATTATGTGCATAACAATCGGCCTCTTTTGGAGCTTGTCATTTAATTTTATTGTCACTGATTCATATACTTATGTAGAACACGTAACTGTCTATTGATGAATGCTGGTCAGGAACTCGCAAATTATTCAGTGAGACGAATATTGATCTTTGATCTGTATTGGACTTTTTCTTTTTCCTTTAAATAGAGAGGAGTATTTTTTTAAAGAGGTTCTGGAATCGCAATCTTTGGCGTGTGACCTTCTAACATATCCTGCAGAAGAATACTGATTTCCTGGAAAACGATAATTTTCGTTAAGCTGTCTGTCGCGGTTGTTAGCGAATTTAATGAAAAATACATGTACTATTAAGAACAAGTACCTCTTCTCTTTGTGATCTCAACCTATCGATAATTGGCTCTTGAAAATTTGGATCATTAGCAGGATCCTCAAGATTTAATTCCTCCGTTTTGATAGCCTGAGGTATACTACCAACGTAAGACTGTTTTATAGTATCGATTATGGCGGCTGGTCTCCCATGTGGTAATTTAAAGTTTATGGAAGAGAAAGAATCAGCCCCAGTTGGTACTACAAGTGGTTTTTCATAATCCAGACATACTCCTTTGCTAAAATAATAAAATCCACTCCTTCGTATTTGCTTTAATTCAAAATAATACTTTAATTACTGGACTCACTTTGGCTGCGTACCAAATCCATATTGAGCCAAGAGATCCTTAGTTCTCCTGATTAACACAGTGTCTCTGGAAGAATGATACTGAAGGCTCGCACCTAAGCAATGAGCTACAGCTCTCAATGTTCTACCGACCAATTGTTTCCTCTCCATATCAAATTCCTATAAAAGTTAATCTGATGACCTATTTCATACCAAAAATCACTCGCACTATACCATTGTTTGAAATTACTTTAAATTTATCATATTTTCCACCTAGAATACATAATCGCATCGGAAAGGGATCAACTTCGGTTTCCGTCTCTTTTTTCCTTTCACTCACTCTTGCATTTTTCATCTCCTCGACAATTCTTGAATCATAACTCATTTTCATGGCACTTCGCGCTACTGTTAGACTTTCGTCGAGCGTAGACCAGAGCGATTGAGGTGTTGATAAATCCAGCATTATCATCAGAGTAATATGGTGAGGAGAATGCGTGAGTGCAGATCCTAACATTGCTGCAGATACCAAGGATGAGGTTAAATGGCCTATTTCCCAAACGTGGACGACGTCTTTCACCTGATAAAGTTAACGAAAACGTCAGCGTACGCAATATCGAATGAAAAGTACACAGTGAACAACGAATAACGCTTGGACTTAATTTTTACTATCATCGACTGCATGCTTACTAAACTTTTACCGGCTTTTCGTCCAAACGAGTAATCCATCGCAATTGTAGGCTTTGATGTCTCATCCTTTTCCAAAAATCGATGGACCATCGTTGTTTTACCCTAAAATATATTTTTATTATTTATAAATATTAAAGTTTCAATGATTCACGCTAAATCATTTACTATTAGTTTAAGCCGACGATTCTTCGGTCATTATGCATTGTATGTATTGATGACTTACCACGGATTTACTGCCTATGATGATAAGTGAACGTTCGTGAGTTTCATTAGGATTCGATTTACGTTTCTCTTCATCATCTAACGCCAGACGTAGGGCCATTTTTCTCATACTTTCATCTCTAGATATAAAACATTTTTAAACGAGCACTTAATACTACAGACACAAATCTGATAAAAGCAAAACTTGTCGCATTTTGGTATAAAAAAATTGTATAAAGTGTAAACTCGACTAAAACTTGATCTTGGTCAATTAAAAATAGTCATTATGTACAGAAATTCAAAAATATTGATTACTATCAAATACTTTCTGATCATACTATAATTAAACGGTATGATACAGAATAAATTACAATCTGTAATTACTCACATGTTTTCCAAACTCATTGTAACAGTAAGAATAATTTTTTAACACTACATACAGTGTAGATCCAAAAAACATGCTATCAGTATCCACGGTTGAAAGGAACCCAATACGTTTCTGTTTACTATATCGTCTCTATGGTAACAGTTACGACAAACAGAAGTAGCATTCAGAGGGGAGTGGGAGTTATGTTCGACTAAATAAACATTATTTTTTTTATATTTGAAACAAAACATACTAGATATATTCCTATAACCGAATGAAAAGTCGTTGGATATTAAGTAAATATAATAATAATTATATACGATGATTCAATTCTTTATATGGCTTATTACAATGTCTATGATATTATAAGATACAATATATTACAATTAAACGCTTGGAATTCTACATAAATTTCGATTTCGCATGCAGGCCGATCCAGCGAAGAGTTCCCAGTCTTGAAAGAGATCTCCGTTAAAGGAGACCTCCAATGAAAATTAGACTTGAGGCAGTCTCGTTACGATATATTTTTTCTAGGATCCATAAAAGGAACCGTTTAAAAGCTTTGTATAATTCGCTCTGTTGGACCATATGTCACGACGCCATTTTATCGAATATTATAATATGTATAATCGAATTAAATTAGTGCCTTATCGGTTATGTACAACGCGGACTAGACGATGATAATAACGAAATGCTTGATATTCTACTCATTAAATGATCCGTAGCCGCTATGAATGTTGTTATACAACCATTAAATATACAAATCAGCTAATTATTATTTGTGCCAATCATATAACGCTAGCCATTTACAAGATTCCTAACTTTCTTCTTTCCATGCCAAATGGGAATTGCTAAAACAATTTCACACCTGACTGAATAATACTCTGTATAGGGTAGATGTACCGTTTGTGGCCACTGTAGCATTTTTGACCATGCTTGACAAAGCTTTCACTCATTTCTGGTAGTATTAATCTATTACGTTTTCCAATTACTTAAAAAAAGTATTAATTAAAGTATCTCTCAAAGAAATCCTAAAGGCAACTTTTTAATACTTGATTGCGTCAAGACTGATTTCTGCTGATTAAAGCAACTTTGTTTCATTTATGGCTATCGTCTTGATTATACGTAATGAATAGGGCCACAAATGGATAAATTGAATGACCACGTACGGTACTAAGATGACTAAAAATGATACATCTACCCTAATTAATTAAAACGATATTTAAATTTTTAATTCATTCACTGAAAGTCGTTGGAGATACGATTTTCCAGCCTAATGGTGATATACAATGCGGCAAAACACAGCCGCCGTGGAAGTATTTCTAGGTAGTTCACAAATTAATTGGATATCCGTAGGATGTTTGCGTTCGATGCATTGGCAGGCACAGTAAATAAAAAAATAATATGAACAAATGATCGGATAGAGAAGTTACATTCAAGAAAATCTATTAATCTTTAAAAAAAGCTTAAGGTAAATCATTTCGACACGTTCTATTGATTTTGATAAAAAACCAAAAGATTATTGCAAGTGAGTTAATTTCCTCAAGCTTCGTATCTTCTAACGCATTATAAAATATTTATATAGGTATTTACATACACATACGCGCGTATATGTTCCATACAGTCACATTATTACCAGAGAAAAGCAACGTCATTCTCGATAATCGAAATATCACGAAAATAGCAATTGCTTCCATGTTAGCGGTAACGGAATACCAGATTATCAAAATCTTATCTTCGCGTATTACAGATTTGATAGTGATCCGTGCCGCATGGCAGTGATCGATCGATCTTCTTAAAGTATCGAAATCTATTAATAGAATCATATGATGTGTACATAATGTAACTCATACATACCTACGTAATTACGTTATAAAACAACATACATCCAAGAAACGGACTGAAATCGCACTTATACGTAGTACATAAAGCGCATAATTATTTAGGTACGCTTGACTGGTATATCAAAATTTCATAGAATAAAATAATCTAATTTTAGCCGCAGAGATGCGAGACTGTTGATTAAATGAATACCACGTAAATGAAGCTTTAAATTTGTTATCTAAATTGTTGGTCCTCCTACGGCATGCACTTTTTTTAAATAACTTGTAACGATTCTATGTCAGTCTGTGGTGCCATATGCTGGAGCAATATAATAATACATATATTTATAGGCGCCAATATCTGTGATGTCAACTTCGAGACAAAAATGCTATGCAGCACCGCGAACAAAGCACAGGACAGCGCACTTGCCAAATTTGGCAATTTTTTAAACGGCTACTTGTTTGCCCGTTTTCTAATTATCTATTACACTAAGCACCAGGAATTCATTCAACTCCTTTGTAGTCTGAACTCTTACCGGCTATATCTTTCAAATTGTTATCAAACTGGCGTTTTTTTCGATTTTCTTATTTTATCGTATCTCGTATACCTGCCATTATAGACCGCACAAGAGCTGAGTTACTGCGAGACGCAGGAATACGCATCGTGACGGAATATCCGGTCGACGTGCTGAGCTAGACGCACTGCGCTTAAGGAAACGCAGGTAGAGATATACGGAACTAGAAATGAGGAATAGGACTAAACTGATTAGTAGTCACCTTTTCCTGTAGTACTGCATTGCTTCTAGAATGCAGTATATCACGCGCTCTGCATGTTATCTGGTCCATATATCATTCATCCAATCATCATTTAACTCCTCGGCTGGTAGAATCCTCAGACCTTTTAAAGCTTCGAGGTAGAATGTCAGTTCTGATGTAACTACACCATGCTGTGGACCACCATTATTTACTATATTCATCTTGACTAACTGTTCTCTCAGCTTCTCCTTGAAGGAAGCATTCACGGTTCGATAAAGCATCTGGACTTGTATTGGTGGAAGAATCCCAGAAACTGCCTCATGAAGCTTCACCAAGTGTCTGATAAATAAAAAGAATGTAGAAGCATTGGTATTTAAATATTGCTGCACGAAATAATTATTTACTTGGAAATATTTCTGAAGGGTTGTGACGGAACAGGTGGTCGCGCCGTCCATTGAGCTAGTTGACTACTTAACAGATTTCCTACAATATTCAAAACCTTCCCTTCGATTTCTCTCACGTGAGAATAAATATTACGCTCAACACTATCCAATGAAGAAATGCCGCCGCTTATTCCAGTTGCTCCAGCTACGCTGCGACTGTTGTTTTTCTCGGCGAGGTCTGACGTTGTATTTTAATATTTGAAACGTATTAAAATTTATGAATCAAATTAAAATCTACTGTTCTTATATATGTACCTTGGACTGGATTTCGATACTCGACTCACCTTGAAAGTGGTTTTTAACGTATGGCATTAACCAGAGAATTAATTGCAAACTACGACTAGCTAATACAAGAATTGTACTAGTGATTGTTTTTAATCCAGCAACTTGCATTGCACGTGCACCTAGCACGAGCGAATAACAATTAGAATTATAACGACATAAAAGTTCTGCTAACTGTCGACCAATGGTACCAGACAAAGCTGTTAATTCACTTCCAGCCCTGTAAATAAAGATAGATAAAAATGTGATACACTGCTGATTAACAATACTACTGAATATTCATTGTGTCGTACATGCAATATTCGTGAATCATTTGAGTAAGCATTAAGGCGGTTCCTACAACTGCGTATTTTTCCTCGCCTATTAGTATGAAATTAGAAATATTCTCTTGCTTCTCTACACATTCTCGCCAATAAAGTTCAGGAGGAAAACATTTATTCTTAAAGACATAGGTCACGAGTGACTGAAACTCGGATGGTACATCCGCTTGTCGCCATCGTTCAGAATCCAATAATAAATCCAGCTTTACTTTACGTTCAGCATGGAAACGCTGTACAAATTTAGTTGCTTGTGCCTAAATAAAATAGTACAATGGTTACTTGAAGAATCTGAGAACGATAACTTTACAAGATACCTACTTTGAATGCTGATCGCAATGCTGAACATTGTCTACCACATAACTTCTCACAAGTGTCTGTAAACCCTTCTACCATACTAGCGAGTTGACAGACTTGGGCAGTGGTAGCTCTTTCGCTCAACCAGGATCCCTTATCACTCCGTACTTGACTATCAGATTCAGCTTGTTTATTGGCTACAGTATCATTTGCAGATTTATCCCTTTCGATCTGTATTTTCTCTTTCTCATTGGCACTGGCGGATAATAACTGTCCCAAACGTTCATGGCAGTAATCGCAAACAGAAATTAACATTTCCGATAGTTTGGATTTTATTTTAGCGTATTCATCATCGGATAATAAACAATCCATCAAAGAATTATCAACAGATCCATCCGGTAATCGGCCAGCCGACATATCGGCAGTGTCTAACATCACATCGTGAACTGCCTAAAATATTTTGATCACTCTTATTGAAAATGTATATATTAACTATTTTATAATATTGATAGAATACTTTGAAATGCATACTTTTACACGGTGCAGAAGAGACGTAAGAGATTGAATAGAATTATGTAATAAAGTTAATCTTTCCGCCAGGGAAAGACCTCCAACTTCGAGTGCAGCAGCTTGTTGATCGCTGCAGCAATCACTTGCTGCTAAAGCTTCTATCACACGTTGTTTCGTAACAGCTCTTACAGTTGTTATAGCTTCTTCCTTGTAAGTGTCCACGAAGAGGAAATGCTTCTGGCGTAGAAGACCAGATATTATCGAAACGAGTTTATCCTGTTTTTTTCAGACATACATACAAAACATTGAATTTTTCATAATTACTTATATTTCTATGTACATTTTACGATATGAGATACTGTCCCAAATTTTATTATCAATATCATAGATTCGTTTATGCATAATGAAATGTACAAGTCGTACTGTACCGAATGCGGTAACAATAATTAAGCTTAGTAAAGAAGCAGAATGAAACTAACAGCATTATATTTAGATAGTATAACATTACCCCGTCTAAAACAACACTTTCTCCACCCAATGGTCTATTTAGATCTGCAGTTGCGTATCGTTCGAATTCTGTGGAGAGCATCTTGTCGACCAGCCTTTCCATTTCTTTCAATTGGGGACTCAAATGCCTGAATTAAAAAATATGAATGAGTTGCATATATTAAATGCGATCTTAAAAAGTTTACCGAAAACTATGAATTCCATTCAATTCTTGAAGTAAAATTTCTTGTGTTGTGGAAATAAGGTCGAGAGCTGCCACGTAATCAGGCGTGGATAATAATAATTGTATCATCGGTTGACTCTGGTGTACAGTGGCCATCAATTTTAATTTTTCTTGTACTATTAAGTGATTACATCTGGCTCGTTCCAAACTTTTATGAAAAATTAGATACTGTTAAAACGGATCGATCGAAATACTTTATTCATAACAAAGACAGTTGTACCCACCGTATAATCTCTAAGGAGTCTTTCACCAAACTTTTATCAATTTGATGAATATTTTCCCTGAGTGCCTTTAATACCGTTATCGTTTGGGTAAGTTGTTCCATAAGAGCATCGTGTGAGGTCATGGCATGAAAAAATGCCTGCGATTTGGATGCTACCTGTTCTGCTATTCTCACTTCCACGATGTCCAAATAATGACTAAGCTGTTTGGAGAGAATCATTTTTGACAAAAATTAAATTAACACTTTATGGGGTGAAATTGCAATGTTTGTTAATGAAGTACCGATAAGAAAATTGGATTGAATGCACATAATCAGCTTCATACGAGTTAACGATAATAAAGATATCAGTCTATAAATTACATAATGTACTTCATACTTTTTCTTGCATGAGTTTTGCAGAAGTAACAACGTTGCCACCTTCATCCAGTAAACCTTCCTTAGCAAATGGGAAAACTGCATCAAAATCGTCACGCCGAGAAAGATCCAAACTTGGACTTAGGAATATCTTTGGAATACTGGCTAAATCAAACTGCGAGTGCTCTGTCGGACAGATAAACTTTCATTAGTCAGAGGAGAAATAAGAAGAAAGCCGATTGAGAAAAACGCACAGTATAAAACTATAAGTAAGCATTAATTATTACCAAGCATTTTCACTTTCCTTAAGTTTGGAAAGTTTTGTAACAACTCGTTTGGCGATGTTGGTCTGTTTGGATTTGAGTTCATACGAGCATGCTTTCGATACCTCTGTAAAATTAAAATTATAGAGAATACAATATAAAATTACAAGAATACTGTTTCTATATTACTTTTCCAAATAGAAAAATTGTTTATATGAAATAAATTTTGTAATTCTTAAACTATATTTTTAAACCTACCCGTGCTATTTTCTTTACATATGTTTCAAAGTGCTGCATAGTAATCTCTGGCAGATAAGGACTCTTTGGAATATCCACCTTTTCAACAAATGCATCACCCCATGTCTTTGTAAAGAAATTATTCTGTTTGCCTCTTGTAGGATCATTTAGTACCGCTGGTAAATTCTGCACAGCAGAATAAACTGTCCATGATGATGAAGGTTCAAATGATATGCCATTCCTCTTCCTTTGTTGTTGCATTGTTGCGTGTTTAGTAGCATGTGCTATATAATCTTTGTCTGAAACACCTTCCAGGGGAAGGCTGGAGCAAACTCCATTGTAACCATAACGGCATACAAAGGAGCCACCTTCTCTAGAACAATGCTGATCCCCCAAATGCCTAAAAACATTTTTTTAAATCTGTATCAATATAATTCTCAACATACTCGTCAACTTTCATTCTACAAAACTAAAAAACAAGATCAAGGACTACACTAAGTAACAATGAAGAAAAACCATAAAAATGGCCACTGCATGTCTATAATCTCAATAGAAAACACAATATACAAAGAAAACGATGACATAAAGGGAAATCTGTCAAATGGAGCAGACACTCCCAAAAAAAAGTTTGAAAGTATCTGAGGAGTCTTGAAGGTAAATGATGCACTCATGATTTCCTAAGATAGCTACGACCTCGAAGTTTCATCATTTTCCAGCAATAGATAATTAAAGACGTGGAAAGGCATAAAATCATAAGCTCCAGTAGCAGACGGACATTAAACAGCCTGACCCACCTTACAAAGTCTTGAATATGTTTAAAGGAGAGGTTAGCACAGTAATCGCAGGATAGTATCGTCCCGACCGATTCCGAGGCCTTGACGATTTTCGCCATTTTTCAGCTCTCCTTTGGCCACAACATTCTTATACCGGTATTACTTTTTCACAGTTTAATTATCGTTGGGACACTCTATGATCTTACACGACTCCGCGACTATACACGTTTCACGGAACAGCCACGCAAACTACTGACTGTACTGACTGCAAATCGTAACGCCATCTGCAAAATTTTCAGTAAGTACGGAATAAGCAACGTATTCAATCACATTTTAACTGACAAGAGTACATTTTTTTGATTATTCTACGTACAATTTCTTATGTGGAAATGAGTGCAATATATATATTTCCGGGTATAAAGGTTAAACATACATTAGTTAAACATCTGTGCATTTGAAATATACATACATATGTAAGGCGCAAGGTCAGGAGTTTAAAATAATGAGCACGATGAAGAATTGCTTATTTACACTTAAAATTGTTTCAATTATTAGCGTGTCATAACGATGACAAATTGTATGGAATCGTCATTAATGTAGGCAAATATTTACTGAGACTCCATTCAATACATTGCTTAATTCTTTCTCAAGAAACAAGTTAACGCTGCTCTTACTACTATTTAATACATTCTTTACTATGATAGTATATATATGTTTAAAGGGTAGTTTGGGGACAATTTGGATATACAACGTACATATTGAGGACAATTGTATAGTTTGGGGTCGGGTACCAATCTAATTTCAACATAACGCATACTTTGAGGACCATAAAGCGGCTGTCACACCGAATCTGTTTTATATTTTTCCA
>JARQTI010000261.1:18960-64730 GCA_030142655.1 Trachelus tabidus | reverse complement strand
AAAAACATTAGCTTGCTATTGTGAATGCCCCAAAATCGCCTGGGTCCTCAAACTATACGAACTACATGATTATATATGTATGTAGTATATATGCGCCGGTGCATATAAATAATCTAGAATTAATAAAGGAGAAATTCCTATTCGGTATCAATAGCATAAGCAATAACCAGTAATAGTATCTTTTAATTATATCTACATGTATCCATATGAAACAAATGTTTACTAGAAATATATATATATTGTTTCATGTTATATTGGACAAGAATCTCATTTCAAGATTTAGAGGACTCTTTTATACTTTAAAGCATACAGAGATTACCGTTTTAAAATAAACTGTAACATTTATACCCCCAACTAAATTAATTTGTTCAGTCAATTAAGATATTTCACCTACAGTTTCTTAATAGAAGTAATGAAATCACGTAAAATCAGTTAGATTTGTTGGATTCGTTTGTAAAACTTAAAGAGGGGCGCACATACATACAAGTTGATCAAAAGATATTCAGTGCAAAGTGATATATACGAAGAGAATTTTCCAGTAAATATTCTCTTGGAATGTGCGTTAAAAATTACCTATAAGACTAGTAAACTGTGAGACTCGACGCTAAAGTAAGTAGTCTTTATCAGCAATGTAGCAGTTTTTACCTACACAATAATACCTATATCCTACGTTCTACGAATAGGCCATAGAAGTCAGTAGACGTCATAATTTCTGGTGGGGTAAGACTTCAGACTCTTATGACTCGTTCGCAGCCCTGCAAACCGAAATTTTCCGAAGGTGACCGAACATGTATTACAAGGGCTATTAAAATTTATAGGAAACCACTGAAAATTTAGTGTGAAATCTAGCAACTTTTTTGTTTTGCAACACGAACGTAAAATATGGTTCTACAGGACAAAAAATGCGACTGGCCATACATACGTTAGGGGTTGGTTATAACTCCTTCCAAATTTACCTGATTATACATTACAAAGATTTTAGTATATTTGGCAAATCTCCAAATCTTACTACCCAGCGTAATAAAAAGTATTAAGTATCTAAAATTTCCCTTTTTTACAGTGATGTTGTACAAAATTCTACTTCATCCTAGGTTTACCCCGAAATACACTGTAATTTTTATTTTCTCTCTACTATTCTCTCTAATACTATACGTATATTTCATCAATGAATTTACGTGGTTGAAACTACGTCAGCAGATGATGACACGTGGGTGTCGAGGGCGTGGTGGTTCAGTTTAAATTCGACATGCCACACCCCTTTGCAAAGCACGTGGAAATCCCCACTATAGTCACAAAACCTCCCCTACGGCGCCGTCAATATTTCGCACCCGAGCAGAGCGCAAGATACGAACGTATTCCAGTTCTTACCATCTCTAGCGCCCTCTAGTAACCCTCTTCTACCGCAAGCTGATACCACGAGGTGAGTGTAATCGTTAAAAATTCTAAATTCTATCTACATTTAAAATTCATGCATCGGTAATTTTCAAAAGCGAAATGAAAGATTTCCTAAAAAAGACTATATCAATTTATCCGTATTGTACATAAATTGCATCAGAACCGGACACTCGTGACTTGTGAAGTTTTATAAACTTAATGTAATAATACCAAAGTTTGTGTTACTTGGATACTAAATCAAGAGAGAGTTATAAATTAACTTGTCAAGCTTAGAATCAATTAACTCTGTCGTTACACCGTAGCTGTTAAACGTTCTTAAGAATTTTTTCTATTCTTGGTAAATAATCTGAAAATAGGTGACCTAATACTGCTGATGTTGGGCAACAGGTACCAGGTCAGATATTTCATATCGAACAAATAAGAAATTAGTACGGTTATGAATTTATATAACTAGAAACACCAAAATCCTTAAGCTATTTAACCCGTGACATTTCCCCGTATGAAGTTTTCGTTATTAAACTCATAACCTCTTATTACTTCGTCGCCAATGCCAATCAATGTTAATAAAAAATCTTCGTTAAATATTTTCCTAAAAAAAATCATTCCGTATACTCATCAATAAATCCATCACTTCGAAGTATCATTTATTCAGGGGAATTCACTGCTGCAAATAATATTAAAGATCTGAAAGCATCAAAGATCACGTTGTAGGAAATACAAAATAAAAGCCTAATGGAAGGACGCTTAATGAAACGAATCCAAAGGTAGCCAAACGCATGTATCAAGGTAACGCACGCATTAGACTCCTTGGAAATTTAATTTATGCCCTGTATTGATATATTTTCATCGTATTCAGTCAAGGGCGTTGTCATTTATGTGGATTCTGCATGTCCTCTTCGGAGTCATGCAACTACGTATCACGCACGTTTTGTAATACATTTACTCAATTTGAACTTTCTTTATGAAGTTCTAGACGTAGAGCAAATTGCATTTATGATTAATAGAAACTTGAGGAAGATGAGAAATAAGGATATATATATATTTTTTATTCGCGTAACAGCTGCATTTGTGCTCTGCTATAGAATTGTTACGTGCGATACAGTAGAACTTCGGTGAGATAGAGAATTATACAATCATTAATTAGAGCGACAACACTTGCTATTATGATAACGCCTTAACGATACGTAATAATTCAGTCAGACATGTGTCTAATAGTACTTTTGAAACAATTGAGCTAATCTTTCGCGGATCGATCTTCTCCCATGGATTATTTCGTATGTCGTCCCGCTAATTTATTACGTATTAGCTTCGTGTGGTTACTCGTGGCGACTGTGGCGCCACTCGGTGTTGATTTATATCCTCCTACAATCATATCTCTATCATCTATACAACCTGCAATTTTTTTTTCAACTAATTCATCTGGACACTCCAGGATTTGTAATGGTACTAAAGTTATGAAAATTGGTACACCTCTTTTTCGTTTTTATCCCGTACGTACAAAGTAACACGCGGAAATTGCCTTCTATAGGGTACAATAGGACAGATAGATCATTTTTTTAATCCTCTATTGGGATTATTGATAAAATACGAATTAACAGATCAAACCATATTACAATTTGACGGAGTTTTATTGTACGGTAACGTGTTCTTGACGTAAATTCCCTCCTTCCTTGCTCCTTCTCTCTCTTCTTCCTCCTACTCTGTGTTGTCCTGAAGCAAAATAAAATTGCTACGTTCCCGTGGGTGGGAAATAAATCGTATGCCGGTGAGCAGGCGTAGCTATTAATCTATTAACAAATCGAGTAAGGCGAAGTGAACTTGGAAAACTTATAATTGCACTCGATTGATTCAATGCGAAAAGCATGTATTCATGTTAACGAACCGTACTCCGTGACTTTGCGTTATTGAAACTTTTGATTGCAAAATTTTTGTATACGATAAATAAAGTACATGATATTAAATAATATTTTCGAGTAAAAATTTCTTTTAAATATAAAATTGATATCAAATGTGTTCTCATTTTTATATGATATAAGGATATTCAAATGATATTTCATTATGATAAATGCGATATAGAGTCTTGAAGTAATTTATCAGATTGATAAGCCTCTAATCGTCGCAAGTACAATTTTTAATTATCTGTCTAATCAAGTCCTTTAGTTATTATTTACATTTTATAGTGTATTTTACTGCCAGTGAATGATACGTCTGAGAAGAGAAGGACTTATGCATACATATATTGAATTGCATTGCTTGCTCACTATTCACGGCCTCCGCAGGTACCGCTTATTCAAACAAAATGGAAAAATTTGCAAAAGAGAAAAGACGATTCTACATACCGCAATTTACTGTCACCCCGCTGTGAGAATGTTTAAGGACATTTCCTACGAAACGAAAAAAAGAGAGTAAAAAGAGAGAAGGAAAAAAAACAAAAATGACATTCAAAAATCAAATAGAAGTGTAAAAAAAGATTGAAGAAATTTCACCCTCGTTTCCTAATCATCCGAAATCATATAAATACGATAAATCTTACGGTACAATAGATTCCCATTCGTTAGCGGGGACTTGTGTTTGTGCTCACTGGTGGAAAATCGACGTGTCTGAATACCGCGCATTACGGAAAAATCATAGGTGCCACCGCGCACCTTATTTTTTATATTATTTTTCATGAATGCACTCAGAGAATCGCAAATTAGAAAAAGGGAACGGGTCAAGTTAAATAAATAACATACGTCACTGCGATCTGCTTAATTCTATAGCATACATATATATTTTCCATGTCCCATTTGGGATAGGGTAAAATCGGCAAATTATTAATGAAAATATTCAATCCAGCACGGAAAGTTATAAAAATAAACATGTAACAATTTCCAAACATTAATTGTTATTAAAAAAATTTATCATGTATTATTAATATATCTATTACAATCGGATTAATTATATCAAAAATCAATATTATGCTAATGCGGTATAAGCGTCTGATTAGTTCTTAGATTTCACGGGCATATTAATAGCGACCAGTATTTTCTCAATGGCTACCTATTCACAGAAAGATAATTCAATAGTTGACGGTGGTGAACTGTCGTCGCTCTTCCGTTCGATCCATCCTGTAACAGGCCCATAACATGTCCAGGTTATCTTCATTCGACTAGCTACACTGGCATGTAGTACATTTCGCTTTCACGTAGAAAGTTATCGTCTTCCTATAAAATAGTGAGTACGCGTCTACT
The DNA here is from genome assembly GCA_030142655.1 of Trachelus tabidus. Classification (NCBI taxonomy): domain Eukaryota; kingdom Metazoa; phylum Arthropoda; class Insecta; order Hymenoptera; family Cephidae; genus Trachelus; species Trachelus tabidus. The sequence goes on along the minus strand of JARQTI010000261.1, from coordinate 60,105 downwards.
TTTAATCTTTAAAAAAGAATGCTTTGTTTTAAATACAAAATCGGAATTGACTGAATTTCAAAATAAATTTTCTTCAACCGTTCAAGAGTTCGGTTTGCCAAAGTCTTTCAGACTCAATTTTGACTTACTCGTCCTAAATCGGTTTTCGAGCCAATATCGATTTTTAAATTCATCCTTAGTTATCTTTGAAGCGACTCATGTACTTTGTTCTTATCCGTCTTACCAAACTTTTTCAACTTGTTTTGATTGCTTTATGATTAGATTCAAGCAAGATATATCGATAATTAAGATATGTAAATATACATGTAGAAATAGACAATAATGGCAATTGTATACTGTTACGTAGGCCGTAGTGATCAGGCCTTTAAATTTGATAACAAGAATTTAGAAGTAACCAAAAGAAAAGAAACGACCTGAGGTAACGTGAATAATATTTGAGTGAATTCCGAGCGGTAAGAATACACTCAACGGTGGGTTCGCTGCTCGTTTGAGGTGTTGAAACACGCCTTGCTATTCCAAAGTGGAAAGATATTCCCTGAAATGTTGTTGGATGGGTGATAGATATTTGATACACGAGTAAATGTAAATTTGTGATATATTGTTACAATGGTTTGGTAAATTTCAACTACTTGTATTGTATACAGTGTTTTAGTATGAGAAATACGGGGACAAAACCGTGAATTTGATTACAAAACCTGACTGTATGTAAGGTTAAGGCGAAAAGAAAATTTGGTGGAACAGAACGTTGTCTAGTATACGCGTTGACTCGGAAAAGACTAGTCTTTGTAGCTCAATTTTCCCCGGTAACCGATCCAGCTTGTTCCGTAGGGTATGTAATAACGAATCCGTGCCTAAGCCAGATTACGAATATTACATTGAATCTAATACTCTAACAGTTAGAGCCACGAGTGACAATCTGCAGTCCGATCTTTATCGCGTGAAGCTAAACGATTTTCTGAGCATCGGTACCACGATTTGGGCTGCTTATATAGTCGTTTTTTGCTGATGCTCTTAGGTATGGGTAGGACTTTAGGAATACACTCAACTAAGCAGCTGGGTAGGTGGCACGGACGGTGCACTGGGTAACGTGCTGAGTCTGCAATTCCAGTGACTATGGGCTATATTGTTTTGTTTCGGAAATGATGACTGATACTATACGTAACAATACAATAAGCTCATGTCTAACGCAGCAAATTTTTTCCATTATTTTTTTTTAATTTTACATCTAAATACGTATCAGCTATTATTATTTATGTTTTGTTTAATAAAATGTGGGAGTCTTTTCATAGCACGTATCAGTAATAGTGTTAATGAACGTACGACGTACATACATGAATACTGCATTATCTTGGACCAAGCGGTAGATAATAATATTACAAGAAGCTGAAACTTTTCTAAAGCATAAAAAACATGCTCGTTAAAGTTTATCGGGATACAGGAGAAAATTTAATTATCTATCGCGTCGTTTGTTACTTTAGTGTCAGAGTCGCGCCATCGTAGAAACATAGCTTAGGATTATGATTGGTCACTCTTTGAATATATTTTTATATATAATGTATTTTTATTGATCGATTATAATATAGTGTATATGTACATTGAGCTTGCCATATTCAATTCAAGTGTAACACGTTGTTCATAGCATCCCAGCAAATCATGATTGAAACAGTATTAAACTGGGTTACGTATATACATGTATATAATTACAGAAGAACTTTTAATATAATAGAAATGATGTAATCAACGATTGAAAATTGAAATCGATTTATTACAATATATGCAGTATCCGTATGTTTAGATTTGACGCTATGCAATATGTAAGTACGTTCACTTAAAACATTTTTAGTATGATTTTTTAAATTTTTTAAACATCGGCGGGTGATAAATCGATTTCATCGCTAATGATGTTTCCAAATCAGGTATGATTTAATAAGGTAATAAGATAAGCTTTATTGAAACTCCGTCAAAAGAATGTCCGATTCAATAACTTCCCTAATTTCTTGAGTAGGGATTGTCTGTTATTTCGATAGGCATTCCTACGTCGAAGTTCGTAATTTATGACGGCGACTCTCTTCAAGTGGGATAATTAATTTTTATGAAATTCGTGACAATCGTGATTAACGTATTGTGACAATTTTTATATTTAACCATCACACGGTATCTCGTTAGAATCTTTGATAAAGTTTATATCTTGCTTAAATATTTATAATTTATTTATTGCAGACAATTATCGCTTTAAAATTCATCGGTTTGAATTTAATTTATATCCTGTAATGGTTAACGATTATAAATATATTAAATAAGCTAGTCTAAATATACCCAGCTTAATTAATGGTAGCAAATAAAAATGTTCATCTTAAACTTTAGGCCCGTCTCTTAATTATTGATTTCACAAAGATTTAAATAACTTCAGCCTCGTGCGGTGCCCTTAAGAAAAGAGATTAACGGTATTAAATGTGGTCGGAATCCAATTCCATAATTTCTCATGTAACTCCCGTACAATCAACTAGCACAGAGGAAAATATTCCAAATTGAGTTGTTTCTCATTTGCCTAAGAAATGGATTCAAAAGAATTCTAGGAACATTTTCCACGTGAAATATCACCTATTTTAAGTCAGTCCTATTGCTTGAATTCTAATGAGGTATTCAATGTAGCCAATCTCAAGTTATATACTATACATTTCCTTACAATGCAATCATTACAGATATGCCTATGCCATTAAATCCAAGTGTCATTTAATTTCTTGACACTTAAAGGCCCTTTGGCTATTTTGGATTGAAAGCCAGTCAAGATTTCCTGCAGCATATTGATACGTGCTATCAAAGCAAAGAATTAAGGTGGATAAATAATCGTACCCTTTTAAGGTAAAAAAGTACTATTTTCCTCATTTCTACGCCAATGGCACCCACCGAATCACTCAGTTAAGTAGATTAACGATTTTCGTTGCTTCTATAGTAACCCCATCGGTGCTAATTTGTTAGACACGCATAAGGCACCACGGGAAACCAGAAAATGAACTTGTCCAGTCACTGCCGACTTGTAGTACCCGTATGCTGGTTAATTGGGTCGAAAGATCTTTTTTTCTTTCCTCTTATCATATAACCAGGGAAAAGAACAACCCTAATGGCTTCTCCTGTGCAATCATGGAATCAGTTTAATACTAACTGAATTGGAACGTTTTAATTTTCACTGTGATTGAACTGACTTTCCCTTTATTTTTTTTGTTTCAGATAATTATGGGGAAGAAAGATTGCTGTGGACTGATTCTCTGTATTATTTTTTTCCTGTTTTTCTTGTCCTTCTCTAGTATAGCCAATAGCGCGGTATGGGCTAAGCCAGGCTGTCACGTTGTTGGTAAGTTATATTGAGTCGTTTTGAAATTTCCAAATTTGTTCGTATTTCCTCAATTATTTACGTACAGTGTAGTACTTGTTATTTGAAAGTCTTTAAATACTTTAAATTGAATTAGGTTATACATTAGTGTTTAACAAGTTAGATAATTTTTTACACGTACAGTCGTCATGTGGATCAGATTGGCAATATAGGACAGTACTATTTGGATAATTTATCATTATAAATTAATATGATATATCGAAGAATGTTAAAATAGTTAATGAGTGATTATTTATTATATAAGGTTATTTATTTTGGCGATATTTTGTTATTGCTAAGAATTTAAAGCCCTATTCTACTTTGCCGGTCAAAAAATGGGTGATTTTCGGAATTTTTTTTTTTTAATAGAATGGCAAGTGCTATCACTTAGAATTTTTTTTATTCGAAAACATCCTTTAAAGAGGAAAAAAGTTTTTTATTTAAAAGTTTTCAAAATTAAACATAAAATAGATAGCGTTGCGCGCGGCTCCTTGAAAAAATCGTTTCTGTTGGCGCAGATGATTCCTTAATTAGTAAGACTATGTCTACGGCCGGTTACAGAGTTAAGACTAAATAATAAAAAAAATGGCAAAGTAACTTTGGTAGGGGTGATAGTAAATGACGTGTAAAATATTGCGTTAAAATTTTAAAGAGATCGAACGAGTACTTTTTTTTAATATCATCTGCGCCAGGTGAAAAAAAGTAGTTTCAAGATAAATAGATTTAAAGTTTGATATTGATTTAAAACTTGTTAAACGCCAACTGGGTTCCTCCTCTCTAAAATCCGATCTATTGGGAATTTCTCGATAAAATTTTACATGTGAGTTCTTAAAGGTATGTATTATCGAAAACCTCCCCCAAAAAATTCGACTTTTTTTAAAGTTCAAAAGTAGAATGGGGCCCTAAATGATATTTTTCATGATTCAAGAAATGTGCAGAAGCCCATGGCAATTTTTTGCCTAAAAGTAAATGCTATGCAAATTCAAGCACCGTGACGATTCATCTAAAAAAAAAAAACTCAATTGAACCCTTTTATAAACTAGGAATTGTATTTCTTATTACGATTGCTCACTGAGTTAAGGAAAAAGAAGAAACCAAGAAAAAACGGAAAGGAAAGGAAAAATGTTATCAGGGAGAAAATCTGAAAGAAAAAAAGTCCCAACACGACGGTATACCTGTTGGTTCTATGTTTATGGGTACGCTCCTAGCATCCTAGCTTGAAATTGGCTGGCCACGTAACTACAAAAAAAGTAGTTCATTTTACGTTAATTGGTGACTCCGCCCCTCACCTGCCTAAAATGGATGAGATCTTACGTATACCTTGTGCTTAAAAAGAAAAGAGGAAAGCGTATACATACGTATTAAAAAATGAAAGCGTAAGCTGACATAAAGAAAAGTTAAAAGTCTTTGACCGCAAGAGCAACTTTAAAAATTTGATCATACCTCACGCAACCCTCGTATAAACGTCTATATATACCAAGCTTCACAATGTCAAATTGAAATCAAAGTATTCCTAAAGTTTTATTCTTATCGCAAAACAAGCCAAGATAACTCAGTGCATATTTGTTTTCAGATTTCATTCGAAAACAAGCTTTAAATCAAATAAAGAGCTAAGCAGTACAGCCTCGAGGTCTCGCGGAAAGATGTGTAAAATTCGAATTTGCGTAAGATCGTAACCCGTCTAACTTTAGTTCCATGGAATCCCTAACCTCTCAAAAATTTCTTTTGAATTGTTTTCCATTTTTTCTCTATTTGCAATTTTGTCCCTAATCTAAGTATACAATATTTGATTCCAGCATCCGAACCACTCTCTGTTTCGCTGATTACTGTCCAAGAGGAAATGATTATCTTTAAGACTAGCTGATTCTTCGTTACCACCATGTATTTTTAGTCAAGTACGTTCGGAATTTCGAAAATGTTCCCAAGAATATTTTGATTGAAGAATTTCAGAAAGTTCCCGTAACACTTGGGATTATAGAATATCTGTAGCACTTCTATGGGCTCTCGTATAGCAATATATCAGATTGTTATCTTATATTCCGAGTAATTATCATGACGCGTGTATTATTATCTTATAGAAATTTATTACTCGGCCACATAACACTATAATGATTACGTTTATATTTTTCGTCTTTGTACCTATCATGCAAAATCCTCGTTATGTAAGCCTTAATTCAAATTACGAATTTAATACTGTAGGAGCACCCTTAGCATTAGGTGTTCTTTTTCTTTTTCACAATAGAGAAGATTAAACAGAATATGTAATATTTCATTCCAGGTCATACACGTAAAATCCGCATTCCAAATTGCGTCGAGTTCCAAATGACCACCAACGCATGTCGAGGTTTTTGCGAAAGCTGGGCCGTACCTACAACCCTCGAGGCACTTCTTGTAAATCCCAATCAACCTATTACTTCCGTCGCTCAATGCTGTAACATGATGGAGACCGAAGATGTAAGAATGTAGTATCATTAGGTTATATTATTTTTTCCAGATTATTATTTTCAAGATATAAACTAATAATGGAAAATATATAAAAATTGTATATCTGAAAAAAAATTATTATAAATATATACCATGTTGGAATATATTTCTATAACAGTACATAGACATTCCTGTTATCTCTAATGAAACAAAACTTAACACGGACTTCTGTAAGTTGGTTATGCTAATTAAACAAAGCTTGGTAATATCCAAACATTCATACCTATAAAGGATGGTTTTCACGTTTATACGACCACTTACAACCTCTTGCTCTTTGTGCTCCCTTAAAGGATGAGCTATGTATTCCACTCTATGGAGTTTCACTACAGATGACAGATTTCACAATCCGGATGAATTTTCTCTTTTGGACTACAAACAGGACCTTGTTACTGGCAAGTCGTCAGTACTCAACAACACTTTGTCTTTGTGATTCTAGATACAGGTTAGCGTGCTATGCCTTGGAGGGATAAAGGAGTTGACCTTCAAGTCCGCAAAATCATGCAGCTGCTTTCATTGCAAGAAGGATTAGCAGAGATACAGCGAAATCCATTATTACCTACGTAAATGAAAGGACTGGTAATCCAGAAGAAATTGATAAAACGGCACGACCCTGATAATTGCAAGTCACTCATTTATTTAACAACTTAGAAGTAGTACAAGAAAGATTTATTTTCTATCGCAATACTGAAAACACAAAAAATTGCATATTTAATTAAACGAATTTGAACGTATAATTCTTCACGCAACAGATCAATATATTGAATTCCAAACGTTACTTTTTTTTTTCTTTTTTGTTAACTTATGTCCGTTACACGAGTGATTTTTTGGTATTTGAAAGTGGCAAGGCATTTCCTGTAAATATAAAATAATTATTAGCGTTGCATTCTACAAGCGTCGCGCAGCATCATCTCTCATTGTTTCGCTGGACCTAAATATTTTAGTTCATGCTTAGTACCTTTATTCGAAGGATTTTTCATCAGGAAATATTATGAGAATTATATGTCTTATAAGCGATGAGTATTATTTACCTATAGAAATCGATAAATATCTAACGATCCATGTCTCATAATCTCTTCTTTCGACTTTGCCCGGCTCATTGACTTTTTACCGATGACTTTTTACTAGCGTAATTGGTATTTTGGAAAATGTATAATTTTTTCCCAAGGTAATTAGTCGTTTTTGCGTATCCCTCAAGTATCTCATGACATTTTTGCTGGGGCTGGCCGCTCATCGACGTATGGTTGTACATCGGTGACGTTGAGAGATTCTTGATGAACTTGAAGGATATTTAGGCTTCTCTCTTGTTATAGTCGGTATATGATAAAAAGTTATTCCTACGGAACAAGTTATATACTATTAATGTATAACACGATGAATAATAGTGAATCGTGGTAATTGATGTTATTTGTACATTTTCTTATTTTCTTTTTCTTACGTTTTAACCTTACTACGAGATATTTATATTTAAGTCAATTGTTGACACTACCGTGGTACTCTTTCGGTGTTATCATCTAGTCGCTTCATCTATGATACGATAATTTCTTTGTAGATCAAAGTGTTAATAAAAGGTATATATTTCGAAGCCGCAACGGGCCATTTTACCTAAATAAATGACCTATGTCCTTTTGGTTATTGGATTCGACTAATTATTTTAATAAATTTTGAAGCGTTATCAAAAAGAATGCGATATGAATTTATTCACATTCTATGTAAGAAGTTCATAAATAATTATTTTTAGTGAATTACTAATTAATAATTCTTATTGCTATTTATGCAAATTTTGATATCTACAGGAAGTCGCATTTATTGCCATGTGAATCGCCTGCGGGAGACTAGAACTCATATGAGAAAAAGTCATGAAACGAATCATTGGTAAGATTTTGAAAGTCAAATGTCAGTGTTTCTATGTGCTAATAGATAAAAAAGTGAATTGCTAATTGAATGTACTTAAAATAAAAGATTTGTTTTCGAGATCTTAAAGTTTACAAAGGCCGATTAGCTGTACGGGACAACACGCGTGGCTTTGAATATTTTTTCTCTTCTAAAGAGATGTCCCTTTTAATATACACTGTACTGCATAGTGTTATAGAATGTCGAAGAGGTAGGTAGGTAATGAGAGGGCCGCCGTTTCAGTAACACGAGATTGACTGATATTACGTGTGTCGCCGGTGACGTCAGCGACAAGCCAGCGTCCCCGGGGTAGCCGCGCCTCACTCTCTAACCCTTAATTAACATTCTGGGAGATTTCTTAGAGTGGGCAAATCGATAATAAATATCAGCCAATAGGATTCTCCGAATTTAATGTGAAGAAACGTTCGATTTTTGCAATTCTACACGATCGATAATCAGCAATCAGTGAACGAAGTTAGCACAGTAGCGATTTATCAGTCTTTTCATAATTCCTTAGTATCACGTAAATTAAAATAATTTATATTAAAAAAAATTTCTAAAATTTTAATATCATTTGTCATTCAGAGAGACACGTTCATCAGTAACGAACAATTTGTTTAAAAGAGATTCATGATAAATGATTCAATAATTAATCGTTTCATTTGCAATTCTGTTCTAACAATTTGTACGATATAGAGAGACTATAGTATATTTAAATTAGACAAGTAATCCAATTCATCATTTGATTATAATCAAACGAAAGTTTTATAATTGGACTCTTTTAATCTTAACTTTTAACGATGTAAATTCCAAACAGGAGGCTTGATATATTATCGCATTTTACAATTTTCTATAAAAGGTAACAGCCAATTACAGGGAATTAGACACACGCGGACAATACTTCAGCATAGATCGGTATAGGACAATATCAGAAATTCGTAAACTTTCATATTATACTCTAATAAGCAAACTGATTACAGCCATGTTTACACTGAATAATTTCACGGAGTAACTTGCTATTCTCGTTGCTCGTTAAATAAACATAATCTTACGCGATTAATTAATACAGAATGTCAATTAATGATTAGATAGAGAAGACGCTAATTCTATGACTATTTTGCTTCAACTTCTCGAAGGCAACATTGTCAAACAGTAAAAATAACAATAGCTATGCTGACTATAGTAAGAGCGTAACAAATAATAATATAACATGTATATTTATTAGAGTACCAATTTCGAAAAGAAATCTGCCACTCGATATCTTTTTGTAAAATTCATAAACAATAATCATTTCGTAATAGTTTAATTAATTTCAAATCTTTTTAGCTTTTCCGCGGCGATCTCGCTTGTTTAATTAATTGGTCTAGGGACGCAGTAAGGAGACTGTAGTCGCTATGGAATACCTTGTGTCTTCAGAAGTGCTCGATACTCGTATACATATATGCCTTGAATATTAAATGTGACTAAAATTCATTTAGAATCGCATTAAGTTTAGCGTTTTATTTTTATAATACAATATAAAATGGGAAGTCTTTTAAGCATTAAACTTTATTGAATTTTGAAGTGAAATTATTTGAACTTTATTTTTTAATCTTTGGAATATATATCAAGTTTACAAATCTAAACTGTCACCTTTACGAAATGAAGGCACATAAAAAATCCCTTAGTCCCTTCTTAATGCAGTAATTAATTTTTAGACTAGTGCCTCCAAAGAAAAAAAAAACGAGTATCATTGAATATTTAAATACAAGAAGTTGTGACAAATAACTAATTATTTCAGATCAAATAAATATTTTCTTGCTATCTCAGAATGACTCTTCCATTCGTAATAGTCATATGACTTTAATTAACGTTCTTGCATTTCCAAATAGCTTTGCTACGCGCCCGTCGTCTCTCAATCTGTAAGTCATTTAATATTTCTGCGTTTGATTACTAAGAAAACTGTCTCACAATTCTGCAGAAATTACATTACAATATATTTGTTCAACAAGTATAGTGATTGTCATATCCTTGAGTAAGTCGTTTCCAATTTTAGGGACAAATAACATTTGTATTCTTCATTATATTACGTCCTCCAGTAAAATGTCTTTTCGACAGGTCATCCTTTTACGCATTTAGATATAAAAGAGTCCCCTAGACGATACATTATAGACAAAACTATACATTGCGAATATATTACAAAGAGAATCTCTTTGGACCAAATTGAGATGAGACTATGATAGAGAAAAGATTTGTTAATTCCGAAGGGAACTCAAGTTGGATTTTTCAGCTGGCCAGTTAGATACATACTGCGCATATATCTATATAGATACACCATGTATATATATACATGGCGTAGAAGTCAAGACTGATATATTCAACGGGATAGAGTCCTCCCTATGTTCTGAATTCTCTGGACCATGTAGAAGTGTATAGACACGCAGAGGGAAAAGAAAACTGAAGAAAGACGGAAAAGAAAGGATGAATTCGTGACTGCACATAGGATGAGAATAAAGTCTTGGTAAAAACATGAGAAGTGTGAGAATTCCATTTCATTCCCTTCTTATACATGATAAAAGACAAGGGAAGTGCTTGGAGATGACGTATGCACGATCGTATAGCAGTTATGATCTCAAGGCAAGTTGTCCATGAAACATATGAAAATCTTGAAGACTTCAACTAAAAAGAAAAAAGGAGCTGATGGGATCGTAACGCCCTCTTCTGCATTTCCCGGTAAATATTCTTATCGCAGCATCGCTAAATTTCTTTAGCGAAATAAAAGTTTCTCTGCACTCGGATTCACAAGAATCGTATCAATCCCGTTTAACTTTCTCACTCGTAAATCCATCCAAAATCTTTTTTTTCTCCAGCCAATGTAACGTCCGCACGATAAGGGATGACTATCAAGAATTGAAAATCCACTTTTATCCTCCTACCGGTAGTCCATCGATTAGATATAAGCATTTGAATGTGAATGGTGAGATATGATTTTACAAAAAAAAAAAACTCTGCTGAGCGTAACGAATTAACGTATATTGATCATATGATGTAACTTATATAAAAAATTTATATATACTACATATGTATATCCTGACTGTGACGTCATACGTTCTTAGAGGAATTCCTAGTCACGTATATAACGTTACTCAAATTCGACAAAATACAAGTTGATAAAGGTTATGACATTTTATCGATTCCATGCAAAATTTACATACAGGTCTCTTTGTTATTTTTCATGTATATCATATTTTTTTCATTTCTTTAAGAGGCCGATAAATCGCCTTTAGTTCCTCAGCTTATTCACACTAGTTTCAGGATACATTGTGTACATTTCAACGTAATAGTCAGTAGGTCCTCCAAAAATAGTGACTGTTAACCATCATTCCTCCTGTCTCTTAAAAATTCGATAAATCTAAACTGGCGCAATACCAACGTCTCTTCTAGACAGCAGATTATCTTGACGGATATAAACGCGTTTATAAGATGTCTCCCAGGTAGCTCTCACGGGAATATGTTTATGTAAATACGTTAGAATGTGAAAGAACGGAAGCTGGCTCGTGAAAAAGAAAGAGCAGGGTAGATACGATATAAACAAGGACAAGGGGACGTAACAGTAAGGGTGTCGTAGGGGCAATGCAATATTTCACTAACTTCGACGGACTTTTCTCATGCATATTTTTCAACGCTTCAGACGCGTCCCCGTCTTTTCATGCGAGCCAACCTTAAAGCACTTACGTCCCTATTTATCCTGCTGGGAGAATGAAACGAATAAAAAAATTAATTAAACCAACAAATAAAAAGAATAAAATTTTCATTAATTCAAATAATTAGTAATTTCACGCAATTTTTTAATCAATCTCACGCAGGACTGATTATAACGTAAGAGATAAAAATTCAGTTTATACTGCAAGCTCAATAAGAAAACTGACAAATGGTCACTTGCGAAGGGGCCAGTTGATAACTGAGAAAAATCAAACTCAGTGGCCGAGTGCAAGCTGGCGGTGAGCCACAGGTTGCGAAATTAATTCCATTCGAGGTTCTTGATTAATGATGTTCAACCGGGTCCTTTTACCGCACTATGATGTATCCTGTATGCGTGTACACATATGCATTGCTATTATCGTGGGACATTGTTAAATTAATGCACTCCAGTGACATCGATGGTTTCGTTGACCTGTTTGGTCTGCATAGTTGCTACGCAGTCCAGGAGTATAGAGAAGTATGTCCAATTAATATGTAAAAAAGTTTTGAGTTTTCTGATAATAACATCATTCTGTATATGTATGTTTAATATTTTCAACAAATTTGTAATTAGCTGTACGATTCTAATTGCGGTTTTGCAAAAACCTACTAGATATTAATAACACGAAGCATATGTATGTAATGTATGAATTTGTGTGGAATTGGCACGGGCGAAATATCGAATATGCGATAACATATCTTGAATTTTGTCTGGTTCAGAGTAGGAGGGAAAAATGGAATATTTTAAATAATTTTATACGAGTATATCTGTTTTACATGTAGACACTATATACATATATTGTAGATTCATTTATTGTGTTACGTCATGGCTATTTTGGAGATAAAAAAATAACCAACTTTTTTATTGTTTCTCGTTGTGGAACATATATTTTTCTAAATAGTATATATACATATATACTCTCTAAAGAATTTTACATACAATGCTTAATATTACTTAAATCTCTGACATAATGTACACGAAAGTAGGTTGAGAGAATGAACTTCTTTATAGGATTAAGGATTGCGCTCTACGTAGGTACGTCAAGTGACTCGTTGGTACAAGAGAAAAATGACACTTTCCGCAAGTCTTTATTCAACAAAAATTAATATCTTGCAATTTGCTATATTACGTCTATGTACATGGGTATTTGGTAAAGAAAAAGCGTCCAGGATCTATATAATTAAACAGTAGAAACTCCCCGTTGTCCCTTTCCTTAAAATATTGAAATAAGTCAATATAAACGCAACATATCCATTTTAGTCCCATTTTACTATAAATCGTGAGATAAAGATTAGTTACCGGGGCTTATGACCTTTCGCGTGATTATAGATAACAATAATAATAAAAGTTCATTGACGGATAAGAAATAAGAAAATTATTTTATACATATGTCATATATTTTTTATGTAACAAGTGTTAAGAGCATGAGCATCGATTTGCAAATACGTTTTAAAGCGATCGAGTACAACGCTTTATCCACACGACGTTGAACTTTTCCGGAAACTTGAGATGAGACTCGTCGAAAGTTTTGAACGATAGTTTCTAAAACGCATCTATTATGTCCCACTTATCCATGGAAATCGAATTGGAGCGGGGCGGGTAGGATTCATCCGAGATAGAGAAACGTTCACGCAATCGATCAAAGCCCGACACCGCTCTTGTGTCTAAAAATGGAGATCGTTAAGGTACAGATTAGAAAATTATTTGAAATTAATAATATTGTTGATTCGTATACGTCATACCCTCTGGTATATTGTTAGTTTCAAAACCAGGTAGAGATCGTTGACCCCTGTAACGTAGGCCTTCGCAGGAAGTTTCCGAGGATTTGCAAACTGCACATTTACAGCTTTCAGCCTCCAAGTATTCGTAGCTAAAAAAAGTCAAATAATTGACATCTCATTAAGTACCGTTTCATTTTATTATTATTGACCTTGGTACGGTAGAGCCCGATTTCACCTAATGGTTCTTTAACCTTTTGCCATTATTATATTAGAAAATATAAGATAATTTCTATCTCTTGGTTAATGACGCGTGAGCCTTTTCATTTGCGATTAAGGAAATTAGATTCCATCGATAGATCCTATATACCGTGTACTGTTTAATAGTAATGACTAACGGCGGACTTAATGATTGACTGTTTGGATCAGGACTAGGTGCGACCGGAATAGAAGTCTATAAAGTACCAAGAGGCAGAGCAATTAGAGAGTCGTTAAAAGTTCAATTCAACTAGAATACACAGTGAAGTATTTAGAAGACTTCTATGTATTGTTACGAAGAGTCCCGTTTTATCGTTCCCCCATTGCATCCATTTAGATCCTTATTAATTTCTAATTCGAAGTATACTCTATTCAAATTGGTCGTGTCGCTAATGAATTAGATTAATAAAGTCTTACCGTTCTGTACCGGGCATGACACCTTCCTCGCAATGCCGAAGAACCGTGACAGAACGTTGTCGACCATTGTGAATGCATACCGGATGATGAGAACGTTTGTAGGGAAATCGCCAATCGGATATCTAAGAAATTGGTATATGAAATTCGTCAAATTTCAATTATAATAAAGATTCTAAATAATTAAATAAAAACTAACCTCGTTACTGTCGCAACGACCCCAGCAACTCCAGACGCTCAAAAAGTCCCAGCACTCACGACCTTGCTCATCTGGCTGAGACACTCGATAATTGTAAAGCCTCCTATGACATTCAAGAGTATTGCTCAAGTCCTCGGAAGTGCCGCTCGCATCCGGTAATCTTAAGAAGAGGATAAATGACGCAATGGCGACGAGAACGGCCGTCACAGCCATTCTACCTGCAACGAAAATGATAAAGGAGGGTCGTTCGAACTACAATTTCTCCATCGTCCTTTCCTCGTCGAATCCATAAAAATTTTATGGCCGCTCTAAGGACTGTATCCAGTCATTAAAGAGCATCCCTGTCGAGAGTGCAATGATATAATAATTATGAATTTAATGATAGCCAAATCCTACTAAATTCCCATTATAATCCTGGACTCTGTGTTAGGCTAAAATAATTTTTTTTAAATAAGTCACGTCTGTTTCACTTATGGTGACTTCATTTATTCAGCAAATCAGTCAGTCTAAAGTAGACGTAATACACTCTGGACGACACATGGTTACAGTATAACAATAGATTAGGTCTGCAAGTGAATATCGTTTAGGAGTGTGTTGCGTCGAATAAGAATAATAGGTAGCTCGCTTATCTTTGTATGCAGTAGGGAATATATGCTTTTTTAATATTGCAATTCTATAGAGTAATCAAGCAATTAATTACAGTGAAAGAAAAGTAAAAATTTTCTGTGTAGTTATTAAATAATCAGGATCCATTGTAAAATTGTCTCGAATTTATTTGTAACGGATATAGCGGCTCGCCCCAATAATTAATAGCGTCGCGACGTCGTCTCTTTTTTTTTTTATAAGCTCAATATTTCTCTTAGGGCTAATTCATTCACTTTAATCAAATAACGGTTGACAAATTTTCCAGCAATTTCTAGATTATCAGAGATCTTGATGTTCAGCTTGGTTCACGGCTGTCAGTATGGCGCGCGCAATTTATAACAGTTAGGATTTAGAAATGGAGTGAAGAAAATCCTCGTTTATTCTTCAAGGATTTACACTGTGGCTCCTTGCATATGTTCGTGTCTAAAAAATACCCGGTGATCCAGAAAGGATCAAGCTGACACAATCGTCTCTAAAGCCTTTTTGACAAATCATTATGCATCTGACTTACGTGTAGGAGTTAGCAATCTTGATCAAAATCGTTCTACTACAAAAAGATATCAATATTTTTTAACAGGATCAGATCCTTTGAATGAACAATGAAAATTCCAACATCAACTATATAACATTTTATTGACTACCTGTTGAACACAGAGACTTCATACTCCATTGCTGTTTCCTATTTTCACTGTATATTTTTCATTCACCCTGTATAATCTTCTCCGCCCATCCCCGTTCTATCCAGGGTTGTACAGTACAAACTCACCAACTGAAGTTGTTTCTAGCATTGAAATACAATGGACAGACTAACTTCAGGTGGTGCGGTTGACCTGAATAATATAATAATAATAACAACCCTTCATAATAATCCTTTTTGTATTTCATTCTGTCCAGCGACACTTCGAACCTCTTTGATCCGTTCGTATGGCGCTCGGCAATTGTTTACTTCAATCTGACAGCTGTCAAAATGTTCTAACCACATGTACATTTATAACTCGTGTAACTTATTAATTTCCGACTGTAAATTGCCTTATTTGTGCTTAAAACATCCCGTTAGAATAGAACAAGTAAGACAACAATTTTGGTTTAATGTTGCAAATAATCGGTTTTAAACCTCAGCAGCTGCCAGTCGCATATTAACAGCCATTAAAATTTCTTAGCCGTAAAATATTTCAGACTGTAATTCATCACGTTAACGAATAATACTAGCTCTAGATGGTTTCTTGCAGGAAATCGTAACATTAGAACAAATTTGGAAAAGTATAAAAATATCTCGAATCAACATTCTGGTCTTCAAGTATCGTATACGATCTGTTACCCAGATGGTTCCAATCATCGATTTCGCTATTCAAGTACTTAACACTTGTCATTCTTAATATCTAAATTCTTCTGGTTATCGTTTCTTATGTTCAAATGTTCCTGACTATCCTTACCGTATTGCTTTTTATACCAAAATTATCCAGACCATCATTTTTTTTGTTCGTGCCCAAAATAACTTCATTTAGAAAATCCATTATTCCCATTATTCAGATACTCTTAATCATCCGCATAGATTCTTAAATACTTCTGATAATTTTTTCTAGAAAAAGTATTTTTCACAAAGACGGTCAATTCGGACACCGGTAACTAATCATATATAGAGTTATAATCCCAACTATGATTACTACATCGAAATAATAATACTCTTTCCTTAACAGTATTGACTAATTAATCTTTAACAAAAATCATTTACTCTTTGACAGTAATTATTCACCTTTTGATTGCATTGATATTTCCGTGTAATTTTGTTAATGAATCATAATGAACACTCACCCAACTACTCGTTAGAATCTTTTCTTATTGGTTGCTTCTGCCTAATGGATTTGAGGACCAGGTCCTACCGTACCGTGGTGCTTTCTTGACTGCGCTTGACTTTATTGAAGGGCAGAGGACCAGTTCGCTATATTACATCCCACGACCTACCACCTACGCTTCTCTCAGCTACTAAATGGTTCCCGCGCAAAACTACCCCTCGGACGGTTCTCGATTCTGTGCCTGGTGGGAGAATCAGCAAAGGCGCATGCTTCGAAAGTAACATATTACTGGCTAAAATACACGCAAACTCGAATGACTCGGCAGCGCTTTAGTTCGAAAATTTTGAACTCTCGTAGGAAACCTTCACCAACTAGTAGCAAGTATAGGCATGCGTGGGCGACGTAGGATTTATTTGACACCTTTGGCAAAATGGAGTGAAAGGGGCTAACGAAATGCTTCGTTACTTTGGGTCAATATATTTTATATGAATAATATATTTTAGCTTTTTACATTACTCGATTAAAAGAACGTAATATCAAAATGGCAGAATAAATTTATTTGTGGTTCGAAATAAATTACTATTATAATCGTACTGTGAATGTGGTTTTTAAAGAGTATTAGAGGCTCAATGATTTTCATTGAATTCCTTGGTCTTGTGAATCTCTATATTACAGGCATCGATAAGTAACGTCGCTTTTAAAAAATTTCAATAATTGGAAGAAGCGACATCACATATGGATACCCGTAATACGTACGTCGTATTATTCTCATATTATGTAATATTTTCCAGCCTAAGATTTTTCTACTGCTGTGTACACGTGAATTATTCATTGTAAAAAATTATGGATATCAGTTTATTTCTCTTTTCTGCGTCAATTACGTATTTCCTATTTCTCCCTCAGTTGCATTCGCCACAATTTTTTTTCCTACACTTTTTCACTGTTTTCCCACGAAAAATGGCGATAATTACGTATCTCAAAATTCTCACTCATCCTTCACACTGTAAAAATTCTATAAGTATTTTTCCCGGGCAACGATCGACAATCGATCGATCGCTCATTAATATCGCTATAAAACGTTCATAAAATCATCGAAAATATTGTTCCTATCAAAAGATCAATAAATAGATCGTTCTTATCAATTTTAACAATCACCCGCACTAGCACCAGGTCGGATTTTAGAAATTAAACGTGATTATTGTTATTGTCATTATGTATCTGCGCATGTGGCAATTGCTGAAGGATTTGACTATTGACGTTAATCTGATGTTGATTTTGTTGCTGCTGTTGCTGCTGCTGCTGCTGCTGCTGTTGTTGTTGCTGTTGTTGCTGTTGCTGCTGAGCACGTTGTACCTCAAGGGCCAATAATTTCTGACGTTTCTCTTCCATCAGTCTCTCGCGATGCTTATGAATATAATCATAGACATTCGGCAATCCCATTATCACACAAGCAGACAAAGCAGAACGATATATATTCATATCAGTTGCCTCATACCTACAAGAAAAATCATAGAATTTTTATATATATCATTCAAAACCCCTGAAACGAAGTCTATGGCATTCCTTATAAAGTGATAAAAGTTGCGTAAGGTTTTGCAAGCTTTCATAGTCAAACAAGATACAGTGCACTTCATAATTTCTAGATAGCTGAAATTTCCCCAGGACAATCTCAACAGGATATTTATGCATTGGCAGCTTTATAATTATATTTAAAAAAAGACAGGTTAATCTACCATCGGCTAATCAGTTCTTAAAGTGACTGGGCATGTATACGTGTAATGTTTGTTAAAAATAAATGACTTACCACTCATTGGTTCTTTCATCGTAACACTCGACATGATAAATAGTCGTAACTCCATTAAAGCCACCAATAGCAAAGATCATGTCGTCAATGACTTCAATGGCGAAGTTACTACGTGGATTATACATATCCGGTATCTGTGTCCAAGTATTAGTAGCAGGACTGTATTTCTCACCGCTACACATTCTGGATATTCCATTGAACCCACCTAGAAGACCGTGAGAAAGGAAAAAAGTTTTTATCCGTCAAGTTCCTAAGTTCGTACGAGTATCACGAATAGTACCGATGACGTAAACGCAGTCATGATAAGCTATACATGATACGCCACTTCTTCGCGATCGCATAGCTGATATTAAAGTCCATTGATTGGTCTCTGGATCATAAACTTCAGCTGAATTCATGCACTCCTGGCCATTGAAGCCACCGGTGATGTAAATCTTGTCTGAGGTTAATTAAAGGGATATTAAGATTTAGAAATGGAATTTTTGAGAAAAAAAACATTTTTTGTTATGTACCGTTCAACATAGTGGCACTTGCATCAGATCTCTGCACGTTCATTGGTGCTATCAGTGACCATTGATTATTACGATAATTGTAACGTTCCGCTGTGTTTTGTCGATGATAACCGTCATAGCCACCCATTGCGTAAACTAAATCGTTGACCACCGCTACGCTTACATAGCACCTGCGTTTTTCGAAATTCAATAATCTCCGATAACTTGAATTATTTTGTCATTTTTATTTTAATCCACCTGCGTGCATTCATTGGCGCCACTTCGCGCCACGCTTTCGTCACTGCATTGAAGCAACGGCAACTGTTGAAGTAATCCATGCCATCAAATCCACCGATGACGTATATATTAAATCCTACTACTGCTGTACCATGATAAGCTCTGGGACCAGTAGGATCCACTTCTTCGACCTAGAAAAAAAAAGAATATAATTAATTACTTAAGGGCAATCTTCAATATGACCTTTTTCGATTAATCTTACCTTTACCCAACGATCAGCTCTGGTATCGTAGGTCTCGATAAAATTTGTTGGACTTCCGCCACTCCAGCCACCAATCGCAAACAGGATCTCATGAGGTACGCGTGGTCTTGCTATTTCCGGTGTAGGAACTTCCCCGTCCTTTTGCGTGATCATCTCCAGGTCATATAGAAACTTTAAAGTTTCTATGATAATTGGTCTGCAGGCTTCATTTCCGGTGACGTAAGGATGATCTTTGACATTCTCAAGAAAGAATTGCGTGTCTAACAATCCTAGACGAATGTTCTTCATCAACTCGACTATATAACCCTTGCGTGACTCGGGGTCGTGATTTATCCATCTCAGCACCAGTTCCCAAACGGCCTCTTCGCTCTTGACGTTCAGCTCATCGGCACCTACCAACCCTCTTAGTTCTTCGATAGGCAGATAGAGGACCTCGTCACTTCTTTGCGCGACCTGCCGTAAATGCGTGACATTTTTAATGATATTTATAAATAAGTTGACATCTTTTACGAACTTGTACAAAGTGCCGCATGACGTAACGATGCGCGTCTGTTTCAAGTAATTTACAGAAGTGCTCTCGCGCGAATCGCATAACTCCAATGCAGTTTTCCGGCGCTAGATTCTGCCTGAGATAGTCGCAACAAAGATCCAGGACTCCAAGTATACTGAGATAGTCTGCTGTTACCAAAAGTTGACAAACGTTTTCACGGTTCACCTCCAGTGAACGTAGGTACGCATACTCCAGTAAAAGGTTCATCATGTTGCTGTTGACTCCGGGTAGGAGGATATCAGTTTTCTCTCGAGAGTGCAAGGTAGTAGTGAATAGGGCCCTAGGTTACAGGTTAAATATTTATCATTGAAGTAATAGGAACAAATTTTTGTTTCAAATTTGTAAATTTTTCCGAACCTGAAGTAGGTGCTACAGGCTGATAATATCGCTCGATGAATTGGAAATACTCCGCCATCTTCAAGACGAAGAATTGCATCGCAGAGCTGATTGTTCTGACGAAGGTCATAAAGCGATTGCATTGCTTGAGTGCTCATGCATCGGCCGCCATTTTCAACGATAAGACGCTGCGCGTTGCTGCTACAAGAGTCCGCGTTCTTATTTCCGGTATTGTCGTTGTTCTTGTTGCTAGTAGTCGTGTCCACGTCCATATCAGATATTAATATCCTTTGATCCTTCGTTAAGAAACGTCCAACGTGCGCGAAAATCTTTCAGCGTCAAAGAAACTTTTGACATAAATATAATAAATATCAAAATGGCTGCTAATTAAAGATTGAAAGTATTTTGAAATGTAAAACTTACTTTGGCCACTTTGGAATAACTTATGAAAATTTTCTAGCCCACGCTGGAGGTTAGTCGAAAACTTTTACTTGTCTATCTTGATGATTTACTCGGTTCATGCGTCGACTTGAAATTTTGAAAATTCTGCTAGCGATTTGGTTTCAATGAATTATCAATTGGTAACTGCGGATGGGTTCAACCGAACAAGTTGGTCTTGTGGAAGAGGCTGCTCATACGGGATGACAGGTGAACCAGCGATTTGGATCGTGGGCTGTATTGGGTCTAGTGAAGTGGAGAAGAGAGGAAGAAGTTGGTGGACTGACAGAAAAGATACAAACTATTTTGTGTGATTTTAAAAGCGAGTAAATGTCGCCTCTGGCTGTGACATAGGTCTTACATGTCCGCCGATCAGTCAAGGACTGTCAATTGACAAGAGAAGATCGGTTCTCTTAATTCACGTGAGTTTAGCATTAGAAGGCGTGGATAATAAATTATTAAATAATGGTGAAAGAGCAAAGTGTAAATTACAAAAGAGTATATATTTATATATTTTATTGTACAAAATCAATAAGACTCGCTGAATTGAATTGCTGAAAATATTTCACGACGTACAGCAAAACTGAGTATCGATTCAGGCACTGAAATCTTATTACAATATCATTCTTTGTTAATCAAACTTCGCTTCTTGCTTTACTTTCCGCTTCGTTTGCGATGATCTTCGGTAACTGTGACTGTAGCATTCACACTGTTGTTCATACCAGACACAGACTAACACTCCTCACTTTAGGCCTTACTGATGTTCTCGTCATCACCAAAAACCTCCTTACACGTTTTCATGGGTTACGAAAGCGCGATTCTATATCTCTCCGGAAATCACTCCTAGATCGTATTAATGAATCCTTTCAACGATTTTTATCAAGGTTTCTCGACTCTTCGATATCCTGAATCACCAAGACTTCTGGCTCCGAATCGAAGTCTACATCCTCTTCAGAATTCGTTTGCTCATTTTCATCGTCATCGTTGATCACTTTATCCCTCGTTAAACTTAATTGGTCTTTATCCTGTTTGATCTCGATATCACTTCGTTCCGTCCTGTAATTCAATGCTGATGTACCTACAATCGAATCATCAAAGACGCCCATTGATAACGTGGAGCAAGTTTTTGCATATTGACCATTGCTCCAAATATTGTCCAGCAAAGAATTCCACTTTCTAAAAAACCTCTCATCCTTACTCGTCCCTCTATTCTGAGTAACAACGATCTCCTTAGCCTCTTGCTGAGGTGCTTCGACCTCAACCTGATTTTGACCAAATAATCGAAACGTCCAAGTAACTGCCGCAAATGTAGCAGCGTTGGTAGGAAATGCTCGAATTATAGTTGAATTCAATCCTCTAAACAAGCATGCATAGCCTTCTGCCTGGATGGATTGCCGATAGCAGTCTAACGCATTTGCATATCGACTACTAGGCGCAGCCTGAAGTCTGGACTTGATCACATCAAGAGGATAAGACACAACCCAAGATGCAGTTCCTGCCAATCCGCCCGCCATAAGCATTGTGAGCGTCGAAGTGGGCGCGGACAATTCATTTCTCGTGAGAGCCTCGTAAGTGAAGAAATAAATACCATAACTGGGTGCTTCCCTGAGCAAGGTAATTCCCAGTCCATTAAATATCCCACGATAACCTTCAGTTTTGTAAATATGTTTCAGGACTTGCAGTGGACCAAAAAATTGAGTCCCAGTTGACGATTGCAGCTGCAATCGCGTCTTCGCCAATTCCATGGGACTGCAGATAGGCGTCTGTGCAATTCCAGCCGAAGCTCCAGCCAGGAAGTGTGAGTAGAGTGCCTCCGGATTTGGACTATTTCGCTGAGTCTGTCCATATATACCAAAAACAATGGCGTTTATCACAGCGACACCTGCCATGGGAGATGACATTCCTCGATAGAAACCTGCTATCTAATTATAATAATTACATTTATTTATTTCTTATCTATAACTTTTCTTTGCGCCGTAGCTCCTTACCGATTCCTTTGCAAGGATCGTGCGAAAGCAGTGCCAGGTTCCTCTGTACTTTGGATTTCGATAATCTTGCGTCTGGATGTGGACCTTGATCGTATCCAAAGGATATCCCACCATAATACCCGCGCATCCTGAAAGGTATACAGTGAATAATAATGCATTTCGAGTAATAAATTCATATCGAACTTTAATAAGATATCGAATAAATATCCAAATATCGAATGAGGGATTCGTAGTATGATTTATAATACTTAAATTAATACTCGAGAGAAGTGAACACGACCGGTTATTACAAAGACATAATAATAATAAAAAATCGATAAAAGCCAATCGAATCACGATATGGTTCTATCTTCTTCCATAGGATCAGAATCGAACGAACTTCGATCATGCTTCTTCCACGTATAATGCATGTTGATATCCCGAGAAAATATGAGCAAATTAAATAAAAATTATGCGTGTAACATGATCCGTGATAGAGTTGACCTTTGATATTTCATCATGTTGAAATAGCAATAAAATATCAATTGTCAAAATCCTTTCCTCAAAACGTTGACTACGACATTGACCTACCATTCCGCAACGCATTATCCAGACATAATATCCTTATCGATGAAACGATAAAAAATCAATTTGAAAAATTTATTCAAAACAAAAATGCACGATGAACATCAGTGCTGTGGCATCTATAAGTCGTGTTATTATACTTTCATCTTTATTAATTTTCTTTGGCCTTTACCTCCCACACAACCAGCGGCAAAATCGAGGGCCATGCTTGACCGGTAATTTTCTTCGTTAAACTTTCCTTCCCAAGACACAAATGCTGTCCCACACTAGAATTCCTCTTCCTCAGGATTTGATTCAGGTACGTGGCGCAGGTCGTATGTACGCTAGCTTGAGGGGCTACAATCGAAAACTCGGAATCCATGAAACATCGGCCAGTGCTCTTTAAAACTCGATACTGAAACAAGTAACGAAGATAAATATTATACACTATCTGTCGTGACAAGTTGAACTCACCTTTTGCCGACTACGATTGCTCGTGTGTGATAAGTCTTTTATTTCTCTTTTCTTTCTTTTTTTCGTGCACGTCCAGGCACTAGTGACTTTCGTGGTACAAGAGTTTAACGCGAAACTACCAAGTTATCCGCAAAATTAATCATCACAGTTTTTGGCGCGATGTAAAAATTTTAAGATAAGGATACACGCTCGAATAACGTAAGTCGAAAACAAATTCTTTTTTTTATTAAAATTTTCATGAGTAATTGTTGGAAGATAAAGTAATAAGTTTGTCCTTCTGGCATTACTATGTATTATTGCCATAAAAATACTTGAAATTCCTTTATTTTTGTATAAATATATATTATATAATATTCAATGTTAATTATTATCAAGGAAATTGTTATTTTTATTATAGACTAATTTATTTATACGATTACATACGCCAGTGTTAATATGTTGTATATTCTCTTGCGGAATGACATGACAGTTACTTGAAAGACGATGGTACCAAGTCTCTTATTATCAAGAGTTCTTTGCATTTTGCGCCAAGTAAATGTTTGCAATGCTATTCATAAATATGTTCCAGATGCGCACGAAAGTAACTGATAATTTGTTATCAATTGATTACTGGTAATTTGATTAATCAATTGTATGCAAGTTTGCCATTATTGCCAAAAAAAATAATGAATTGACAGATAGGGTACAGATCAATACTCTCTTATTACTACTTACAATTAGTCCAATTGTCTAATTATATTTGCCAATTGTCTCCATATGTATTCAATACCAAATAACGCATAGTGCACTTTTATTAAAAATAAATATTCCGCCTTTATATTAAAATAAATTATACTTATTTCTCTTGTTTCAATAAAATTGCATTTACCGCTAAACGATTAAAACATACCAGTTGGTACAGCATCACTTCATTTCCGCACGAGCACAGCTGTACATCCTTGCACGGTTTTTTAAGATGCCAATTACGAAAATCTATTTTTGACAATATACTCCAAGAAGCTTTTACTAAATCTCACAAAATAACGAACGAAAGACCTATGGCTTCTCTTCGCAATTTCTACACTCGGACTGAATCTTGCAAATTCTTGAACCAGCTTTCCCAAGTTATAGAGCAAAGATCATCAAACATTTATCTCGTTTGCGATAAACGAATCATTAATATGCTTATATACGTACTCGGATGTTCTAAAGTTATTGCTGAAGGGGATGTTCAATATTTTCAAGTTTCGTCGCGACCTGGCACTAAGAAGGGGCAGCTCGGGTCAGCCGATAACAAAATCCTTTTTCAACTAAGAACAATCACTTTCAACAATACTTCTATCCACTCTATCAACAGTGCAAAAGCTTAGTACAATGCATATAGTAACGATGAAAAGAAGCACCAGAAGAACCATAGCTTCTTTTAGATAACGATTAAAGTTACCCCCAGTTCATTATTACATTTTTTAAAACCAAGAATCATTATTAATCGAATTAATAATAAACGGCATATTATTTATACGGCTCATCAATATCCTTATCCGTATATACGCAGGTATATATATGTAACCAACTACTCTGCAGATACTCGCCTTGATAGTTATGAATGGTTTTGCGCAATCACAATCGCCACTGAAATTATTTTTCTCTTTAACTACGATAGCATTGTTATTATTTTGTAAGAACTTCATAACAACGGTTTGTTTGAGATTATTTGCAAATAACGTTCTCTTCATCATTTCTACTATCAGTCGCTCGTTAACTCTATTATACTGATGGTGCAACGATATACGAAACAGGTTGATAATAAATTCGTTTACAGAGTATCACGTGATGAGACCGTTAATCCCTCTCGTATAATCAGATTTAAAAAAAATAGTAAAGACATACGAACTTCAAAACGGTTTATACGTGATGCACAATGTTTAATTTTAGTAGGAAAATCACGATGAATGACAAATTCTCATGTATTATCGCTATATACGTATACAAAGATCATGTCTCCGTCAGACATGCGGTATTTCAGATTAATTAGGCTTTTTAACTATAATAAAAATATCTCTGAAGACTCTTCAATGTTACTTTTATTGAATAATAAATTCATTAAAGGTATCCGAAGTATCGTATAGAGAATATTTAGCTATTCGTCGTTATACATTTATAATGTTTTATTAAATTCTGATGTCCACCAAATAATTGGATTACGGATTGAATATGTTTCATAATAGATGCTACAATGGCTGTCAGGTACGTTAAAGTATCTTTTTTATTTTGCTGAAAGTCCCATTACTAACGTGGTCGCTTCTACCTTTTATGAGGATTTATGTTAAAAGCTTAGCTCGAGTACAATGGATAATGGATACCATATGTATTGTCACGTAATGTATGATTGTTCTTGATAACAATGCTATTATACAAGATGAATTAATTTTGACAGATAATAAGAAGATTAGGTTAAACAATATATTTTTTATATCTGATATCATTAGAATACAGAAAGAACAGTTGATTGTTTAAAGTGGGCAGATCGTTTTTAGTGAATAACGTTACGATTTATAACGAATCTTGACCTGTTGCTTAAGTGTTTCCTGATAACGGTCTGCGCACATGTATTTTCGTGTGGCTGATATGTGCATGCGTTTTTAACGTTTTTAGATTAATGTCAATGTCACGCATAAGAATTTTTAATACCCTCATTCGGAAAGAACTTGAAAAATGTTTCTGGAAAAAATTTAAGGATCTTTAGGTGAAAATTATTGTTTATAAATTTTTCTTAGTTGCTGGTATACGTACGTTATACAGATTAGCTTAAGCCATTTTATTAATATACGATCCCTCATTAGTAATTCCAAACGAATAAAGTCATATGACGACATGGTGCGGTGTGTTGCGTTTGTCTAAAAAGTAACGGTATCAAGTTTATTTTGCAAAAATACTCCTTAAATATGATTACACCTAAGATATATTTATATTTGGTAATTGTTTGATAAGAGCAAGAACAATAATATGATATATAAACAATAAATATATTAATATAACATATATAAATAGATAATATTATGTTTCTAATATACCTCTGTATCATGCAAGCATGTAGTATATAGTTGCACAAAAAGTGAAATGACTTAAAGTGAAGGAGTGATGTAATTCGGGCTAGGTAGAGTAGATTGTCCAATTTCGCAATGCCAATGGGCTTTGCTGAAGCTAAATAGTAAATTTTGAATGATTTTCCATTGATTCACCACACATTACCTTTTGTAAAAAAGCATTGGCAATAGAAAATATTGCCAGAGGCCTCGGATTTTACTTGCGGACTATACATGCATTGTTGTAAGCATGAAGTTCCGATCTCCCGCTAGATGGCGACATGGAACTGGCAAAGAATAGTGGATAACGTAGATCTCTTCCTAGCCTTTACAGCCAGCTATATCAAAACTGTTCCGGCGCATTCATCCCCCATGAGAGAAATATTGATTTCCATGTTCCACAGTGCACATCATATCCCCACGACACTAGCGCAACAAGAACGTTCCATAAGGGCGTTCCAGTTGCCACATTACCCTGAACACTGACCAACCTTCATAAATTCCTTAAAAACCCTACTGCAAGAGTGTCACACTGTAGGGAAAAAAATGACCAAAATACTGTTTTAAAAAATAATCCTCTACCTCAAGCCCTTTCTAAAGTCCCATATCAATAACGTACAAAGATATACCAGTTTCTAAACCTAGTGAGAAACATCATAGTGCAAGGTAAGTCCGCAGGTTTTATTGTCGCGTGTAATTTTGTCCAACTGTTCCAAAAAGAGGATAGGTCGGAATCGAAATCTTGATATAAATATCCGGAACCACAATCGGTGCATCGACAGCTGTATGAATCAGTAGAAAAATATACAGTACGTTCACAAATCCGACGAGGGCGCGAGTATCAGCTGGACGAATGGTCGTGCTAAATATACACGTCAAGGCACGCGGTGTCTGACCAACTCGGCGCCCAATTCCTTAACCCCGAACGGCGACAGAGCCTTTCCTTCGTTTGACGGTGTGGCGTAAAGAGCGGGCGACGCTCTCCGGGAGTGTATGAGGCAATTGATACTCAGTAAAAGTCAGTTGTAACGCGTTATTCAAGGGTGGGGAAACAAAGGCTCCAAATTGAGACCTGATTATAAATAAATTAAGCATAAACCTTAAAACGGTATTGAGAAGTTTTATTTGAAGAAAATTGAAAATCTTCAACGAGCATTCGTTGCGACATTTATTTTTCAGGTTGGACG
The DNA here is from genome assembly GCA_030142655.1 of Trachelus tabidus. Lineage (NCBI taxonomy): Eukaryota > Metazoa > Arthropoda > Insecta > Hymenoptera > Cephidae > Trachelus > Trachelus tabidus. The sequence continues at coordinate 32,238 of JARQTI010000261.1, read as the reverse complement.
TTCCTGACGTCACGTACTCACGTGGTTGCCGGCTACCTTGGTAAGTGAGCAACCGCGTGGCGTCGTACCTCACATACACTTTTATAGTTGTGCTTATATGTTTATATATATATCAGAGTTTTTATATGTGACTGAAGCTGTGAATCGACTACGTGCGAACTAACATTTGAATTCGTGAGAGCAGCCGTCTAGTGATGTAATTACGAGCGCGTGTTTCTGCAGACTGTTATTGGCCTTGTCGATTTATTGTTCGATTGTTTGAACATTTTTATTTAATTATTTAAATTATTATTATTAATTGAGAAAGTACTTATCTATTAATCAGTTATACGGAAACTACGTTGATGTTAGGAGTGTAATTATAATTGTGGAAAGAGATTAAAAAATATTAAAAAATTCTAAGTGTTTAAATGAATAAGGTTTGTACAAGAAATTTGAGATTCATATATTTTCTTTTGTTAATAATTTATAATTGCCAATGACATGTATGTCATCAGCCATGAAATTTTTATATCACCTCTTGGCCCTGTCATTAGTTATACGTATGTATATCCATCATTATAGATATATTTGTGGTTGTTTTTAAAGTAAGCGAAATACAATCCCTGTGATATTACGTTACTATGAAATGTCTTCAGGACAAAAAAAGATAACGTCGTTTCAGCGTCCTACTGTTATCTATTATATATCACGTTTCTCCTTTCAAACAGTAGCTGATTACTAGTCGTACCCTTTGTTCGTTAAATTGTAAATTATCGACGTATATGATGGTAGAATAGTCACTACACTGCACAGGATCAATAACGCCACTCCACACGTTGATAGATATGAACAGGTCTTTACGATGATATCAAACTAGATACGTCATGTACACATTTCTATATCGGGTACATCAAATTGAACTGGCTAAAAATCAATTAAAGGAATACGCATGTACCACATTATAGAATTTTATAATATGTATAATAATATATAATAATTCTCATGCTAGAATCTGTACAAATTTAGTAATTCGATTTGCGTTCGTGAATTGGCCAATTCGATTAACCCTGACAAACCGATACGCGTAAGAAGTAAGGATACGAACGTGAGATTTTTCCATGAGTTGGGCAACTAGCCAAATTTACTGACCCGCGCAGATAGGGAAAGTTTAACACGTGACTGCAGTTGGCAATGGCTGCTGCTAGTTTAACGTCAGTAAATAATATCTAACCCTTATGACGATTATTCACAGATAGAGATGAACATTCCGAAAACGGACGCTCTGTTGTCAGTCGTATTACCAAGTGAAATCCCAACTTCGCCCAGTTCGCAACAACTTTTAAATCCGGACCAACAGGTATTTTCGATAAAGTTTACTCCTGGGGATTCTATTTTTGTATACGCGTTACTTATTTATTTATTTATTTTTGTTTCATAGGACGAGGAGGCATCTGACTGTCCACTTCTCACGCCAAGCCCACCTCCTGAACAAATGCATAAGCCTCTGGAAACTGCCGCTATTTTTAATCCTCTTGAGGACACACCTTTAGAGATGACACCTACAGAGGCTTTGGAAAATATTAATTCCGAGGACGGTCTTAATGCATATATGAACATTGTGAACAGTTGCAGCAAACCCCTGAACGACGGTACGTACATACATTGACAATAATTATCCACTTAATAACATGGATTGGGATAAAGATTTAACTGTATCATATACCTGCTATTTGTGCATTATTATGGACAAAAGCCAAAGCATTCTGTTCTATCTTGTTAACTTGGTGGCAGATATTTAAATAATTTGCAGACACCAAATTCATTTTCACTTTGATATACGCTTTACGTATAAGACTGTTGACGACGGCAGTTTCTACATTGCGGCATTTCATTGGATTCTAGCAAAATCGTGTTAATCGAATATCCGAATACAGTCCAATAAATTTAACGAGACGCAACTCTAATACACCGTATTAAAAAATTAATATTTCTTAATTTTTAAGGAAGAATAATTTTAAAATATTCCTATTTTCCGATATTTAGTAATGCTTTCGATGCGGTTGATATTCAATCTTGTTTACGTTACCCCCAGTAGGACAAAAAAGAAAAAGAATATATATTCTCCTGAAAGTTTAACAAAAGCAGGTGTCTCATATAAAAATATTCCAATTTTAATATGCCCACACGGTTAAATATATTCACGCTAAAAATTTTGCTTATTAAGAAAATCGAACCAGATCCTCACGACTATTCAATTTCACTGTTACAATCGGTATTGGCTTCCATAGTCAGTATATCAAACTAACCGCCAGGCACATGTCTCGCATCAATTTAGTAATTGTACTTGACTCATTTATCAATCACTTAACCTCGTTTTACAATGAGGAGTTGTCACGCAAAATAACTGTCTGCAAGATTCGTTCAGGACACGCAGAATCATCGGTTCGATTATATTACTTATCATTGTGATTCACATCGCAGTCAGGCTGTACTGTAAATGCTCGTGAATGATGATTTATTACACTAATCTTATTGCATTTTAGAACCAAGTTCAAGGGATCCAATGGTAGAATCTACCAGCAGCAGCGAAAGTAGCAGTGATACCAATGAACCAGTATGTGCTCAATTATTGACCCAGTTGAATACCGCTTATCATCATTTAGCACCCGACGCGCAGGCTCTGGTAAGTAAACAGAATTTCCTTTATTCCTAAAAATTTATTAATACGATTAATACACCGTTACGAAACGATTCTAACAGTGAAAGATACTCCCTACATACGTATTCGCCGATTTTACGTCAAGGAAATCGCGCTTTGGACAACGCACCAAAACAAATGACAGCTGCCAACTGTCTATTTTATATATGTATAAATCATTTTATCACGTTACTTAACACCTACTACTTGTCTCGCCACGGCCAATCATTCAATTCTCAAATGATCTTAATAAACTCAATCTCATTTTACGCGTATGACGTAGTAGCATTAGTTAGAAGTGTTGTCGATTTTTTAATTTTTTGACAGTATCCACGTCAAGTCTTTTACATATATTTTATATATATCAAATATATATTAATCCGAATAACGTTTTGTATATTTGACAAATTTCTAAATATGCAAAACACAAATTTTTGGTTTGATACCGTGGTTACCAACGCGTGCTTCTTGAATACTTTCTGCGAAAGTAACCCTGACTGTCATTTTTTGGACTGAATTCTTAAGCTGTTTGGCACAGATAAGAAATTCCATCCTAAATACACTCTACGACATATGTTAGAGTGCACCAATTGTATCGAACTCTCGAATGCTTTGCGTCACTTTGCAATTTACTACTTGTTTGGTCTTTATTACCACGTGGGTTATCAATTCCACCTGTCAAATTAAATTGACGCTATATAGATGGTTTTGTATTTCAAAATAGTCTAGTGAATATTTCCATCACTTTGACTTTAGAACTTAAACGCGCGGTCGCAGTTCAGCCAATCTATATCTTCATCCGGTCGTATTTTCAGTGTCAGTCAGTTTTTGACAGACTGATATTTCCGCTTAGCAAATAGCTGTTAAACGCGAAAACCAAGACATCGCCTGATGATTCTTGGACGATCCATCGGAGGCAGGGAGATTTATAAGTCTGTACTAATCTGCTTTTTGCTTTCTAACACCATCGAAAACTAAAACCATAACTCTTCAGTTTTACAATCAGGAGAATGGCGGGAAGCCTCCACTCGTTGGGATTCAATTGGTGGTACCAAAGACCCCCAAGGACTACAGATTTATGTCATGGAATTGGCCGTTAATTCGAAAAACTTGCTTCTGGTCCTTTATGTCAGTACTCGTTGGATGCACTGCACTGGTTATCGGTGTTATCGCCACCATGCCAAAAAGGTACGTCATGAACCAATTACAAAGAAGACTAATGCGAAAGTCAAATCTTGAAACGATTCTATTGAATAATTCATATAAACGATATACTTCTAAAACCCACGAAAGAAGTATTACTGATGGAACACAAGGTAAAAACTGCAGATATGGGCAATGTTAGAAATTTTTATTCACCGTTATAATAGTTACGTACTATCGATGGTTTATGACTATTGCATTACTGAATAGAAAATTTTTATATAGTCCATTTGTAATTATTACTTTGCGTTCCTGTGGGTAATAAATATTTGTATGATTTTGTAGAATTTTATGTTTTTGGTTAGCCCACTTAACGGGTTTAATAATTGTATATTAGCAGCTAGGTTGGAAGGAAATTATTGCATAATATATGTGCTGGTCAAACATAAAATGTAAAGTCCTTAGTACGAAAAACGTGTAATTTATTAATATAAGCAATACAAATTAACGGAAATATTATAAATCTAGGTGCGATCCACCAGCGGAATGGTGGCAAGGCAGTCTCTTCTATGAGATCTTTCCAGCATCCTTTCAAGACTCATCCCATATTGGAGACGGTGTGGGAGATCTTCCTGGGATAATAATGCGACTTGATTATCTGAAAAATCTTGGAGTTCAGGGAATTCGGTTGAATTCCATTTTTCCAGCTACTCATTACCCAGAACATTTTTCAAATATAACCAGCCTAACGGATATTGAGCCCCATCTAGGAACGATGAATAATTTTACGTCTTTAGTATCGGAAATACACCGAAGAAACATGACGATCATATTAGATATACCACTGTATCCGTTCGTAAAAGATTTCGGCGAGGAAACCTTTCACTCTTCAGAATTAAACAATGCAGGCAAAGCGGTGCGTGAGAGAAGTGCCTCAATTTTACCGGATGTCACTCCAACGCCTGAACCATCTGCTCTTCTTCAAGTACTAACTGTTCTCTCGACAGTTCCTTCAGCATTGGAAATGCCAAAACCGGAAGTTCTCTCATTGCACAATTACGCAGCTCCAGATCACGTGGTCACGGCAGCCATTAAATTTTGGATGAAGAAAGGTGTCGATGGATTCTATCTGAAGGGACTGGAGCACTATGTCAAAGAAAAAAACTTTGTTGAACTTTTGAGACATTGGAAAACTATACTAGGTCCATACCGGATATTGATCTGCGACATGGGCGTATTACAAGACGCACCAAATGATCTTGTCAAGAATGTAATACTGAATAAAATAGATCTAGTAGACGTGACATTGCGCGTCAACAATGGAACCCAGGATATAAAATATCAAATTGGAAATATTACCAGGGGCGTCTTGTTCGAAAAACCAGGCAATCCTTGGGTCCACTGGTCAATCGGAAGTGTGAATACCAAACGGATTGCGTCTACACTAAGTGTTGGGAATGCTAGTATAGCAGTTGCTCTATTGGGATTGATGCTTCCGGGAACACCTAGTATATTCTATGGGGATGAGGTACGACAATATAATTAATAAATATAACAATTTTATTATGACAAAATATAATTTATTTTAATTCTTTTATTATCATTAGATAGGCCTTATGGATTGTGATTGCAAGGATCATCAGGATTTAGCACACGTTCATAATTTAGTTCCTATGTTATGGGACAGCATAGATGGTTCCGGAGTTAAATTCTCATCCCATGGTACTATCCCCTGGTTGACAGGATCCACCAAATCGTCAGAAACTACTCTAACAGGAACAATCTCAGAAATGGCTAAGCTGAGACACGTTACACCTGGTTTATACGTGAAGGCGATATATAAGGATACCAATGGTACAGTTAATTGTGATGTCAGGTAATTGAATTATTTTAATATTCATCATTAAATGAAAATCAACAATATCTAACGAATCGAATATTATTTCAGGTACACGACAGATGAACTGATCGTGGTGGAACGATGGTATCCGCGTAGAAATTCATATGTTTTCGTAGCTAATCTTAGCAATGAAACACGTACTAAGGATCTTTCATTCCTTTATTATGGCGGACACGTTGTTGTGGGGCCAACCAGTAAACTCAACCGGAACGTATATTTCAAGGAATTAACTATTCTACCTGGCGAAGCTTTTGTTATAAAATTGGATAAATGAAATGCCAGTGTCGCTACGATGAAAATATCTTCAATTCGTCAGAGCCTCGATTACGTTGTTTAAATTAAGCGTTCGAGTTAAGTTTAACGGTGATTTCGGTTTACATACTCATATTAACCATTCTGTAAAAATCATCCGCTACGATTAATAATCGTACCATATGAGACTCGCGGGTTTCCGGAATTGACTGAACTTGATCTAATGTTCCTTTGATGGGAAATACTATTTTAATTGAACAATTCACGATGTGATCTTCGAATGCGTGAAAGGAAGCGACGGATTACAAATAAGTTTGTATTCTATTAATAATTATTGTCGAGCCGATGAATTTTCTGTGTTGCGCATTTCACATTCCACATGAAGAAACGACTCAACGTCATTTCTTTTTGTCGTTTCTGGTGGAAAACGATTTTCGTATAAATTTGCCGAGTGTATGCGTACTTGAATTGATTTAAAAATGGCGTTACGAATGGCGATGGAAGGTCCGTTTAGCATTTTCAAATGCGTTGAGATTATTTAAACTCATGCATCGTTTTCTTCTATTATTCGTATCAGACATTCGGACAATAATTCTGTATAATTAAACAAAACCATAAGACTGGAATGTTAACAATGGTGAACACTTTTAACGTTCGTAATCGTGTTTTAACATTTAAGTGCTCACATCTCGTCCACAGAGACAAATTTAACGCGAACACTTAAACGTTAAAAATGGATTCTTTTCGTAAAAAGACATAAGCAAGAAAGAAATGATGCGCAAATTCATCCCTTTCGCCAATTTACCTAAAAATTGAAAGTAACCCGCGTTCCGGATCTCAATTATGATTCTTACGAAACAATGGTTTTTCTTATATTCTATACATTGGTTGATATTCTTATTATGATCTAAAAGATTAAAGCATTTTGCGTGAAACAATAGAGGTATTGAAATAAATTCTCTTTGTATAAGCATTACGAGGAAGATTGAGAACCTACTGTATCTATTTCTCACAAGCGGTTCGCTATGATATACTTTGGTATATAAGTATCGTAGTAGAGCGTACTAAACGAGGTTCCCTCAATCCCCACCGCGGAGCTACCATCGAAGTCCTCAGTGACTCTCAAATTGCTCTGGGGAAGGTCCTTGGATCTCGGGCAGAAAGTGCCGTAGTGTAATTAGACTACTAGCCTCCGCCGTCTTACTCTCAATTTAAGACAGGAAGCCCATTGGGCCGATCTTGGAGTTTGGGCGCGAGAGTATTGGTCAGAGTAAAGCGATGTGATGGGGTCGGTATCCTTAAAGTTTACTTTGGGATTCGATAACTAAACAGGGCCTATTCCGAGGAAACTTCAACCCCTTTTTTATATTTAACCTATTTTTTCTATTCATACTTAGATATACTTGCCATACTTGAACATGCGATATATTATTACTCTGAATAACTTCACACACTTTACGTCACAACTTTTCTAAGAATTTACTTTGCTATTCTTGGATTGAAGTAGATCTTATCGAGTGAAAGATATGTCAAATAAACTAAAGGTGAAAAAGTTTGTTATATATCGCTTTGAAAAATAACAAATACTGAAACATTTGTCAACTAATACTGCACGTGTAGGTGCTCATTGTGCCAAACTGAAATTTAATTAAATTTACCATTTCTCTTGATCGATGTATTCAAATACTTTGTTCAACTTAAAGTCTATTCAGACTGAAAACTCCATGTTATTTGATGATGTACCGACTAATATGTTAATAGTTAGTACTATGTGTATAAAAAAATACAAAAATACAAATGTTACCATTTGAATGTCGATACTAAAGTTCTCTGTTTTCACACGTGTGAATATTAGATTGTTTTATAGGAATCAGTGATTTCACCTAATGGTTAGAAACCTAAATGTACCATACCACTAAAATAAAACTCCCCGAATAGGCATTCTTCTGAAATATCATTACTCTGTTATGTCGGTGAATATCTATGTATATGTTATATTGTATTTTCGATACATCGGCATTTCGGAGAATGACTATTGATGGAATTTCATTGTGCGGTCCGATATACCTATTACAGTTTGAGCTCTAAGTGAAATCATTGGTAGACGTTTTAAGGGATATACAGGATTGATGATAAACGTTCGTATTTAAATGAGATTCCGACGATTAAATGACATTTTTGGAAATATATATTTCTGCGATTTCTCGCATTTTCTATCTCACATGTTGTTTCCGTTAGAAAATGTTTTGCTGCAATTATCATGTACTATATCAGGTTTTGAATACTCTGTTAAATATTGCGTAGCACTTGATATTTTGTATAGAGCTACCGAGTGCACGCATGGTATATTCTTGTAAAGTATTACTATTGTCTACGGACACTATAATTATAAGTGACTATTATGTTATTATATTTAAAAGAAAATATTTTGGATTGAATACTTTCTTCTGTACATGTATTGCAAATTTGCGAAGTTTTTTCAACTTTCTGAAGATCTTTAAACTACCGTCAAAGTATAGTTTACTGTCGGCTATTCGTTAACGGAAAATGAGTAACAATGTACAGTTGTACGACTGACGTAGTGGATATTGTAAAGGTGTATAATAAATGATACTTAAAATAAAGCAAATCACACTTGAATTCATTTGCTAACTTTACACTGATAGCAATTTATTTAAAGATTATTTATAGAAAAGGCTAGCACTGATGAAAATAGTTTCCTGTATTTGTTTTGTAGGTATTAAGTAATTCACTAGCCCGGAAAAAAATAGTAAAATCATATAAGATATATGACTATCATTACGTTCGCTGCTCCTGGAAGCTGCTTCAATTCATCACAATCTATTTATTGAAAATTATTCATGCTTCATTAGAATCTTCGAATATTATTGACATTTCCTTAAATGATAACTCTGAAATGAAATATTAAAACATGATAAAAATATTTACATAAATGCAAATAAGTTTAATTTCTTAGATTTCAGATACTAACATCTTCTGCTATTTTTGTGAGAGTCTCAGCCACTACGTGGCCAACCTGTTGAACCATATCATAGAACAAACTATGCTTATTTTGCAACAAAACGAATGGATGATCGAATTCCTAAGAAGATAAAACGTTAATAGATTAAAATTAGTTATGAAATAAATCTGACAATGTATAATGAGACGAATAAACAAATTATATAATTAAACTTACCACCATGGATCCTGCATCCATAACCAGAATCTTACTGCTATCCATAACCGTGTTCAGTCTGTGTGCTATCGTAAGTACTGTACAATTTTCAAATTTTCTTCTAATGGTTTTTTGAATAAGAAAATCAGTCCGTGGATCTACGTTAGCTGTAGCTTCATCAAGCACCAAAATTTTATTATTCCTAACAACGGCTCTAGCTAAACAAAGTAACTGCCGCTGCCCCACACTGAAATTCGAACCACCTTCTTGTAATTTTGTATTCAAACCAGCTACCAATTCGTTCACAACTTCCTTCAGTTCAACTTCTTCAAGGGCTTGCCAAAGTAACTCATCCGAATATTCATCGAAAGGATCCAAATTTCTTCGTACTGTTCCTGAGAAAAGCACAGGTTCTTGTGGAATAATACTGATCTTTGAACGAAGATCGTGTAATCCCAAAGATTTTGCTGACACATTGTCAATCAAAATGTCTCCTTCGATAGGTGCTAATCGAAATAGAGCGGTAATTAAAGATGATTTTCCAGCACCAGTTCTACCAACGATTCCTATCTTCTCACGTGGCATTATTACAAAATTTAAATTTTTCAGCACTGGAGGTTCTTCAGGAATATATGTGAGGTACAAGTTTTTAAATTCCACACGTCCTTCCATTGGCCAATTCTCATTTGGCTTATTATCAGGTGTACTCTCTAATGGTGGTTCTTGTTCTAATTTACAATATTCCAGGATTCTTTCAGTGGACGTCATTTGGTTCTCCACTACAGCTACCTGACGTATGCCCCATTGTAATATTCCTGTGAGTCCGATACACTGGCTGATTACCAAACCCAGGTTACCCACATATATGGAACTACTGAGCAGTACTAAACTGAAGGTGATTGTGGCAGTATAAAATAGACAAGCTATATCAAGATAGAACGCAAAGGCTCTTGAACCAGATATAGAGATGAACCAGGAAGAAGAGTGAAGATCTTGATGGTTATCGAATTCAGATATTAATGTTTTTTCAGCATCGAATGATCTGATAGTTGCTAGACCTTGAAGAGTTGCACTAATGTGACCAAATACTGGAGATCTAGCTGTAAAAAGATTGAATTTTAATAGTTAGTATAAAATTAATACACAGAATTTTGCTAATGTGTTGAGGTATTATTTTTAAACTTACTTATGCCTTCTAAACGTTTCACACTACGACTGGTACTAATGTAAAATATTGCTAATAGATAATATATTAATCCTGCACAGGCCGTGGGAATCATCAACCATGGATTTACAGAGGCAACTATAATGATCACAGCAATTACCAGTAGACTAACTTGTATAACGTCGATCATACCCATAGGCAATCTTACGTCCACAGCTTCCATGTCTTTGGAGAATCTGTATATATGAAAACAAATATATGTATGTATATAAGTATGGAAGTACCATTTCTTGTTACTAATGTATATAGTCAAACAGTTGGTAGAAACTGTTTTTCAATCCTTCAGAAACTTTCGAATTTACTTTTAATTATCTTATTTAATGCGTAATTAAATTTGGAAAATCGTTTATGTACACAAGTGTATGTCTATTTGCTTATGGTGTCAGTTACCTATTCAAAATCCGTCCTGATGTATTGGAATTGAAAAATCGCATAGTAGCACGGATGATACTATAGAACATATCAGCATGTAATTTTCTTGAAGATCTCATACAAACTCCAAAAAAGGCGAAAGTTCTTAAAAATGTCAATATTATAGTAGCTACAGTAAAACCACTGTATAAGTAAATGCACCAGTCTCGGGAAATAACCGATTGCCATTCTGTTTTCGTAGTTCCATTCGTATGGTTCACGAATGCTTCCTCAACGTTAACCCAATACGCGATGAAGTAATCTCCGCCGCTAGCAATAGTTTGATTAAGTATACAAATAACAAACATAGACAATACAAGGCACGTGTTTCCAGCTGCTCTGAAATAGGATATATAAACTGTTCCAGTAATGCGTCCAACAGTTCTAGACTCTGCAACCTCAACAGGATCATCCTGTAGAGCCTCTTCTGATCTGATACTCAAAGTCAAGGATTGTTTACTGTTCCTTCGTGTATTTTCAACTTCATCCTGAACTTCTTCGACACATTCCAGATATTTAGTCAAGTCCAATCCAGATGCTTGTAACTCGTCAAAACTACCATCAGCCTGTATAGCACCATTGTTCATAATTATGATACGCTCGACGTTCTTCAGATATTGAAATTGATGCGTCACCAAGATTCTAGTTTTTCCTCTCAAGTATCCATCTATACACTGTTCAAAGATGTGTTTCCCCACATGAGCATCTACCGCAGAAAGTGGATCATCCAGCAGATATATATCAGCCTCAGCATACACAGCTCGAGCTAAATTGATTCTAGCACGTTGGCCACCACTCAAACTGATACCGCGTTCACCCACAATTGTTTTATCACCATAAGGAAACAAAGTTAGGTCTCTTTTTAGTTGGCAAACATCTATTACATTATCATAACGCACTTTGTCCATTGGGCGATCGAACAAAATGTTTTGTCGAATTGAGGAGGCAAATAGCCATGGTTCCTGGCTAGAGTATGCGATTTTTCCATAAGTTTCCATAGTTCCACTTTGAAGGGGTAGCTCACGAAGTAGAACTTGAAGAAGGCTACTCTTGCCCGCTCCTACTTGGCCTATTATAGCTATTAATTGACCAGGTTTCGCAGTTAGATTAATATTAGTCAGTGTATCATCCTTGATATCAGTAATCCACTTTGCTGTAGCGTTTGTAAGAGATATGGCAACTGGTGACGCCAGAAATTGCTTAGATTTATGTTCGTAATCAGTCACAACATGTTTCTCCACCTCTTTGTGAAGCAAGAATTTTTCTATACGTCGTATTGATATTAGTGACTCGGCAATTTGATTAATACCTACAAAAGGTTTTTATTCGTGTTATTTATGCAAGAGATAACAGACACCTGTAACTCTATTAGCTTTTCATATCAACTTCGGAATACTTACTCAAGGGAAATGCAATAGTCATGCTCATACGAAGAACATCATAAAATGCAGTTATCATAAAGACTTTCTCAGCAGTAATATTTTCGCCTTGAAATATGTAAATCAAAATGGTTACAAAAAGTCCAAGACGTGGGACATACATGTCAAATGACAAAGTAGTACCCTGTACAATAGCATTTTTTTGTATAGCGTTCACTTCTTTTCTGAAACATTTGTAAATATCATATTAGTTATCGTGATGTCAAAATTGTCCAATTTAACGTTCTCGATAACGTACTTTCGTGCCTTTGCAACCAGATACGAAAATGGCTTTTCCCATGTATACATCTTGATGACTTGCACCCCATTTATAATTTCGTTCATCAATCTGAGTCTCTCGTCCGTGCGTAAGGCACACATCAGTGTTAATTCTGATGTTTTTTTCCCTAGGTATCCTAAGAATATTATATAAATATATATATATATAGTTGGATGAAGAAATTTCATGTAGCTTAAAAATATTAACAATCCTTCACTCACCTTGTAGAGGTACAAAAATTAACAAAGTACACATGCCAGCTACTGCAGACCATCCAACTTCTTGATATATGAAATATGTTATCACTAAGCTTTGAAGTGGACCTAACCAAATGTAATGGAAAAAATATACGGCATAGTCGAGCCTATTGACATCATTACTGAGAAGATTGACCACCTAAATACCAATAATATTTTTTATATAATTTTTTTTTTCATAAATTAAATATCACCAAATTTTGAATTAAACTCCATTCCTCCAAATGTCCTACCTGACCAACCGTAGTCTCGACAAGTGCAATTTTAGACAGCCTCAAAATTTTTCTGTATGCTAACGTACTGCAGGCAACCCTAATCTTCATTCCCATGTGCATTATACCTTGTAGGGATGAATGCGCTAGGAAACAATTGAGCAAACCGAAAGTAGCCATTACTCCGGCCCAAATGTACGCTTCATTTTCAACAACATTCGTGTTCCGGTCTTGGTTAAAGCATCGTAAAGGCCATTCTACAATGCAACGGGATACGTATCGCGGAACGTATAAGCGGAGCGATATTCAACTTTATATTTCC
>JARQTI010000259.1:0-22539 GCA_030142655.1 Trachelus tabidus | reverse complement strand
CAATACTTTTTGTTAGAGGAATTCACTGCACTCCTGTACTTGGCGTAGTTTTTTACACGTAAGTGTTTTTGGGGGATTGTAAAGACTGAAAGAGAACATGGCACACGTTAGACATTTTAAAGTTTTTGGACGGTTTGCTTAAGTTTCTTTTCTTTTTACTTTGATTTACTCTTACATGTTGTCGAGGGCATAGGAAAATGAGACATGAATTTTCGTTACTTTTTATTTCATATACTAACTCATGTTTCTAAATATAAAAAAGGTCGACTGACTTGTAATTTAGAATTGTGTAAGTTTGCTTACGGATGGTCTCACATGTTTTATTTCAATACCTTCTCTTTCTTTAGTCAATTAATTAAGAACTTTTATGAAAAATTATTTTCAAAATTTCGAATGTTACGATATTATTATCCAAATTTTATATATTTCTTCTTTATTGGTTTTGGCTACACTAAATATACAGGCTATTTTGTTGTAAATGTTCGATCATTTACACAGTACATAGTACTTCAATCACAGAAAACAATGGATAATCTCACTCATTCTTAGGCTTTTATTTTTTGTATTTAGCATTAAATTGTCCGGAATTCTAAAGCTGGAAGAAAGATATGTTATATACAGAGACCTTCGCTGGATATAATATGCAAATAACTCAGAATCATTACGTAATAATAAAAACAATGGCATGCTTTCTGTTTTTTGCTTTTGACACCCGATCATTGCGGCATTGTAGTTACAATAAATTTTTATAACGGTTCAAGTAATAATTTGCGTTAAAATGATGGTCTTGTAATAATCATGATAAAATGCATCATTTTTATATTTTATATTATCTTATACATTTGAGAAAGATAATTTTGAATTTAGAAGATCTTTGCAATTTTATTTTACCACGAATTACGGAGCAGATGGAGAAAGACGTTGCGTGTAATTTAGCAGACGAATAGAAAAATGCAAATAAATCATACGATATTGTATATATCAAGTAACATTGATGCAATTTTAAATTGGTCATGTGTGCAATTTATTGTGTTAGTCGTAAAGAAATTGCTTTTTGTTCAGAGCATGAAATGGATCATACCTCGTGACGTAAGAACGTGCATAAGATGTGGGCAATGATTCCGCTAAAGAGATCGAAGGTTACGTACATAAATGTGGCCAAGAGAAAATACCTTTTTGTTGTATTTCCTGTTTTAGTTTTATCTAGATAAACTGAGTTCTTGATGTAGCCAATCTGTAAATTGGAGAGGAAACAATAATTACGTAAACGATTATTTATGTGGTTACCTGATAATTTAATATTGTTAGTATTTTTTTACCTTTGGCCACACTTATTGCTTTTGTATACTTTTATACGCTGTTTAACAAAAGTATTGTCACCTCTTTTTTTATTATAGTTTTTCTGAAGGACACGGTAGGATGGAATATCCGTAAAATGAGATGAAAATAATTGAACGAAAATGTAAAACACGTGGAGTGGTAAATTACATAAACTATTATTTATATTGCTATTGGATAATTCAATATCGTTAGCTTTTTTAAAATACTTTTTCTAAAAAAAAAAATGCGTTCACTTAGCACGACAGGGTAGACTGGTAGGAGCCTACCATTTCTGTTGATTCTTCGCTCTGATTGGTCAACTTTGACTTGCTCCGATTTAAAAACTAAGAGCTCCCGGACAAAGTCAAGGTCATTTTCGTGATCAGTGAAACCTCTCGAACACCGCCATACCACCGGGTCAGGTAATTTCGGAACACCCTGTATATTCATTATTCTGTACCAATTCTTGTCGTCTTGATTGGTGAACAAAAACTTTTATTAATTATTTCCCGTGTCGTCTCCAATACTAGTTAGGATATTAGTTCTTGAAGTAAGAGGAAAGGTTTGAGACGGTATAGGGAATAACAGGGGAAAATGTGTGCCGTTGCGGTGCATCAGAGCCCAGTCACACTTGTCAAACACCCGTTCGAACGGAACTCTCGACCAATAGCGCAATATGAATTCTCTGGACGGGTTGTACTATTGGTAGCCAGTCCGCGTTCTAACCCGCGTTTGCCGAGTGTGATTGGGCTTTTAATGGTCTTAATTGCATCTGCTAGATTCCTTATCATTTTTTATCTGTTCGTAATAAGATACACAGATAGACGTTAACATTTTAATATTCGTATTGAGTCAAAGGTTGTCGTGTTAGATTACTTTTCATCGCAATGGTGTCACAATTGGAGAGACTTCGGCGCTTTTTCAGTAAGTCGTTAATCCTCGCTGGTTACAGATATTTCTTTTTGGTCATATAACTATCGAGGGTCTGTGAATTGAACTGCGGGAGATTCTGCTCCTGTATTTTAACTTGATAAAAAATTATTCTGTAACTTGTCCTTTCTTAATCTTGTACGTCACTGAGGAAGTGGGTTGCGTACGCACAACAATAATGGTTTTTAAAATACATGTATTTTGAAAAAGCAAAGGTAATTTTGTGAAAAGTGAAATTTCGTGAGAATCGTTGGGCGTCCTTGTGTTACCCATGAAGAGTGAGCGGGGGTAAGCTACTTTGTTAAATATTTATCTTTCACATTGATTCAATTGAAATTGTCATTGGCTTTGTATTGTGATATCGTGCAAAATGAGGAATAAAATGAGTTTTGGGAAATTTGGTTTGTTAATAATTTTTTTTTTTCAAATTAATCGCTTATTTTGGTATACCGTAGTAAACATGTTTTCTTAAATTTTTTTATATTGTGCGAAAATTACGTTATATTAGCGTGCGTTGTGATTCTTCAATAATATGCTGTTTTGTGATTTATTTAGATGCCTCTTAATAAATTATTAATAGTTGTATATTGGTTGTTGGACAAGGATGAAGACCATTTTTTTTAATTTGATAGAATCTTTTTTATAATTTTATTTTACAACTTTGTAATTAATGACTCGGTGTCATTTAATCATATGGCTAAGAGAAGTAATTCGTTTTATCGCTCAAATTCATTATGAATTAATAAATAAATAATAGCAAAAAGTGCTGTAGTGGTGGCGTGAAAAAGGAAAGATCTAAAATCTTTTAGGCCTCAACACACGTATGTAAGAGGCATAAATGAGAAAAGAAGGAAGCATTTTTTTCTTTTGTTCATGTGTATATGTATATCATTTCGTAATTCACCACAGAATCATAATTTATTTTAAGCTCTATGACAATACTGAATAAACTTATCTTAAATTGCCAGACCGATTAATTGTCGATAAATTCAGGACGTCGATAGGATCTACGTACATTTTACATGATACTAGTGTCATGTGCCGTGCGTTTGGACTCAACTTTTTCTCATATATGCAAATAAAAGAAGGATATCAATAAGAAATACGGACTGCGGCATTATGTGAGGAGGCTACCTTCTTGTCGTATCGCACCACGAACGTGCCTAGAACCGCGCAAACCAAAAACTCTAGGATTCACTCGCACTGATAAAACCGCTGAATTTATGAGATTTGTCCCCGCCTGTCCACCAATTTCCTGCATAAAGTAGGATGGAACAACGAAAGCAAATCAGTCTCTAGATATTCATCAGAACGTATAGTTCGGGCTAGAATTGCTCCTCACAATTGCATTGCGCGGCGGTTATAATTCTCACGGGAGTTCTGCGTTCTGTTACATATCGCCGTTTGTAAGCCGATAAAGTCGTATTGAGATCAAAGAGTTGCACGTGTAGTGTTATCAGTCGATGTGAGATTAGTTATAAGTTCATCTGCTTTCCGCCACAAACAATATTGTCGTGTAGTTTAAGTGTATTATAAAATATTGATGGACCGATCGCTGGGGCGAGGACAGAGTGCGAACATCGAGGCTGTAACCGCGTCTACAGTTACATACCGATAGCGTAAATACGTGTGCGTAGGAATTAGTGACAATGAGTGCGAAGACGGCGTCGCAATATCTTCTTTTATAATCCTAGCTTGTAAGACCATCCAGTATCTTTTATAACTTTGTTTCCAATGATTATCATTATCAGTAACATTTGGGTTGTAACAATGTATTTAATATTAGTTCAAGGGGAACTTCGGATCTTTTGATTTAAATAGAACATACAATAATTCCTCATTCTAACGACAATCTAAGGAATTAGGCCCGTATCGGACGGCAGTCAGAAACTTACCTTAAACAAAAATAAATACATAACAACTTCTACACTTAGCCCGGGAGATTAATTTTGCTAGACGCGTAGTAACGTCTTACACGTCACAATAGGACTGATTCGTTATCAAAAATCAGCAGGTTGAACCTGTGTAGATTAAAAATCACGTGGATACCGGCTGTTAACGAGAGCTAATTAATATAAGTACGGACAGATGCTGACACATTGTGCGATTGTTAAAATATTGACAGGATAACTTCAGTCATTCCTTTAACTTGGCTTTTAATCGACGATTATGCGGACTCGACTGTCTCACCACAATCATACTTTAGATCAAATTTCATTGATCTGCGTACGCCTCTCGAACTAAAATTGAATTTTGATAATGACATATTAATTACGACGATTCGTCGCAATTTCATGATCGCGCAGTACATTTGGGTAAATAGTCAGGATATAGGAAATAACATTGAACAATTCGTATTAATTGTTAGAAAATAAAAAAAAGTTGCAAATTGAAACTTGAAATTTGCTTCCTCGGAATCGTAAGTAGTGTATGAAATCCCTATATGAAGCAGCATTTTCATTTTCTTTTTAATCTTTGGCTTCTTCATAGATGAATCTTCATCTGCTTCCGACGATTCAGAGGAAGCAAATTGCAAAATTTAAACTCTTGGCTTCCTCATATAGCGACTTTGTACACTATTTACGATTCGGAGGAAGCAAATTGCAAATTTCAACTTGCAGCTTGTTTAACGTGAGTCCCCCTGCCTCTCACAACCTGGGATGCTTCATACTACAGAGAACGCATGTAAGGATAAGTCTGGCTTAGTTTCCACCGTGCAAGTTTACACAAAGTTTAGAGGCCTTATTGGTCAATTCCGTTCAACTGCTATAAGTGATTGGTTAACTCTGTTTAAACTCTGCACGGTGCAAGTAAGGCCTCTCTTGCATGATCTTTTCGGGCCTAATATTTTTGAATCGGCTGAAATTCAAAAACTTGAATATATGTATAATCAGATCCGTTTTGTCAATCTCCGCCAAATTTGAAACATGTCACGGCTAAATGAAGTTCTATACTTTTGTAAAATTGGAGCTCAATGGGTCAAAGTTAACGTGAGTTATATTGATAAATTTAATTTTTGGAAAAATTCAAAATATCATAAAATCAAAACTTCTCGATGGATTCGGCCCAAATGCAATACCAACCAATCTTGGACACAAATCTCTTTGTCAAGAACTATTTAGACGATTACCACAAAAGTTGCGATCGCTAGAGTGATAACGTTCTTTTTGGGGGAATTCGAAAACGAAAATTATACTCAATGAAGGTATTATAGAGCTGCACATGCCTGCAAAATTTGGGGGCTGTAGCTAAAACTGTTCTCGAGTTATACACGTTTGAATTTTGGGAGGCCAATGCACACGCACGCACGCACACATTCGGACATTTTCTCCAAATGTGTTTCTCGACGTTTTGGCACATTCTGAACATGGTGACATGAAAATTTCGACAGGCAAATTTTTCACCGTCACGTAGCTTCCTCTATGAGGAAGCAAAATGCAAACTTCGTATTTTTCAACAAAGTTATTAGTAGTCAAAGTTATCAAGGCTATAAATCTATAAAGTAACGTGCAATAAACTATTCTACTCAACTGATAAATCTGAATAGTAGTAACATAGTGGATTCCGTTTATAACGGACATTAAAGGGTCAGGGAAGTGTCGTCGTACTAAATGGACGACCTAATAAGTAGAAATGAAAATATGTAGGGATGTATTTTTATACTCTAACCAAACTTAAGGGGGGAGGGGGGGGCAAGTGGGATACGAATAGATCGCTGGTTACAAGCGGAATCGTAATCACCTTACGTTTGTGTCATAGATTGATCAACAGTTGCCACTGTTCTATGTGCAGAGTTAACCTCAAAAATGGCGTGGTAGAATGTTGACGAGAATGTTCAGTGTTATTCATATTAACCTCCAAGCGGCCGGGATTTTTTTGGATGTTTCGAAGTCATACTTTGGGAATTTTTTCCCTTCTAAAGTTTCTAAAAGGTCTAGTGGTAAGTGTCAACTAGCAGGTGACACATATATGTGCCATGCCGGTCGCGGGGGACAATGGACAATTTTTTGTTAGTAATATTGGCACTTGGGGGGTTTTGGGGGGTTGGATGGTTACCTGGAATAGTATTGGTTTATATTTATTTGGAAAATAGTGAAACTACACCTATAGGAGTCGAACAACCCCTTTTTTCACAATCCTTTACTACGTATTAGTATCACGGGTTTTACACTTTATCTTTGGATTATTCTTTATTAGAGGGTGGACATACTTATATATCCTCTAAATATATTAATGTGTATATCCTGAATGGTTTTATACATATTAACCTTCAGTGTGGATAAATTTTATTTAGTCAAATTGATGACACCGAAACGTGTCATCCCGGCCGCCTGGAGGTTAAAAATAATAGAATGTGAGTCAAGAGCAATTGCGAAGATTTTAAGAATAAGACATCCCATGTCCCTATAAACTAACAAGTATTTACCTACATTTAGTAAAATGATTGATACTTGCTGCAAGTAGAATAGTTTAAGGTGTATTGTTATTTGTTGTAGGAGAGCGAGCCAACTATGTAAACAAACCACATGTGATAGCCATGGTGGGTTTGCCAGCTCGTGGCAAGACCTACATATCAAAAAAGCTTTGCCGTTATCTGAATTGGATTGGAATCAACACTAAGGTATTTAACCTGGGCGAATATAGGAGGCATGCTACTACTGCATATCAATGCCATGAGTTCTTTCGCCCTGACAATATCAAGGCAATGGCAATACGTAATCAATGTGCTATGGATGCACTTACTGATGTATGCCAGTGGTTAGAGAATGGAGAGGGAGAAGTTGCAGTTTTTGATGCTACAAATTCTACAATTGAAAGGCGAGAAATGATTCATGACATCGTAGTACGAAAAATGGACTTTAAACTCTTCTTTGTAGAGTCTGTTTGCAATGATCCAGAGATTGTTGAACAGAACATCATGGAGGTATAGATTTTATGTTGATCTATCATTTTTATAATTTTATTCATCATTCATAATTTTTCAAATCGTTATGTGGATAGTTAACACAGTGCAATTCTAATGTTTTAGGTTAAAGTCAGTAGTCCAGATTATACTAATATGAATAAGGAAGAGGTTTTAGCAGATTTTATGCAACGCATTGAACATTATCAAGAAAAATATCAGCCTCTTGACGAAAATTATGAAGCTGATTTGAGCTTTATGAAAATTTATAATACAGGAGAAAAAGTTTTGGTTCATAAACATGAAGGCCACATACAGAGCAGGATAGTTTATTATTTGATGAATATACACATTGTACCAAGAACAATATATCTCACGAGGCATGGTGAGAGTCTGATGAATCTCGAAGGAAGGATTGGAGGTGATTCTGATCTTAGTGAACGAGGTCATACTTATGCAAATGCCTTAGCAGAATATATAGCCCAGCAAGATATACAGGGTCTTAGGGTATGGACTAGCTGGCTTAAGAGAACCATACAAACAACCACTGATGTAAAGGCTCCTCAAGAAAGATGGAAGGCTCTAAATGAAATTGATGCTGTGAGTATTATCCATCAAAATGATCTATCGTATACTTTTTATATTCTTTACCTTATACCCTCTAGATGATTCTAAAATTGTTCTATAAACTATCTATTTAAATATTCATCATCTTTGCAATATATTTTGTTATTTTAAACACAAATCTTGTTAATGCTCAGGGCATTTGCGAAGAGATGACATACGAGGAGATAGCCTCAAAATATCCAACCGATTTTGCGGCACGAGATCAAAATAAGTTTTCATATCGTTATCCAAGAGGAGAAAGCTATGAGGATCTAGTGGCCCGATTAGAGCCAGTTATAATGGAACTTGAACGTCAGGGTAATGTTCTAGTTGTTAGCCATCAGGCTGTTCTTCGGTGCCTACTTGCATATTTTCTAGATAAAAGTTCTGGTAAGTATAGTATCTCTTTATAATATCTGTCATCATTAGTGAAGTTTATAGAAGTTGCTCTTTGTCCAATTTGTCTTTCTTCATCTCCTATTGCTTATTCTTATACTGCTTTGCGGTGATGTTTGCTATTAATATAATATTTTACGATCAAACTAGATTTCTTAGGGTTATAAGATGCAATGTATATAGATTAATATTTTCTACAAAATATTTGGCTTACTGTTAGAACTGTGTCACATTTCTGTAAATATGAAAAGTGCAAATAACAAGAATACTTAAATTTGTTCATTAGTTATAAAGCTTGTTATATTCATACATATTATACAGGGTGTCCCATTTTAAAGTGCCCATTAAGTTTTCAGCCAACTTAATGGTTCAGTTAAAAATTGTGTCCTACAAAAGTTGCATGGTTCAGAGGGGGGCACACGAAGAAATTATTTTCTGTAGTCCAGCATTATAAATGGTGATGCTGTGGAGTATGGACTAGTTTTTTTAAAATGGAATCGTACATTTTCGTTTTTACCAAAAAGTTCTTTGTTAAAAAATGTACAACTTTCTCAGGAAGTCTTTTTTGATAAAATCAACAGTCAATGAGATAATCAATGAGATTATAAAATTTTATAATCATCGTGTTGTAGCTGACTGGTGATTCAATTATTTAGTTACTAAATTAAATTCTACAAGACATGAGGAGGTAAAGTCTTCCGCGCCTCGGGTGTGTGTGTGCATGCGCGCGCGCGTAATGCGTGCTTTAAAATGGGACACCTTGTATATTGAAGGAATGTCTATTTTTTTTTTAAATATTGGCAATTCCATCTGATCACATGTTAGAAAAAGTTCAATTGATTTAAATTCATGACAAATTATAACTGATTACATTTTGATTATCTTGTGCCTGCTATGTGAAATTTTCAGATGAACTACCGTACCTTCAAGTGCCACTACACACAATAATGAAGCTGACACCAGTAGCATATGGGTGCAAGGTAGAGCAGATCAGGTTGCCCATCGACGCGGTGGACACTCACCGGCCAAGACCAAAGGTAGAAGCTAATGCAAAGGCCATGTAGACAATTAATTAGGCTTTTTTTTAATTATTCCTACAGTCCAAACAGTGACTAAAAAAATTAGATTTTAATTGCATCACAATAAAACACCTGATCCTCTACGTGTAGTTAGTGTTTTAATGTTATCCTGGATTATTCCTAGATCCTGAAAAATTACCCAGGTTCCTGGACTTTTTTATAATAACAATATTGAATATATATATATATATATATATATATATATATACATATATAACTGTACAGAAAGGCTATATTGACGATAACATAAAAATGGCTCTAATCTCTAGGGGAAACCATAATTTAGTTTTCTAAAAACGTTCAGCCTTGGATTGAAGTTCTAAACTATCTTAATCTAGCCTAGCCATTGTTACCATGCCCAGCACAAAAGTCCTAGTGCCTGGCAGTGGAGAAATTTTGTAATTTCAGTGTGAGTGTTGCTTTATGTTCCTCGAAGTAATTAATATACACACATGTAAAGTCTTTAAAATAGCCCTTCTGTTTATTTATAAGATTTAAAATTTTCTTGTACAATAGAGATGGTCACATCCGTTTTGCTGAATGAGTAACCTTGGAATGAGTTATTTGTGATTCTTTTTAAAATGAACTTGAAAGGTTGTAAGCCTTTAACAAATTTTGCATTCATCTAACTTTTTTATTTAATTTACATTGGCTTAGTTTCCATCGTGCAGAGTTTAAACAGAGTTAACCAATCACTTATACGAGTTGAATGGAATTGACCAATAGGGCTTCTAAAACTTTGTGTAAACTTGCACGGTGGAAACTAAGTCATAATTTGATATTTAAACTTGCTTATTAATCCTTATTCCGTATTGTTATTCTTATACCCTTACACCCTAAAGATAGGTCAATTATGTTCGACGCATTTTCTAACGACGCAAAAGTATTTTAAAAAATTGAAAAAAAACTCATATACCTTCTTTGATTCTTATACATAAAGATTGTAATCATAGAGTTGTAAAGTAATTGTCTTAAGGAGGTCAGCTGCCGTTCCTCGGCCACTAGTTTAGGAGGAACCGATACTTTTAGAAATTTTAGGGAGAAAAATAACCTATCAGTACAGAGTAAGGGTTAACATTGGGTATTTTCATTTATTCACATGAATCTCGAACTTCATTTACTCTATCCAATAGTTCTATTCTTTGCCTAAGCAAATAACCAGAAGTGTTTTCAACAGGTTTGTTAGTAGATCACTTTTAGCCTAAGACAAAGTCATCATCAGGAATTGAAATCTTTATGAAGACATATCATTTCTATACAGTTGTTTGTTTTGTTAGTTATTGCCGAATATGACATTTGACCTTCCCATATCATTGAGGGATATAAAGTGACTGTTGATTATTTTAGGACTTCAATAACAATGCAATTAGTTGCTCCAATATTTATATATATTTCAATTCAATAGAAGCTAGTTTATTCATTTGTCAATTAGTAACGACTCAGATTTATTTGGAATATTGGAAGTTATTGTATATTTCAGGTTAAGTGAATATAGGTTCGCTCCAACCATATTTTTCTATAAAATAAATTTCAGTCTCTCAAAGATATAGAATTTTTTTATGTTTGCCATTGACAAAGTCATGTGCAGTATATTACATCATTGAAATATGAAAAATTGCACATTAGAGTTAATTAAAGTTTACAGTACTTATTCTCATTGGAAAGTTAATAAAGATTTTTTATGAGGCTGTTATGCAAACACTCCAAAAATAGAAGTAAACTTGCAAAAACGGTGGTGTATAAATAAGAATAGAATGATTATAAATGGGACCAAGTGAAAAAATATATTGTATCATCAAATTGTATAGTACTACATGATGTTGACTGCAATGGTTTTTCAAGAGATTACAGAAATACTAAATTGGCTTCAAGATGTAATAAACTGTATAGAAATTTTAGCTTGCATAAAGTCATTTGAGATCAGTCTTCAAATGAATTGCTTGTTAAGAGCTATACTGATGTCATTTTTGAAGAATGTCTTGAATAAGGTATACAGTACACACAGGGTGTTTCTTAAGCCCCGGACAAGAGACATACCGCTAGATCCGGCGTGAAATAATAAAAATAGTGGAGTCAACAAAATTCAAAACTTTTAATTAGTTTATTAATTATTACGGGTTAAAGTTAGCCAATTATAAGCGCTTGTCTGTCCCCAGTGGGAGAAGACTGAGGAGTAGTTACCAGTTCTCAAGCGCTTATGATTGGCTAACTTTATCCCCCCTAATAATTAATAAACTAATTAAAAGTTTTGAATTTTGTTGACCCCACTATTTTTTTTTTTCACGCCGGATCTAACGGTATGTCTCTTGTCCGGGGCTTAAGAAACACCCTGTACACAGATGGTAGCACGTGTTTCTGTCAGACGTGTTTCTTGTAAGCTGGATATTCTGTATAGAAAACGCTAAATTAGGAACGCATTTATTACTCTGGAATTTGAATATAAATTGTAATTAATAGTTTTTTGACAGTTGTTACTATAGTTACATGCTTAAGCTCTTAAGTATCTTATCAATATGATTATCATAAAGTTCTGTTTGTTATGTGGAATAGCCGTTAGATTTACACAAATGATAACTTTTTGTTACATGACAAATAAGCTTTATTTGAGAATTAATATTTGTATGAATTCATTATGGTTATTTGTCATTCATCGCTTTATCTTAAAATCATTTTCTTGTTCAACGTCAATCAAAATTGACGTACAAATTATGTAATGTGTTGATAATGTGTAAATTATGTGATCAATGCAAGTTGCAGAAATAATTCCAAGGGTAATTCATGAGAAGATATGCACGAGAATTCTCATTCATACCATTTACATAATCACAGACAATAGTAATTTCAAATCAATAAGCTTTTTTAAATTGTATTAAATGTTTTTGCATGCCTATTACAATTTGTACAAATTATTATCTGTACTATCGCTAAGGGGATTAATACTACACTAAAACTTCCTAAAAAGTATGTTGATGCATAAATTTAGGTCGGATTGAAGCTATAATAATTTCAGAAATTATTTTTAGATTTGAAAGGTATACATTTCTTTTTAATACAATAGTCATGTGACTTTCACGTTAGTATTACTATAATAAATTACTCCATACTAATTGCAAGTATCGATAATTATTGATTGATTGCAATCTGGTCTGGTTATTATTAAGTATCTGTAAAAATTTTTATCAATTTTAAAAATATATTTCACTAATCAATAAATAATACACTCAACTCGTGCATAACTGTTAACTTCAAGTTCCAAAGGTTATTTTGTATGTAAGTTAGATTGTGTAATACCGTTTATATCATACAGGCGTTGGAACTTTGTACGACGGATATTATTTTTCGGAATTATAAAAATAGTTTAGCTACAATTAGTTCTTTCAGAGTTACACAATCACTAATGGCACGTTATTTGATTAAATAGTTCTTAATTCGCTTGTAAATTGTGTAATTAATTCTATTTCAATTTCTTGTACGTATTTAAAGTACATTTATAACGTTTCGTACCAAAAGGAGAAAACGAGAAACTTATGGGTCATCAATGGTGTGTTTGCCTGCGTTTGTGTTATATACTTGTGTTCTTCAGCTTTATCTCCGAAAGTATCGAAATGAAAAACCTTACAAAATTTAACAAAACGTAAAATAATGCGGAGGTTTTGCAAAAACAATAAAAAAATCTTGTATGCAGTTAACAAAAAATCAATTTTGTCGTTAGAAATCAATATTGGTTTCTCTTTTAGAGCTACTATGGTATAATTACTTTGTTTTTTACCACATTCAACGTATCTATGTAGACAACATTGTTAAAAAAAAACAAAATGATAAAATATTGTGCTAGGCTCTTGTGTAGTAGCTTTACGTTGCGTTCCCAGACATACAGTTCTAGTTTTATTGGTACTGAACACTCGGACTTGACCGAATTCCTTTTATTAATAATGCGATTGATTACATAAATTATCAAGATTGAATCCAATCGAAGTGTAAGTTAATCCTTTGAACTATATATTTTTGGTATACACGGGTTTTTGCGGTTGCTGATTACAAATCCTTTATCAGTATTTAAAAATTCAAAATAGCGGATACAAGATGATGGCCGCCGAAATGAAAAACCGCGATAATATTGGTGAAAATGTATATTTGGGGGGTTTTGGGATCGCTGATTCTGAATCCGTTATCAGATTTTCAAAATTCAAAATGGTTGATTCAAGATGGTAGCCTCTAAAATGTGAAAAGTATGGAATTCATATCACGGATTCGTAATCAGCAACCTCGAGAATCCCCAGAACTTTTAGTTCAGATTT
Organism: Trachelus tabidus; assembly: GCA_030142655.1. Taxonomy (NCBI): domain Eukaryota; kingdom Metazoa; phylum Arthropoda; class Insecta; order Hymenoptera; family Cephidae; genus Trachelus; species Trachelus tabidus. The sequence goes on along the minus strand of JARQTI010000259.1, from coordinate 9,007 downwards.
GTAATCAGCGATCTCGAAGGCCCCTAAGTACCAAATTTAACCCGAATCCTGAAATTTTTAGTATTTTGGTCTACTATATTGGATCCGCCATCTTGAATTTTTTGGAATCTGACCGCGAATTCGTAATCAGTGACCCCAAAAATCCTTTTCTACAAAATTTCAAGAGATAATCTTAACAAATTTTGTCAATAATGAATTTTTCCGAAACAATCGCTGTTTTTTCATATTTGTTTATTTATAAAACTTTTATAATAAATAATTATGATTACTTAACTTTATTTTATGTTCTATTATTGGTAAAATTAACAATGCAAATTAGACCTAAATGCGTTAATTAGAAATTAAATGGTCAAAATTTATAGAAGTCGAGGTGGTAACGTAGGTTACCACTATGCTTCAAAGGGTTAAAAAAAATGGTGCGGTGCATGATGTTCTTTTGATCTCGTACTTGTTAATCGTATCGTACTGTTAGTTAAACTTCGTAAATGAAGTGAGAAACTGACATTTTATGTGATTAGCAAAAGATCTGATTTATATGAACGATCCCAATTGCATTTAATTTCTAATTTCTTTATTTTTACTGATTCACATGAACGAACTATGTAACATTAATTAATTATTGCTTACAGCGATCTAAATTGCATTTAATTCTTTATTTATTTATTGGCGACTGATTCATAGAAATAAATTATTTAATGTTAATTAATTATTATTTACAGATACCCGGATACCTAGATGAGCGGTTCTGTTCAAAATCAATTGGACGACGTACATGATACGCCTGAACTACTGAATCTACTGAAATGTAAAGAAATATTTGCGTGCATAGTACGCGTGCGCGCTTCTGCATCCTATTTGATTACCAAGAGAGATAGTTCCTGTTACGTAATCGAAATCATAACCGTGACAGCATTTTTATGGCAGTTGGCTGCTGTTAGATAGTGACATGAGTGATCTAGCCTACGACTAATCGGTGCTTCACTGTCCTTTTTCTCTAGTATCATTACGAATCATCTACATATAGAGAAGACCGACGGGGTAGAAAGAATTCCTGGTTAATGGAAATGGGTTTCAAAGTGAAAAGGCTTAATCCCAAAATTTCTTTCCAATAGACAAACGGAAGTAATTTATTTCATGCAGCTCTAATGTTAGGCGCTGATAGGTATAGTGGTAAGCGCATTTGTAATTTAGAGTTAAGAAGAATGTGCATTAAGTTACGGAAAGTCTAACGCAGATCGTTCTGCTTTCTGTGTGACATAACAACCTTTGTACATTTGAGGTTCTTCGATCTAGAACTCGTGGGTATTGCGAGAGAAAAATACACAGTACATATATATCGGTTTGGTAATTTTGGTTTGTTATTAAAGAAATATTGCTTTCAAATATTTTGAATCTCGAGGATGTTGCTTATGGAATGCTATCGCATTTCTTATTGTGAAATTGTAATTGCATACCGCTGTACATTGACAGAATAATTGGTAATATGAAAATTGTTGAAATATACTTTTTACTATGCAACAACTTATTCAATTACTCCTCTAGTACCGAGATTCAGTCTCAAAAATTCCTATTGCACTATTTTTTATCATGTTCTTCTATATGAGAAGCTCAGTGTTTATATATTTTCTAGTTATAGATGATATTGATTACCAACTTGTATGGACGTCCCCACGGACCTTGTCCAAGGTTTGGAGAAGTTCCCCCCGGTCTGCAGGGCCTTGGTCCTGTCCCTATAGGTCCTGTACAGATCCTCGGTATCCGCAGGACCCCGCCACCTTCGGGCCCTGATATACCAGTGGCTCGCACGACTGCACTTTGTCGGGGAAGCACATATACGGGGCATGGTCGCGTCGCATGCGGCCATCATCACGCCCCGGAAAGCGGCTGCCTCCCCCTCCACATCATGGACGGGACCCGTCGGTAGAGCCGGTCACGTGGACACGAGAATAGTCGCCATAAGAGCGTCCTGGTCTAGGCGCCTCAGCGCCCATCGCGGTAGTGCGTCCCTTGACCGGCGACGTGCAGTGTCAGCGTCTTGACCCTCTCCTCCACCCTCCACCCCGAGACGCGGCGAGCGTTACAGGGGTTTGCCCACGACAAGTTCTCCATGGACTCTCCTGCCACCTCACGCATGTGCTCGTGGAGCCCCCGTTAAGGTAGTTCTATCGCTTTTCACTCTTCTTACAAATCTTCAAAAATTTTAATATTTTGTAGACACAGTTATTATGAACCGATTTCCAAATTGTAAAGTCGACCCATCATTTAGTTTATTAGATAATACTTCTAACATATCTTGCATTATAACTGCTAAACGGATCTTACCATTTTTAAATAAAAACAGTGGGGTGTAAAGTAGTATTGTGGGATCATTGTGAAGAAAAATGACGATGTTTGACCACATAGTAGTGGAGATATCGTCATACAAAAAATATAAATTCCATTCCAACCTGAATATGGCGACGATCAGTGGTGACGCAGCGGCAACAGTGTATGAACAGCTAATTGCTCCGCGCGCGCCAAAGCCAAAACATTTGAAACTTACTATTGCTTGCATTCTGGTATTCTGGGAAGAACTTGAAATAACTTTTTTTTCAATGAAACATTTCATTTATTAGAATATATTAATAAAATATACTAAACGAGCCAACAGGTTATAAAATTACAATGGATTCAAAACAGGTGAACCAAACAGTCGGGAATAGGTAATTTAAAAATTAATGCTTGCTTTTCAAATATGTAATTATCTTATCGATGACTTTTTTCGCTTTGGTAACACGTGGTTTATTAGAGACAGTACCTTTGGATAATAATTGCTTTACTCCTATTTCTTCATCTTCTAAGTAAACCTTTCTTAGTACTTCGTAATGGATTCCGGCTCTTGCCATTTTTTTAACAATTTCATCAGAAACAACGCCTTTGAGATCTTTTAAAGTTGGTAGCAGAATCGTAATTATCACAGACTCTTTATAACGCTTACACATTTTGCATAAGTCTTCTTTTTTAATGAAAGCATGACTTAGTTTTTCTAAGATTTCAACATCAAATAATGCTTCATGGAATTAATTTGTTGTTTCTAATTTCAATAAGTCTTGTGCCAACGTTTGTAGCTTAAACATTTTATTCCCTCTTTTTGTTTCAGATGTCTCCATTGACTTTCATGAAGCTTCCTTTCTTTGAGCTATAAAATTTCTACGAGCTTTAGTCAAAGGCAATTTTGACTTGATCTGCCTCTTTTTCCTTTTACTATCCAATCGCTTAGTGAGAGATGCAGTATGCCTCCCAGGCGAAAGATTAAATTTTTTGTTGACATTCAAAAGATGTATTTCACCTTCGTTTTTAGTACATACAGTACTTGCTACTCTGTAATCTGCTGACTCACTAAGACTGTAACAACTGCCATGCCACAACTGAATATTTTGGTGCATTATCAGCATATTTTCCAAATATCTCTGACAACTTATTATATAGATCTGGATTCTCTAGTTTAATTTTATGAGAATCTTTGCACCAAGCTCTACAATTCTCATGGTTTCCAAATACGTGATCAGGAATGTTGCGAATACTGTTAGCCAGTTCAGTGCTTTTGCCTTTATTTTGTAACAGTGCGTACGTGAAACATTTCTTCAAATGAGGAATAACTTTCCTATTTCTCATGTCTTTGAAGTCTTTTCTCAGGTCATATAATGCATTTATGAAATTTTCTTCAAGTGATTACTGTCCGTCAATTTGTAGATGGATTGAGGATTTCCAAGACGTACTGCTGCAATCGTTGTACTATCTTTGTCACCTATCAATACTCTAATGTTCAACCTAGCTTCTTTGAGAATAGGACTTTCATTGACTAGAACAGCACCTACATCAGGCTCCATAGCTTTCGCGCTGTCAGAAAAATTCTGTCTACAGTCGTGATCATATTTATTATGGCCGGTGGTGCAGAGCCTACAAATCCTGTTAAGCCTCACGAAGTTCAGAACTTTTCCACTTAAAAAACCAACGATCGTGCCATAGCCTAGTTCTTGACATAATTGTTCAATATTTTCCATAACTAATTGTCTCTCTTCTTCGGCAGCTTACCTATATGAATCTTTTGCAGTAGCTTCCAACGCAGGGCCAATTTGTCGCTCATATCTTTTGTATAAATTAGAACTAATCGAAGGAACGTTAGAGCAGTTTCCCTAATGCCAGAATGAAGAGCACCTGAAATATTCATTGTTTAGTTATTCGTGAGAATATTCAATGTGCTTCAGATTATTTCACTATATTTCATAATTGTGAAAAGTAAAATTTAATTACCCAATACAGCTTTGACAGTGGCGTAGCTACACCATTAGCGCCCTGGAGCAGTACGTATCAACCGCGCCTCTTATCTTCGACAAGTCAACGGCTTAAAAAACTTTTTTTCGAGCCTTCGCTTTAGCAAATTGGTCAATTATTTTATGGAGATCAAGTTGACGTGCTCTTTCTCTTTCAATCGACAACATGGCCAGAGAACTCAAGCGATGTTGCGACATACTACTCCTCAGATAGGTTTTAATCAATTTCAGTGTAGAAAAACTCCTCTCACATGACGCTGTAGTTACTGGTAAAGTCAGAAATATCATGCATGAAGTAATTATCTCCGTGAAACTACTTGATGCAGGGCTGTGAATCAGAAGGAGTTCCGCTACTTTGCGAATGGAAGTTAATTTTGATAGATGATTGTGGAAGCACCATTTAAAGCGGAGCATTTGTGACCCCAGAGTTGGTGAGAAATCTAACGAATATGCGGATGATAATAGTTCTGATGCAGTCAAAGTAGTTTTGTCAGATGATTGGGATAGAAATGTGGGTGATAGGCGTTTAAAATTCGTACACAACCGATTGAAAGACTGAAATCTTTTAAAAGCAGCTCCGTTCAACTTTTTTAACTCTGACATGACCTTCACTCTAAACCAAACTATAATCTCAATCTTATCAATTACCAATAATAATTCGTGTTAAATGAGGTGTATACCTAACATATAATAAATGCAACGACCACAGTGACTCTAATTAAGATTGCTTTCAAGATACTAACTGACTAAATCTCGTAAGTCGCAAAGTGGAGCTAGTAGCTACAGCGTTTTTACTTCAGGTATGCTCGGACATGCTTCACTTGCGGATGAACTGTAGAGCGCGGCGCCTTACGGCGATGAATTCAAAAACTTCGATATCCGAGCGCTCCACGCGGCGGAGCCCCCTTGCGACCATGCGCCCCTCACAGTTGCGCGCCTGGAGCAACTCGTTCCATTTGCTCCACGGTAGCTACGCCACTAAGCTTTGGTATCTACATCAGCATGCTTATGATTATCACTGGTAACATGTGTTTCTCCTGTGTGAACTTGGGTTAATGCAGAGCATTGATCGCACACAATATGCAAAATAGAATTTAAACCCATTCGCGTCTCCTCCACTGTTTTTGTCAGGAAAATGTCATTTTTACACTGAATGCACTTTAAATGCTCGGCAATATAATCTATAGGGACAATACGTCTCCCTTCAAATACAAATTTTGGTGATTGATCTGTGATGTTATGTGATTCTCCTTGACGTTTGGCTGAATTTGTTTTACACATAGCTGTAACAGTTTTCCGCTTCTTATCACGGGTTTTTTTTTTTTATAAATCGGCCTTTATATCGTATTCGATCAGGCATTTTATTTTTATTTCAACCAAAAATTAATATGAAGCTCTACGTATTTACATTAGTTACCAGAAGGGAATTGCGCTGTTGCCATGATTATAACGACGCACTCTGCACGTGTGGAAGACCTATTCATGCATGAGGTGTTTCTGTTTGAGGAGACGCGGACTGTATAATATCCGTCTAAAGTTTTCATGCTATATCATTATATGAGGGTCGGGTTTTACAATATGATGCAGTCGAAACTTTTGGTTCGTATGTGTACCGATAGAACTATCTTAAGCAATTGGAGCCTCAAGCCCGGCGCCCAGTCGAGGACAGCCTTTCCCTCATGTTGGTCCCGGACGACACCCAGACTGCCGATGCCGCTTTAAAATCGTCCAGGACCAACACTGGATAGCACGACATACGGAACGCATAACGCCCCACTCGATCCACCACGATCCCCTAACACTCAGCAGCTGTGTATCCTCTCCCACGCTCAATGGGGGGGGGGGGGGGGCGATTGCGAGCCGCCCATTATCGCCACGGAAACCAGCACGTCACCCACCCAATTTGGGTTGTCCAATGGTGTGTGGTAGGGCTCCGCTGCGATGGCCAGTTCCACTTTCCACTCCGTCACACTTTGCAGGAGTAGGTCCTGCGTGCAGCGGCAGTGGTGGAGATTGACTTGGAGGAGGCGAGCTGCCATTGCCTCCTCCTGCCTCTCTTGCGCCTGGTTGGCCACGACTGTGGAGGGACGTTGAGCCACTGTCACGGCGCCCTTAGAGGGCTGGACACCCTGGGCTCCTTTCTTCTTCTTCTGCTGGGGAGCACACTTTTTGCCTGTGCTTTAGCCTGTGTTTGGCTGGAAGCCCCCTGTCCGCACACAGGGGACACTTCGGCTTTGCCCCGTACAGGCCGGGCTTGTGGCCCGAGTCGCTACAGACGTAGCAGCGGTCGCTGCGATCTACCTTGCTTGTGCACCGCCGCCTCACGTGCCTGAACTCGAGGCATCGGTAGTATTGTATCTTACGGGCCTCCAATTCTTTTGGTAGAAGGTCCTGCCGCAGCGTCACCGATTCTCTCCATCGGAGAGTTTTCGGTCCTGTCTCTCTCACTCCTTCTCCGCGGATCTAGCAGCGTTTTCCCTCCTCGGAGAAGCCGACTTTGACGGTATCTTGATCGTCGACGCGAGAGACGGCGGCGGGCGATCCATGTATGGGTAGAACCTCCCTCCACCGTTCTCACTCGGGGCCACCGCCCGCCTCGAAGGCCTGGTTGTCTCCTTCTTGGCCCTAGGCGATTCCTTTATAGCTCCAATCTCTTGTTAGGTTCTGCACTCTTCGATGGAAGAAGGCATTCTTCTTCTCGATGGCCCCGGCGTCGATGGACACGAGGGTCCTCTTGGCCATCTCTACTGTAGCCGCGGTGATGGTCTCAGGGGCCACCCGCAGTTTCCACACGAAAACCCTCTGGCTGAAGATCACTGCCCCCAGGTTCATCTCCCGGGCCAAGTCCTCGGGGTCAGGTCAGGTAAAGGCTTGCTGGCTCTGGAAGGCTGCTTGGCTGCTGCGCAAGGGTTCAGATTTTTCTTCATTACCTGAAGCTCGAATTCCTTCTGCTCAAGCTCCAATAGTGGGCGCTTAGCCTCAGCGCGTCTTACGTACTCCCTCAGTCGTGGATGGCTTTCCCCTCTTCCTCCTGCCCGAACCCACATAGGCGGAGGACACGACGGAAACGTCGGATTCGTCCCCATCGCTCGTCACCGATGGGACTTGCGTAGTCGATCTGGACTGCCCCCCTCTCCCCTTCGACTACGGGACTTGTCACGTCGGTACGTTCCTGATGAACGGTACGACCGGGCATGGCGCCGACGACTGTCCAGCACCCGTAGCGGCGGGTGAGGGCGCTTCCTGCGCCGTCTTAGCGGTCGATGCCGCTATCATCGCACCCAAGGCCGAGCCCCGCCCACACACGCATCCACACTGTATAATTTCATACTTGTATTTCACATATAACAACAAAAAAATAAAATAAAATATGAATTAAGTTTCGAATAATCCGAAAAAGGCATTCATTCATAAAAATAAACGTTCCTTAAGTAGTATAGCTGGGTCGGTTCTGGATATAGATTCCTGCACCGACCTTTACCGACACTCTAGAACCTTCGAAGGTGGGTGTCCGTGCTAAGTTGGGAACGTGTGCGCCCACAATTTCCTGAAGTGACGTCATCAAGACCCCTCGATTCCAAGAATTTTTGCTCGATTCCGGGAATTTTGCGTCACATTCCAGGAGTTTTGTGCTCGGATCTAGGAATTACACGCGAGCGAGAACTTTCTAGAACATTCTAGAAGTTTCGACGGTTCGTGTCCGTGCTAAGTCGCGAAGAATCGCTCCCAGATCCAGCGGTCCTCTCGCACGACGTTTTGAGGCAGCCTCTTGCTCCCCACTCCGGTAAGCCTTCCAGAGGCTTCGACGGGCCCCGTGCACGTTCGTACAGGTTTCGGACGGCAGCCCTCAGACCGCTTGACCTCAAACCTTATCTCGCGGAATTGCGCATCGCTGATGCAGTCCTGCAGGAAGTTTCCAGAACTTTCCTTCCTAACCTTGAAACTTAGTGCGTAGAAGCGGCGAATCGAGAGAGATTGATTGATTGATTGATTAAATTTATTAATGCCTTAGATACCTATGAGGCAAATTTGTACAAGTAGCAAAGTAATACAAGATATTAAATATAACAATGGTAGGAAATGGTGACAAATGATTGAACGACTAAATCTAAGCTTAAGATTAGAACTAACCTAAAAGAAAAGAAAAAGAAAAGCAGCACAGGCGGAGAGAAGTGAATGTATACTAAGCTATTGCAGTTCTTTCGTTTGCAAATAGATCTGAGTACAGATCCTGTTTGAAAGAAGCTAGTGATGGGAGCGTCGTGATAGATACTGGGAGGGAGTGCCACAGGTAGATGGCAGTCAAGTGGAATGAGTTGTGAAAGGTCTCACAAGGGGAGGACGCGAGCTTGGGGTCACGGATTTAGGAGCCCTTTTGGGGTAGGAAAGTACTTTGTAATAACAAACTGTAGGCCAAGTGGTAGGACGCGACTCGGACCCGTTTTCGAGAAAAACCGGTTTGAAAAATGCAGTACTACTCATATACCTGCACCGTTGCTGATGTTTTCGAGCAGGCGGCGCAGCTCGGTGGCAGCGCGCCTGACTACCACCCGAGCGGCCAGGGCTCGATTCTCCCACCACACGGTTTTTTTAATTTTAATTTTTTTTTCTACCCGGCAAGCCATGTTTCTCTATTAACAATTTTGTCAATTTACGTACGAAATGAGTGGATTGGAACACTATTATTTTTTATT
>JARQTI010000258.1:1675-31710 GCA_030142655.1 Trachelus tabidus | reverse complement strand
GAGAGAGAGAGAGAGAGCGAGAGAGAGAGAGAGAGAGGGGGGGAGAGAGAGAGAGAGATTTTGGATTATTCATTACACAGAGATAGTGAGCAGAGCTACTCGAAAAGTGAAGAATCAGAGAATCCACGATTACCTTGGCGCTTATCGGACACACTAGATAAAGACGAACAGGAGGAGGAACAATCACAGAGTGAAGTGGACGACGCAGAACAAAGCAGACCTTCCATTGACGATGAAACCTGGTTGACTATTGACGACGAAGTCTCCGATATAACGTCCGACTTTCATGCCTTCTGGAAAGGTGAAGGCAATATCAAGTCCATTCGAGAGGCTCAAGGTGAGGCATGCTTAAGGCTTTTCTTTTTTTCTACCATTTAAGTTTTTGAGACAATCCGTATTCAGTCTTTAAATATTCATATACATAAAAGAAACAGTAATATCCAGTTTTACAAAATTAAAATTTCACGATTTTTCAGTTCAGTTTTCATTACGTAAAAGCCGAGCTAAGCCTCTTACGAGATTTAACCAACTGAAAAGAAATCATTTTGCCAGAACTTAAGTCGCAAAACGATACTCAAAATTTTTAAAGAGGCTAGAGAACTCTAATGGCTACTTTCAATTTGCAATATTAAATATAACTTAAATAGTATTACCTTTACAGATATTCTTAATTGAAGCGAAAGTAATAGAATTTGTGTTGCCTTTGCAGAGTCAGTATAGACTGCACTGAGAAAATTATTTTGAAGCGTTAATCGAATTTTAGTTTATTTAACCGCACATGGCGGTTGCCGGCGGATAATCGTATTTCGAAATTATTGAAATAGTTATTTCAATCGTAATTTGCAATAATTTTTACTGAATATTCAATCATTCGGAATAAATACAAAACAAGTTCAATCAATTACCATTGTAATTGGTGTAACTGATTTTTTTTGGTTAAATTAACGTAAATATAGTGTAAATGGATATATAGGATTATTCTATTAAATTATTGTATAGTTTTAGTCTTTTAGATATAAACTAACACACGTTATGAGATACTGATAGAACTCAGTATTCAAACAGTTTGGAGTAGCTGTCATGCACACTGACAAATTTTTATTAAAGTGTGCTGTGTAATATTATTATTCTGATATAATATACACGGAGAGAATTTTTCGGTAATTAATTCTTTCAAATTCACGATAAAATTTACCATAAAAACCAGTAATCGTGGGACATCGTTACCATTTCATTACTTATTGCTTATAATACACGATATTTTGAGTGGTTTTAAGTAAATTTTACAATGCACACGGTAAATATTATTATCAATTTTTACTGCGTTACAGCGCAAAATTTACCTGACTCAATGTAAAATTTTCTGTAGTATTACAAACAAAAGTCTTATTGATATAACCAAAAACTGATTAATATTTTCACACAATCGCAAAACATACTCGTATAGTGTTATTTAGAAGCATCCCATCAGCTGAAGTTAGCTCATTTATCTCTACGGTAGAATCATATTCCGACTGTTTGATAAACCTAGGTACATTTATTAACATGAATTACGTTTTTCGAATACTCATTGTTAATTCTCTACATATGTATGAGAAAATAACTAAAGCAAATAAATATAAATTAAATAACAATTTATGAAATTAATACAATTACTTAACAACATATTAGCTACGTATCATTGCTTATACGTAATGAATATGTAACAACACAACCATACGTTTGAAAAATATACATATAAAGTCACAGTGATTTTCGTGGTTAACTTCAAAGGTATGAAAAGTAATGAACTCCATGGTAAAACTGAATGTAGTGCACGAGATAGTTTGACTGTTTTAGATGACTTTTTAAATTGAACAAGGTAAAAGCAATAGTTTTATTTTACATATTTTCAAGTTTCGAATTTTTTACCCTATACTTCAGTAAAAACTGACATATTATGATTACTTTTAAGTATATTTACGTGAGTGGCTCTTAAATATATAGGTAATATTCGGAGCAGAAATTTCGGGTAGGGGAGAGGCGGTGAATTTGGCAAATATTATGAAATGAATAATTAACAAACCGTGTTCCCATCTGCTTCTCATAATAAATTAATATTTTAGCTAAAGCTTTACATATGTTTGAAGTAAATTTTATGATTTTAAAATATAATAATCATTGACTTTGCAACCAAGAATATTACTTCAAACTAGACGCCCTTTCCACTAATGTGACGCACAGTATTCTCATGTCCACCTAAAAATCGTTATTCATATTTAACGTTCTTCATTCGTTATTTTTGTCAAATAGATGAAGACCTAATTATTAATCTATATAGAACATTCATAATATAAATATCGGTAGCAATAATTCGCACTTTAACGAAAGGCGATGCTAGGACATCCTGTTTTAATATATTTTATTTGTCGCTATCGCGCGCTAATTCGAAGATTGTAACGTGGAAATTGGACAGGTATCACGCACCATTTACGTGATCGGAATTCATTTTCAGAAACATTATTGTATCATAATAAACCACAAAAGACATAGGGGAAAAAGAGAGAACAATGCTCAAGTCCTAATAATTGGTCAGAGGACGGGCGCGGATGAGCAATCTCTAGTCAGTCGCAGATTAGTAAGCTATTAAAAAGTTATACAGTTCTCTCCGATGATACAGCAGCCATTTTCCTAAGTCTCAATTAAAGAAAAGTCTAAGTTCAAATTCAGAGCGCAATTTCGAATTTTTAATTCCTAAAGTTCAAGTCCACACGGTCGAGAATTTTTCGTTAATTTTTTATATAAAATTCACAATAAAAATTACCATAGAAACCAGTAACCGTGGGACATCGTTAACATTTCATTACTTATTGCTTATAACATACAATATTTAGAGTAGCTACAAATAAATTTTACAATGCACACGGTAAATATGGTTACTTGCAATTTTACTGCGTTTCGCAATGTCACAATGTTTTTTGTGATTGACTTCAAAGGTATGAAAAGTAGTGCACTTCACGGTAAAATTGAATGTACCACACGAGATAATTCGGCTGTTTTAGATGACTTTGTAAATTCATCAAGGTAAAAGCTATACATTTACACTACACATTTTCAAGTTTGAAAAATTTTACCGTACACTTAGGTAAAAGCTGACGTATCATGCTTACTTTTTAGTATGTTTTCGTCAATTGTTCTGAAATATACAGGTAATATTTTAAGAAATGCCATTAGGTCCCGTGGTTACCGTGAATTTCACGGTAATTTTTAATAAAAAATTCCCTCCGTGCAGATTCCAAACTCTTTCTAACAATAAGTCTTTTCTCGCTGATTTAAAGTCCGAAAAATTCTGTTGCTCAAACTTACACACCTTATTAAGAACGTTCTCAATAAACGTAAGTTACTTTATTTTATTTGAATTTAAATATTGTGTTGATTTTATTATAAACTGTATTCATCCAATCCTTAAAGACTATCTTGATAATTAAAAAGTTATACAGTTCTGTCAGAGTTTATAATACAATTGTAAATTAATTAATTAATTAATTAAATGTTCTTTTATAATACAATTTATAATAAATTACTACTATCATATCTTGATCAATCTTCGATTTCTCAAGCCTCCTACTTACGATCGAGCACATCACCCCGTAAGAGTTCAATTCCGTCGGATTCCGTAATAATTCCAGTTGCTTTACTTAAATATTGGCATATATAATTCAGTTGAGATTTCAATACTTCACAATCACTATTCATTTATCTCTATTCCGCTGATAACTTTAATTTTGAATTTACGCCTATTTCTAGCGTTAGAAGTATTATACGCTACCTTCTAGAAGTATTTATACTCTACTTTGGGCGCAAGTAACAGGCCGATCTCGGGTTGAACTTCGAAGGTTTCACCCTAAACAGGCCATTCTAAAATCGGTACAGTAGAGTCAATCGGTCCCTCCATGTCCGCTTTGTCGATATCATGCGATCATTATTCAGACGTTACAAAATATTTCAAAAGGAAGTATGTTTTGAGGAGAATTTTGTGTAATTTCTTGGTTGAAACTTACATTGCAAGGCATATAACAGAAAGTATACATATATGAATAAATTCAATATAAAAATTAGATACATTTTTTTATCTGACTCAATGGATTTATTACATATCACTATAAGGTTAGGTTTGCTAACGAATAAAATATTATAAAAAGTAGCCTTTCGGTATAAAAAGCTAATAATTCAATTGAGAAAACAACTTTCATTATCTTTCATAATATCAAATCCAACATAGTACCCGACGAAACCAGCGAGTGCCGGTTTGCATCACATTAGACACGCAGGACATTGTTAAAAATTTGTATATTTTCGCATATTTTACATAAAAATAATATAAAAGTAATTATACATTTTTAAAGATAATAAATCAAGGATTCTAAAAACGCATTAAATATGTTCATCTCTGTATGCTTATAAAATGTGTTAAGCCCTATTATTTTTTACGTCATAAATTTAATGATAAGGTATAAAACTTCCCGTAATGAAATTATTAAAATATATTTATTATTTATAATTCTTATTCCGTGATTAGGTGATAAATAAATGAATTTCTTATTTAAAATTTTATGGAATCGTATTACATGAAAATATGCGTGCGCTACATTAGGCACCTCTCCCCTGTAGCCATACTTATTAAATTAGAATTTTCCCTGTCAGGACCACGTTGGGTACTAATAAGAATCGCTCTTAGAAATACCATTATGAAAATCGAAGGCTCGTCGAGAGACCTAGACGGGCTCTGAACATGACAGAGAGAATTTGCACTAGGCAAATTCATAAAAAAAAAAACAACCATGATTTCTCGTTGACAGCCATTGCCAGGACTTGACTAGCTCCAGATTTATTTTACGGATTCATAGCTTTCACGATTTCATCAATAAAGGACCCTGTCGGGAATTGGGCGTGCCCGGGAAATTTCTACACGAGTGTATTAGCAAACAGGTTATTCTCTTTTTAAAAAATGTTATTGTTTTCCAGTACACATATAAAATGTATTCTTATAATGATAATGGTGATTATTAATAAAATGTATGTAAAAAATGTATTAAATATAATTAATCAAGTAATAATTTGCTCAGCTAAGGTGATGCTAAAGTACATGGATCGTACTGCGGATCCGTGCCAGGATTTTTATCAATACGCATGCGGCAACTGGGCTAAACGTAATCCTATACCCAAGGATAAGGCTGGATATGACACTTTCGAAATGCTCCGGGAATCTCTAGATTCCGTTTTGAAAGAACTCTTAGAGGAACCGATACTCCAATCTGCAAAGGCTAATCCAGACGATGCTACCGTTAAAGCAAAACATCTTTTCGAGAGTTGCATGAACTACGGTGAGTCTCACAATCAATGATATTCGAAAGAGAGTTATATATATAAGAGATAACAAAGCAATTGTTTTAATTAATCAACAAAGTTATGAAATATTAAACACATGAACTGTATGGTTACATCACATTAATCTTTGATTAACTGATAACTCTTTTGAATGAAAATGAGTTATAGTTTCTGTATTTAATTATTCCACGTTAACAACGTTTTTATCTATACTTTTCGGTCCTTTACCAAGAGTTATGTTTGCGAAATACGAAGAATGTGTCCTTGCAAGATAGGCAATCCGATTCTTCCAATTTTTTTCCAAATACTTATTTTTTTGTTCTTTACAAAAGGCCACGTATTTACACTCTTTGAATTATTTATAAAAAATTCTGACTGAAACCAAATGTGATTTATGTTTTATGATGCTTTATTTCAATTCAGTTAAGTTTTATTAATTATTAAATGATCATTAAATTATAATCAACTACGGGAAGCAGTAATAATGTAAAAGAGCAGGGAAAACGTTACAGGAAATTTTGAAAATAGAAAATGATGGGCCAGTGCTAGATCATATAACAGGCAAACATGTAGTGACTTACGTACTTGGCCTCAATAATATGATTTCAATACTTTTTATTAGAGGAATTCACAGCACTCCTGTGCTTGGCGTAGTTTTTTACACATCAATGTTTTTTGGGGGAAAGAGAATTACTTGCTAACTGAACTGAATTACCGATAACTTGCGGTTAAGACTGAATGAGTCATAAGGGTAACGTGCGTATATTCATTTTTCATTTTCATCTTATTGTTAGCATATCCCAATTCTTTAAAGTTTAACATCAAGCTATAAGGTTCATTAATTCTGAAATACTAGAACTATATAAGAAACTTTGCAAGATTAATTTATGGCCTATCAACTTGTCAAATAATATTTACTTATATAATAATAACGTGAAATCTAGTAATGGCTAACCTTCGTTTTAACGATAATAATAATATTAATCAACACTATTCTAATTTTGATACTGCGGCCTAGAGGTCTTGGAGCAACGTATGGAGAAACCATTGGTTGAACTCCTCGAAGAATTGGGCGGTTGGCCAATTTTACGACCTAATTGGAATTCAGAGAAGTTCGATTGGCTCCTTCTTGCTGCCCAACTTCGACTTTATAACAACGACATTCTTATTTCGGAATGGGTAGGACCTGACATCAAGAACAGCGACCAGTATGTCATCCAGGCATGTTTCTTTTTCTTCAAAATTCGAGAACCTTTTTCCGCTTACGTAGGCTACCAAAAATAACTTGTTAATTAAATCTTTGATCATTATCATATACTGTTATCATATATCGTACTCTAGGGGAACAGTGTCGGAGACGGCATGAGGAATAACATAGGAAAATGTATGTCGTCTTACACACCTTTCCTCTACATAAAGGATATACATATTAACACAAGTGATTTTGTGCGTCGAAAAGAAAAATAACATGTTACATAGTAACGATGCTTCTTTTTTCATGTAATAAAATATCTAAAATAAATGTTTGCACTATTTTTCAATACTAACGTTTTTCAGAATAAAATTTGAAAATAAAGAATTCTGATATGTCTATTATATGGAACATTTTGACATTCGTTATTAAATTTTAATGACAGAACTACGCAAATCTTGATATTTGAATTTGATAAAATGTTTTGGCAGTTTGATCAAACATCCCTTGGCTTACCAACCCGAGATTATTTTCTTCAACCATCAAATTTCATCTACCTCGAAGCTTACAAGAATTACCTGATTAAGATTGCAACGCTTCTTGGCGCTCCGATTGAGAACGCTACGATCCACGCTGATGAACTCATTGAATTTGAAACAAAATTAGCAAAAGTAAGTTTTTTGTTTTATTTCATTGTTAATCAGAAGCGCATGAAACATGTGAAAGTATCATTGCAATTCAAACAAGACGATGTACGTACACATTTCGATACTTACTGAAAATTCCAAATGGAACGCTTAACCCATTTACTAACAGGGTCTCGGAGAAACATCGACCACCACACCCCAGATGTTTTATTACTTTAATATGTGTAACGTGGCGTTACAGAGCTGGAGGAGGGTCCACCTACGAATGACCGAAAAATAAATAAATACGACTTATCAGTTCGGACAGTGGGTTCGGTGCCACAGTGGTAAGTGCCGACTTCGCAGTCCGAAGGTATCGGATTCAATTCCCGATCAGAACTCCTAATTTTTCGGAAATTCCTAGCCCTCTAGGACTCCCTGGCGGCTTTGTGGATAAATTAACTATAGCGGGGACGAGCCGGGCACCGCGTTATATATGATAGCAGTTGTCGTTAATTTTTGTAGGATATATTTTAACATTCGAAATAAGTGAAACAATTAATTTTACAAACTGACACACATATGTGATGCCGGGTTCAGGTAAGAAAATCGAGGAGTCATATACATATATGTATATGGGTCATTCCACCTCAGATTTAAAACCAAATTTTGAATTTTCCTGGAAATTGTTTTCCTTGTTCTTGAGGGGGAAAAAACTTACGCGCATTTTTTTATTTCAATATGATATGAAGATTTTTCGAAATATTGATTTTTTAATTTATCGTATCCAAAAAACCGGTTCTTCTTTAAATGTATCGTGCATCGTCCACTTTTCGACTAAAAGCAAAGCACTGCAGGGCAAAATGTGCAATAGGGTTCATTTTAAAGTCCACGTTTCAATGGTCGAAACATCGGTCGTTTAATAATTTGTATGCAATAATTTCTTAAACAATTTGTATTATTTCAAAAGGGGCATCTTCAAATTAAATAATTTTTTCTGTAATTCGATATTATGGGTCAGAAAATATTGTTTGAATATTTTAAAGTAGACTGTTGAATATTTTTTTTAATAAAATTCGTAATATGTGACCGCGCTCACGTTTCGCGACCGGGCGGCGCGGGCGAACCACGCACTCGACCGTGCTTGGACATTTTCGAGCTATCCACTATCCTTTGATGGGTTTTTCACCTAGGTCAGATGAATGATACTCAGGGAAATGTTAAAAGGTTCCAAACTAACACTGCCAAATCAAGAAATGGTCATTTACTTTAATTACAAATACTGATTACATTTAACTACATATTACAGAAAGATCATAGTCTTGTTCATGGTAATATATTGTTGAAAAGTGCATTTACAAAACATTAGTGGTAATATCTGATTGTAAGAACTATGACTCGGAGGCAGCATTTGTTTTTCATAAAGCATTTAACGATTATCTCTCAAACTTTCGTCTAATTATAAAGAATTGTATTTATTTGTCTGACGGAGCCCCTCAACAAAGTGTTATACATATTGTGATATACAAATCAATGTAATTTGATAATGATCAAATTGTAGAACAAAAAAACTGTAGTTCAATTAACATATGATAAAAAAGGGTATTTGAAGTTTAGACTTACGTGGAGAAAACGAAGCTGGTGGGATGAGTAATGAATACTATCTTGCTCTAAATATTCTATTAATATGTGAATACGTATTCAAAAGAAGATAATAATTACAATGTGTTATCGTAACGATGATACGAAAATTAGAAGTAAAAGAGGAAATCCGAACTAGTTCCTAAAATATTATACTTTCTAGCTCTGTGCATGCAGATTTTTGTAACTCCTAACTATAATCTTCGACCCTCATTTTCTCCGCGTAGAAGCTCAGTCGAATGCAGAGTTTTGTCATTACATCATTGTAGGTTAAACTCATTGAACTCGTTGACTTTATTAGATCACCTCATCGCCCAACGAAAGAAGAAATGTATCAGAACTGTATCAGAGAATGACGATTGGGGAATTGAGAACAGTTATCCCGCAAATCGATTGGCATCGATATTTGACAATTGTCTTAGCGAGACCGGCCAATATCTCGGAACCAGTAGTGGTTTTTGCTCTCCAATATATTCAAGACCTTGTAAATCTGCTTTCAAGGACACCACCGAGGTATCAATCTGCCTAGTTAATTTAATTGAACCACTTTAAATCTAATTGTGAGATAATTCAATTCACATTCCACGTAACTTGACTGCCAGCTGTATACACATATCCTTGAGAAAGGCATTTGGGCACAATAAGTTAGTCCTATAATAATAATTTTCACACATTGATGGAAATCACTTTCACTTAGGATAATCGCAAATTATCTGCTGTGGCGCTTTGTGAGACACAGAGTGAACAATCTGGACGATCGTTTCCAGGAAGCTAAACAGAAGTTTTATTTCATTTTATTTGGAAGAGAACAAGCTCCATCGCGATGGAAGAACTGTATTGCTCAAGTTAACTCTAATATGGGTATGGCCGTTGGCTCAATGTTTGTTAGAAAATATTTTGATGAGAATAGTAAAAATGACGTAAGTATAATGAAGAGTTATGTCAATTCAATTATAATCTTACAATTAGCCATAAACTGTAGTGTAACTCCTTAAATGTTACAATGTGTAAAATGATACACTAATTATTAATCTTTGCGGACAAAATATTTTAGTGCGTAAACATGAGCAATAGCATCGGTGACAGTATTTTCTAAATAACCAATCAATTCACGCCGTGTTTCTGTTGCTGTTTATTTGTTTTAATAAATTCAATTCTATCTATCG
Source organism: Trachelus tabidus (assembly GCA_030142655.1). NCBI lineage: Eukaryota > Metazoa > Arthropoda > Insecta > Hymenoptera > Cephidae > Trachelus > Trachelus tabidus. The sequence continues at coordinate 21,718 of JARQTI010000258.1, read as the reverse complement.
ATCGACAAGCATCCAGAATAGTAAAAGTATGCTCTCAGGAATATCCTGATACCCATTCGGGAAAGCTTAATTTGTGGTTTTTAAAAATATAAATAGTAAATCAATTTTCTTTATATCGACATGTTAACAGTTGTTAGTGTATTTGTAGACGCTATCAATGACCCGAGAGATACAGCAATCTTTCCTCGAATTGTTGAACAAAACTTGCTGGATCGACAATGAAACAAAACGTTTAGCTGGTGAAAAAGTCGACGCCATGCTTCTGAGAATAGGATACCCAGATTTCATTCGTCAACCTCGGTTACTGGACGAGCGCTATAAGGACGTAAGTTATTCAAGACAATGCTTATAATAAACTCCATATAGTATCCATATAATTCTCATTAGCGTACCTACACTGGCAGCCAATAAAATCATAACAAAAGTTGTTCATATTCTATGTTTATCACGTGTTTGATTTAAAAAGTTAATCTAGACATTTAAAGTTCTATTTACCTCGGTCTTCTTGTACGAATATTTTTGTTCCCCACTGTATTTTAAAGATTTTCAGAATTACTTTAAACAAATATTTCAATTTCAGGTTATTATTCGACCAGACAAATATTTTGAAAATACCCTGAACATTCTGCAACATTTGACCAGAGTTGAGCAGGATCGCCTTGGTAGTCCCGTTAACAAGACCTTGTGGAACACAGCACCGGCCGTGGTGAATGCCTATTACAGTCGAAATAAGAATCAAATAAGTGAGTATATTTGCAATTATAGATTTATTTTGTACAATATATTGTAGGAAACATTTCTGTTGTTGTAATTTTCCAGAAAATTATTGTCCAAAATGGTCATTTATCAGAAACGGCAACTGCTCGAACGCTGCGTATGTTCCGGTTCCAGATAGCACAAATTACGAAGATGTCGATAAGACGTCTTAAATTCTTATATCGTAGATTTTAACGTCTTATAGATGCCTCATGTTTAACAAACCTCTCTTTGGTTTCTATCATATGATGATTCTGGACAATAATGGCCTAGGAAAATACAACAACCTCAGAAATTCACATCAGACGAATTACAATGACTATTGAAATTGAAAAACGGATCTCTTTTCCACATGGTACAAATTACCCAAACAGGACGTCTCGTATTAAAAAAAATGTCTTTGTTAGGTATGAGGCATCTATACAACATCAAGAAGCGAGATATAATATAAGACCTTCTAAAGACGTCTTATCGACATGTTCGTAAGTTGTGTTGACTGACTATCAAGATGTTGACAAGACGTCTTCAGAAGGTCTTATATCTCGCTTTTTAACATCTTATAGACATCTCGTGTCAAAAATACGTAATTTAAAAGTGAGTGACCTTTTGAAAATGTCTTATTGAAATTTTCGTAATTTGTGCTTTCTAAGTTGCATCGCAGGAACTTTATATAGGTATAATGGCCGATAGAGCGGTCAGATAAAATTCCGATACATTCCGATACCAAATTATTTTCTTCTATTATTTCCACTTATTTCAAGACTAATATAATTTATGCAATGTCGATTTAGAATGATAATTATAATATCGATATATTATATTCATCATATTAAATTTCCAACGTTTGCACTTAAAAGGTAAAAGTTCTTACCGTCGGATAAGGCGGTGGAGGGTGAATCCTTCACTCGAATGATCCCAACCAGTATGGCCTTGGTATGGTCGAGGTTCGCAAATAATAGCTACTGGATATCAAGATATGGTATGAAAGACAATGAAATGCAAACTTCAAATTCCGCTGCTGGTCAAGGTGGTAGTCGTAAATGTTTCATTAACAGTCGCTAGAAGAGTAACGGGGAGAGAATGAAATAGATAGCATTAGTTTATCCTGCTTGCAGAATAGACAGTAAAAAATTAATAATAAAAAATGCTATATTTCTAGCGAAATCATTAAGTTGTTAAATTGAATGAGTATACTGAGAGATTACTACAAAACAGTATATTTATTTAAGTATAATTAAACGCTATATTTTGTAATTCATGTTACTATGCAGATAATACATGTTTCGATATTATATACCAAAGAGTACACAATTTCAAATTACATACTTTAATATTATTAGATAAAATTTTAACCTATAACAACTATTCTCGACTTTGAATTACGTGAATCGTCGCAATAAAAAATAGTAAAATAAATTTCTTTTTTTCTTACATTTTTTCATATTACTTATGTTACTAATGCTATCGTTTTAAGAATAATAATGACAAATTTTTAGAATATTGAAATGTCTTACAGTTTCCCTCAACAATCCCATACAGCACGATTTATTGTTGAAACAACGTAGAAGCATTGCAATCTTGCAAGGACATATTCAATATTTCTCAAAGGTTTTTGTAATATTCCATTTGTAATATTATATGTGTATCATCCCCAAAATGTTGTACAACAACACAGCAATTTAAAATATCACAGAAAGTTTACTGTTGCAAGGCAATACCAATGATGAATGTGAACAAAAATATAATAAATAGTATTGCTGTTGGACACTATTCAGTTCCAAAAGAAATAGTATTATTTGTAAATTTATTATAAAATTCTTCCATATATAAAAATATTGGCGATTATAATTGTTAAGAGACCTATGTTTTTTATAGGGCTACAAAATAGGTCATTTTCATTATTTTTTTAAATGAAACCTCCCATATGCTTTTACAAATTTACATATATATTGAACATAGTTTAGGTTTACAAAACAACTTTTTTTTTATAAAGAGTATTAATTACAAATAATAGGTAAAATCTTTAAATTGAATCTCTTGTTTGAATCAACTGATGCTGCTAATGAATTTGTGAAAAATGTTGGAGAATTCAAGAAGGAATGGGTGATATTGTATATCCTTAATTTCAAAACGGCTAAGATAGATGTTTTGAAGAAGATGGAGGTGGATATATTGTTAGAAATATTTCTAACTCCTTCATTGGGGGGTAGAAAGGTTATCAGAATAGAAAGAATTCTCAGAACGATGGTGCTGAATTTTGCAAGTATTAAAAAATGTAATTAAATGTTGAAATTATCAAAGATTGGGACATAGCTATGTCAACTGTAGAAAGGAAATAAGCTGTTTGGCCTTTGGCCAAGAGTATTATGAGAACGATTAAAAAGGAGAAGGTAAATTCTGCATAAATTAGAGAATAAGTGAGCACCGCGCTGACGATAGGAACTGTTCCGCCCCTAGAAGGCACAAAGACCTAAGAAAATTAATAGTGATTACCAACCCATCATATAGATGAGTTATAACAAAGGTTAGAGAGGATGAACTGATCGCAAACTCCGGTGAGAGTGTCCAATTATTAGTCTTATACTCAACGGTTATTGATTTGGATGAGGAACGTTGAGAGCTGAAAAGCTGGTCAACAATATTGTTTTATAACCCTTCAACGGTTAGGTCGGTGAAATGGTCACGCATCGTAATGTGAGGTCTTTGAGACTCCAAACACCATTTCGATTGAAACCTAAAAATGTTCTACATCTTCGATCATTTTAAGAGGTGAATTTCGAAAGGCACATCTTCCTCTATATTTTCGTTGGTACAACCGTGTAACAAAAACTTTTTTTTTGAGACCAAAACTTGCCTTTATTCGAAACTCGTTTTGATTCTTTTGTACTTCAGACATGATAACTGTTATGTGAAATTTGCACGCTGACCGATACTTTTTTGCGTATTCAAAAGAGCATCATTTCAAGGAGCAGATAATAACTTTTTATTTTATATGCATTGAAATATACATTCATGAAACAAACGCAAAAAAATCAGCTAATTAAATAATTGCAGGACTCTACTGGATAATATTCTTAGGTGATCGTGTAATTATTGAACCACTTATATATTCTGTTTCTTGTTTAAACTCTCCTTTATTATCCACACATTACTTATTCTAAATACTCTTATAAACTTCCAATCTATTCACCATGTGCACCATCCACTCAACCAACCGCTCATCATACAAGAACCCACAGTCGTCAAGTGAGCTACGCATGCGCGCCGCAGCGAGCCCGCCATGGCAAGATACAAAACTATAGCAGCGCCACTCCCGCACATTCAAACTTATACATTCGACAAAGCCATTTCTCACAATAATACTAAGTTTTCTCCTTGGTAACCTTTTATTTTGATGACGGGATACTGTTCTAAATAAAGCTTAGGCTTATGGTTGGGTTATACGCCTGCAGAGCGCGTCACCGCAGCAATGAGACTGAACGAGAGTAGTCATGTGTTTTTCCTACATGTTACGTGTTCATGTTCATGAGTTTCCGCTTTTACAGTTTTTCGCCGGTGCGCGCCGGTACTTACTTTCGTTTTCAAAACTATTAGCTATTCAAGACTATTCAACCTGTTCAATAAATAAATAACTAACACCAAAAAATATAAATTAAACAATAATTCATTAAATTAATACAATTTCTTAACAACATATTGCTCACCATTCCTTATATGTATGTATTGAATGTGTAACAACCCAACCATGCATTTGATTATAATTCATAAAAAACAGATAAAAAGTCACAATGTTTTTCGTGGTTGACTTCAAAGATATGAAAAGTAATGCACTCCATGGTAAAATTGAATGAAGCGCACATGATAATTCGGCTGTTTTATATAACTTTTTAAATTCAACAAGGTAAAAGCTATAGTTTCACAACACATATTTTTAAGTTTCAAAATGTTTACTGTATACTTCAGTAAAAGCTAACGTGACATGCTTACTTTTTAGTATATTTTTGTAAGCTGCTCTTAAATATATAGATAATATCCCGAGCAGAAATTTATCTAGGTTGGAATCCGGCTCAAATTAGGCTTGCCTTGTTTGTCTAATTCGGCCCAAAATCGACATAGCGTCAGGCCCGGTTCTGGCATGTAAAGCGATTTTGCATCTGACCCCGGTCAAGTGTCCGATTTGGTCCCAGTCCGGTGCCTGATTCAGCTTGCCTTATCAATGCCTTGAGGCCTTGCCTGAGCTGGCCCGGATGATGGTAATCAGATACTAACCTTATCAGGCATGCCGTATCGTTACCTAATTTGACCCTGATGACAGCTACATCCAGCTGTCCGGATGGGGAAAACCATCGCAGTAGCTGATCTGGCTCAGATCGTGGTGGCATCCATTCTTATGAGGTAAGCCTTACTATTCCCTGATCTGGCTCGGATCCGAATAACGTCACGCTGACCTTATAACAGCATGCCCTACAATTACTTGATATGGCCTTGAGGCAGTGACGTCAGGCTGCCCTAATAAGGCAATTCTTAGGAATATGTTATGTAGCCCGGATCAGGGTGATATTCAGCCAGCCTGATCCGACCTGCTTTAATGACACCTCAGAAATTTGCAATGAAACATTCTTTCCGTGTAGAAACCTAGTATTCTAAAAGGATCCTAGAATTATGTATACGATTTGTAAATTGGTTAGAGTACGGAAGAAATTACAATTATAATTTTTATTTTAGCAAAAATCTTCGTACACCGAATATCTCAACAAAATTTGCAGTTTTTTTAGATATCGTGGTTTGAAAACTTTGATGCAATAAGACAAGCCTGTTGATTTAAATCAGGACATGCTAACGAGCTATTTTGCGTTTGCCAATTAAGTAGTTAACGAGCCAAAATTTCCTAAAAATTTATCAACCCAAGAATCAATTAAATATCGCATGTTTCTGATCCTCGAAAATATAAATGAAAATGTCGTAATTCCTATAGGCACTATCTTCAGAAGTTCGTTAAAAAACCGGATGTCCTGCGGTTGTTAAGATATACACAACTTATTCTTACATTACGAATTTTGATAAATTCAATTTATGTAATTTAAGGCAGATCTTTTGAAGCATGAGGACATGCTCAGTTTCAGTGACTCGACCAACGAGCAATCTCGTTTGGTACAAGAACTTGCAACGTCATTCGAAAATAGGTGTGTGTGTGTGTGTGTGTGTGTGTGCGTGCGTGCGTGCGTGCGTGCGTGCGTGCGTGCGTGCGTGCGTGCGTGCGTGCGTGCGTGCGTGCGTGCGTGTGTGTGTGTGCGCGCGCGCGTGCAATAACACCATTTTGAACGACATCCAAACTGATGGTTTTCTAATTTATAATACTAATCTTTAATAATATTAAATTATTACTAACCGTAGATCACTTGAAGTGTGATTCACTTAGCAAACACGTTTAAAGGTGGATTTATATAGAGTTATGGTCCAAACTAGCTGATACCAATGGGGAGTTATATGTTTAGCAAATCATGACATGCAATGATGCACTGCTACAATTTTTGATTATACACTGATATAACCATACATATATTCTCATATTTGTTATTTCAATTCGATTTATTTGTTTATATTATAACCTTTTAATTTTTCGTTACTATTTTTATGTGCAGTGTTTCCGGCGGGCATATTACAGCCACCCTTTTACCATAGATTCTTTCCACGCAGTCTAAATTATGGCGGCATCGGTGTAGTCATTGGACACGAAATAACGCACGGCTTCGACGACAAAGGTCGACTCTTCGACAAGGATGGAAATCTTCATCGCTGGTGGAAGGACGAGGCGATCGCTGGATTTCATCAGCGAGCCCAATGCCTGATTGGTGAGCTATTCTTTCTCATTTTTTTTTCTTTATATTTTTATAACAGTGATTCCGTTCATAATCTTCCTTTTAAAGATTTTCCTTATCAATAATGTTTTAGTATTATTATCGCAGGGTTAGTAGGACTAATTTAAACCCTCGCTTATTTGTATTTGTAATTGCACGAGATACCGTATAGGACATGGATGCACATACTCGTTGTGACAAACGATATTGACAGTATCTTCTAGATTTGTCTTGATGATGTAACAGTTTCTATATACAATATGTTTAAAGATTTATTACATATAAACATCATTATATCTGATTATGAATTTCCCCGAAAAGTAAAATGCGACTATTTTCATTTTATAGACCAATATAGCAGATATACAGTGAACGAAGTTGGAATGCAAATTGATGGCGTCAATACTCAGGGCGAAAATATAGCTGATAATGGTGGCATTAAACAAGCTTTTAGGGTAACATTAATTTCTTTACATTCATGCATGAGACGCTTGTGATAGTATTTTTTTTGAGACAATAATTCATTTAATTCCTAACCGAGACATAAGAGATGTATGTTCGAATAAGATACAATTTGACAAATCGATATCACATTTCAGAAATTTTAAACTAATCATAATGCAGTAATAATTAGATAATTTTGCTCTGATAAGTTAGATAAGTTTGCATACATATAAAAAAGGAATAAATATTACTACATTGTAAATTTCTGCAGGCCTACGAAAAATGGTTAAGCGGGAATGGAAACACAAATGAGACTTTGCCCGGCATAGATGCTAATGGAAAGCAACTATTTTTTCTTAATTTTGCGCAAGTGTGGTGTGGTTCAATGAGGCCTGAGGCTACGAGGAATAAGCTGAAAACCGCCGTCCACTCGCCAGGAAAATTTCGAGTAATCGGAACGTTGTCAAATTTCAAAGACTTCGCTCAAGTGTTTGACTGTCCCATCGGCAGCCCCATGAATCCTGAAAAAAAGTGTCTAGTTTGGTGAAATTAGCTAATCAATAAAAAAACTAAGGTTATTGAACATAAGCTATTTAATAAGTAAGAAGGAAAAGTACGAAAACAACTTTTACATTTTTTTTGCGAAGTTTCAAATTTTTAATTCTAACATTCATTTGAACAAATTTAAATGGTATTACAATATTTGAAAGTTAATATTTTTCAAGAACTTATCCTTCATCCATTATTTCCGGTTTAATTTAATTCAGAAGTGTTTTCATTTTGCTCTACTAGCGTAATACTACGTGTTGTAAATGGTAACTATCGGAATAAATAAAACATTCTTAATGACGTACGGCTATCAAAACAAATCCAACTTATCAATCTGAGAGTTTGAGATCTTCTTCACAGGTACACAATTGTCGTGCGTGCTTCGCTTTTTGTGAGATATCCGCAGTGAAAATATCGTAAATTGCTCAATACAGTACAATTCTGAATACTTGATGCGCGTTAAGTTCACGCTTGTACTATTTGTGTTTGTTTTGTCAGTCCTTTAGACAGTCTTGAGCCTGTATTTACAACTCGCTCTTAAAGTCACTAAAAGAGTCGCTTGTAGTTAAAAAACACTAAGAAAAAATTAAAAAGCGCACTATTAACACTAAAAGCGAGTTCTGAATACGGGATTTAGTGTCTAAATCATTGATAGTTAGAAAGCCGCTCAACGAGAGAAATAAAAAACTCTAATAAATGTAGCAGTAGAAAACAGATAAACACTTCCGTTAATTTCATGCTCTTGTCAGGAGTCGGGAGATTCGGTATGTGTGGGAATCACCTCCACTACCGCCTTATATGTGAGAACTTATCGGGAGTTTACTATACAGTTATATTTGACATATCAATTTGACGTTATCTATTTTGGCTTCTGAATGGTCAAAATTCGTAAAATTGTTACAAAACAATTATTTTGCACTAAGAATAACTATTACAGTTTTTTAATGGACGGTTGGAATTATATTTGTCAACTATTTACTACAATATTTGAACAATACAAAGTACGCAAATACAAAAATATGTGTGTCTCTATTCTTCGGCTTGGCTCAATGATGAGCAAGAGTTTCGCGCCAAGTAGAGACAACCCGCCGTATAGGGCATGGCCCGCCGAGGCTCAAAACTCGAAGTATCTCCTGTATCTGTGTGTCGACTTAAATATCTTATGAACGTATATGTGTGAGAAAAAGTTAATAATAAATTCACCATAGGAATCGAGGGTTCTGAATTGACTGTCATAAAAATCAATGAGATTGATTTACGAGATCAGGACGTATTGAGATGACGAGCGAGATAATTTTATTTCAGGTCCGTCGTCATCGTCCTCGCACGTTCATACACGACGGATGGCGCTGGCTGCATTGCCTTCTTTACCTATTTCTACTCTGGATAGTGTTGGTAATTTACGAATACACAACACAATCAAATACATTTTGTATGGGAAGCTACCGTTCACACCGAATTTCCAGTTAATATAAGGCTGCTTTCACAAGTTTCACTTTTAATATACATACATCGTACAGGACTGCTGTGAGATCCTCTAACAAAAATATTGAAATCATATTAATGCTAAGTAAATAAGATACTGCATATCTGTCTATACATATATGATCTAGCACTGGCCCATTATTTCAGTTGTATTTTCAGAATTTCCTATAATGTTTTCGCTACTCTTTTACATTATTATTGTTTCTCGTGTTTAATTATGTTTTAATGAGAAAAGAATAACCGAAAGGAAAAACGCCCCAGATGCTTATCCGAGAAGGGCACCCCCCCCTCCCCCCTCCCCCCACCACTGTCTGGATTGTGTCCTCAAAGAGAGGACAACGACTTGCATTTGGGATACCGGCAGTTTAGATTGGACATTGCTCTTATCAAGAATTATAGTCAACGACTTCAATAAAAAGTTTCTTACAGCTCAGAAGTGGGATTGTGAACTCATTCTATCACATTATTAATGGTTGAATTAGTAAACCATAGTGACAAAAACACCAGTATTGTTATTGTTTTAGTAATTGCCAGTATCCAACCAACACTAGGCCGATGTACTACTGCCAATGAATGGCCGGATATAGACTAACTGTGAGCCATCATTGGTTGCCCATCATATACCAGCATTATTTATTGTTTATATTTGCCATTTTTAAACCGATTCTGGCCAATGTCCTACTGTCAATAATTGGCCAAATAGTAAGAGAAAAATTTAGTAAGAGTAAAATTACATATATGACCAGAGTCCCTAAGCAACACAAAAGTATACGAGAAGTACGAGCGAACAGTAGTTCGTTGCCGCACCACTAGATGGCCACTGTAACTCGCAAGCAGAATCGGAAGACCCTGAGAATAATTAGTCTTTCGAGTTTGCTATTGCTTTAACGCGATTTCGACATTATCTTGAATATTTTGATCTACATGATCTACATTTTGATTCCTTCAAAGAACGTAGAGTCGGGATTGTTGTTAATGGAGATAGTGTTGCAGGAACTAAGAAAATGAAATTTGACGCTTACCCATCACAAGTGCATGTTCCTAGAGACAAACATGGACTAATCTCGGGTACAAAGTGAGTCAGCAAGGGGCTAGACCAGGCAGTCATAAAATAGAGGCTGTTCAAGAATTTCTAGTACCCACAAACGTTCATGGCGTAAGACAGTTTATAGACATAGCAAATTACTTTCGAAGGTTTTATCCAGAACTTCGCCACAATTGCCAGCCCACTCACTCAATTGATTAAGAAAACTGAAGTCTGGATTTGGGGTAAAAACCAACGGAGAGCTTTCGATGAATTAAAAGAAAAACTAATTACTAGACCTATGTTAGCAATATATAATCAAGGCGCTGATACTGAAATGCATACAGATGCGAGTAAGTTGAGACTGGGTGGTATACTGTTACAACGGCAGGACAATGGCGCTCTAAAACCTATTGCATATTTCAGCTATCAAACAAGTAAAGAAGAACAGAAGTACCACTCGTACGAGTTAGAGTAAGCGTTTTGTAGAGATTCTGTGTTTATCCATTAGGTGAACGTTTTAAGATTGTGAGCGACTGTAGTGTATTACGTGCGACGTTTGTCAAATGAGATTTGTTACTACGCCGCTGGTGGATCCAATTACAAGAATTTGACTGTTCAATAGAACGCAGGGTCGGAGCGAACGTGCCACATGTTGATGCGCTCAGTCGTAACTCGAGCGAATCCGAAGAGTTTCTCAAAGAGACAGAAGATGTAGGGTTCTTACACATACAAAGTGTATCAGCTAAGATGCACGTTAGAGATTTGCGGTGAAATGGTGCACAATTTCGAAAATCTGAGGTCACGACCATTGAGTCCAAATTCTGCGGCGAGGAATACGATGTCTCTAAAATTTACAGCTAGAAATACGAAGACTCGAAAATCCACGTCCAGGAAGATGAAGACTTCAAAATTTACATCCAGGATTACGGCGATCTACACCAGGAATACTTCGGCTTCTAACTTGTAATAAAAAATAGCATTGTAATATGTTTTAGCCACCTTGTACGGGTTTGCGTCTGACTGAACGCTCAGCATCAGAAATTTGTCAAAAAATGATAAAATTTTGAACGCAAGTATCTCCTATATTATTTGTGCAATCCCTCGGAATTTTTTTTCATCACTATTATTTTCTCTTGCTTTACAACTTTTGCATTTAACTTTTTTCAATATCATTTGAAATGGCGAGGATAATTTTTTTTATTTGCGACCGGAAGTTAAGTGAACAATATTAGTATGCCCATTCGATTCGCAATGAAAAAATATTCAATGGTCGTGATATCAGATTTTCGAACTTGTGCACCATTTCACCGTAATCTCAAACGTGCATCTTAGCTGATACACTCTGTAGAACTCGGAGACTGGCTACTGATTACTCAATTGCAATACTCGCCATTAAAGTACATTTATGAGGTATTAAATCGAGGTGCTGGTGATGCGGAGGAGCGCCAGATTATTTTTAATTTTGTTTTGAAGGAAAATCCAGTGTTTAAAAACACACCGAATGGTCCGATGTGTGCAATGTCAAGGGCCGCAAGGCAACGAATAGTCAACTCATGTCATGATGGGATGGGACATTTTGGGGTCGCTGCATATCTCGACTGCCTTTTTTGTAAGTGAATTTCCTTCTCTTCTCTTGGTGTCCAAATTAGAGCAGGTAGACCGGGATAATTAGAAAAAATACACTTTATTACTTTTACGTAGAGTTCGTGTTTCAGATATCTCTACTTCGCTCGTCAAGCGACGACTGACTGTCCCCTCCCTTCTTCCAGTCTAAGCCAGGCCTATTGCCAAAAAGGCTCCGCGCGTGGTTACAAGAAATTGTTTTACGTCTTACAGTTTTGGCCGTCCTGACGACAGTTCGTCTACGAACTAAGTGGGTTGTCGTAAAAAATACATAAACACACATAGCAGGTCATCTTATAACTACTACATCAGACGAATTTTACAATTAAATCTAGCTCTTAACTACTACATGGGCGCTATCTCCTCATCTTCCTTGCGCCACGGACGCATATTTGCCGGTTCCCATACACCTTGTAACATTTTTCAATAGTGCAATTCCGTACGCTTCTTATAAGTGTACGAAATGGGATGTAGGTAAGTGCTCGGGGCTGGCGTCTTTAAAAATGTAGGTGACACAGGAGTACATGGTAAAGTAAAATAACAAAATTTTATTAAATATTCGATAATCATTACAACAGTTTTATGATCAATGTCAATTACCCAGTCTAAATCAAATGTCGATATTGTAGGAAAAGGATTGTCAAAGAGTCGTCCTATACTTGTTTTCTATTCCCGTCTCACTCTAACCTGTCTGTACGATACATAGGATATGCCTATAGTGGTCCTGTAGCCCTAGTGGCGCTTTGCCTACCTATTGGTTATGGCACTGTATGCAACTTAACTAGTAGCGGCGCGGATAATAGGTAATTTTCTGAGGTAGATCGCGGTGGTCTCCTCAGAACTTTGACAATTTTTCTCTAAGTGTCGGTCTAGGCTGAATAGCGAATGCTAATGTGCCGTAGCCATCGATAAAATTATATACTGCGATTTTGCGAAAATAATATGCTCTATCTCAGAGGACATAAATCGAGTGTAAAGACTTTTCCACTAATTTATTGTGCGTTATCCTTTCGGATTTAAATCACGCTGATTTTACTTATACTCACGTCACGGACTTGTTGAATTCGGATTTCTCCTTTTGATAACTAAATTGATTTGAAAGCTATTATTTATTTGATTGAAATGCTAAATTACTTAGCGAGAAGCGCTAATCCTCTAGCGGATGTTATTTTTATTATTTTCCGCGGATTTCCTTTCGGGAGCTGTTTTTCATCTATCGGCTAGTGTTAACACTAGCGCGCATCCTTATTGTTTACTTGTAATGGGTTTGCTCTCGGTACCGGAGTACCGAGAAGGTAATCGATTTGTCACGTTACAACAGTCCCCTAAAATAACTTGTTGCGCCGTGTACCTTGGTGGATGGTCACAACAACAAATTATTTTTCTACTTTCTTATGCTACGATTGGGAAGGTTGGGTCTATATCTATTATAAGAAAAGTGTTCACTCCTTGGGACACTATTGGTCATATTTCACCACAATTTGTATGTCCATTTGCACCGATTTCTTCATCTCCCTTCATTTTCTTCGGGTGTTGAAGCGTACTCTGCATCTCCCTCGTCTGTTGCTTCCCCCTCACGTTCGCTGTCCGATCCAAGGTATTGTCCGCAGCATCCACTTTCTCTAGGTCGGGATACCCGAATCTTGCCAATTTTTTTTTCCACCATGAAGTGGCCAATGGGAATTCCCTGCGGTGCCACCCGGATGTTTATCCAGCCCATGGCGTTACTGTGGTCCCTTCGTATGACACTGGCGTAGAAGTATGTTCGCTGGCTGATTAATTCCCACAGCCATTTATACGTGTTGTAAAACCACCTTGTTCCTTCGGCGGTCGTATCCGGCCCATCCCTACTGAGATGGCGATTCCTGGAATCCTGGCGAGTTTTTTTGATATTTTGAATACTCCGTCTGTCTGGATCTCAACGTACTCCCCGAAGTCCACCAGCCGTACGGTTACCCTTTCTCCCTCGGTTGCTGTGATGGTAGCTCAGAACCACGTGTCTTCTTTCTATACCAGGCATCCTCCGCCGATGGTTATTGTTCGTGAATCCATACGTCGGTTTATCTCCTGGATCGTTTGCCGGCGAATTTCCTCCATTCTGCCGGAATCGCTTCGTAGCCTAATATTGAAGTTGCTCGACGTGTGCAGTGCGCCATTGTTACCTCTGTGGGTCCATCGCGTATCCACTCTATCTCCGCGTTCCTTATTATCGGCATCTTCTTGCTGTTTCTTCGGGGCTTACTCACCAAAAAGGACCTCCTCTTTTCCCCCCCTTCCTTTTATACTCCTGGTACTCCGGATACGGGATCCAATCTTTGAGTTTTTTCATCATTTAATTCCACAATCTTCAGATCGTCTTAGTATCCCTTTTCTTAGCTTTCCTCTTTTCCGAAGAGCTCTTCGAATTTTTGCTGGAGCTTGTGACATATGCCGTTCACCGACGTCGCGTACAAATAATTCGCGGCCGTTTCCAACGTGCTGAACACCGGAAAATATCCGCGATTCGAACTGAATCGGAGTGTTGGGCGCCAAGTGCGGACTCTCCGCACCGACGTTCCTCCTATGGCCGCTTCCTCGTGATCTCCCGGCTGCTCAACTTCAGCTTGCTAAACTGATAAAGGGGAACGTAGGAGCGACGAGAGATGAACAGTTTGGGGTACCCCAATGAAAACGCCGTTTAGAGTCGTGACGTCCTTTTATTCAAGGTAGAAGCAAAACGGCCGCAGTACAAGCAGTCACTACGCGTACAATGCTTCCCAACGGTGAACGCGGCCCTTCGCAAGGGCCGCAGGGTCAATCTTTCCCACCGTCCCTAGCCTGCCCTACCACGATTCGCGGTTCCCTCGCCGCGCGGTTAGCGGTCTTATAAGCTCGGGGGGCGAATCTCTTCCCGGGCGGAGATCTCCACCGGTCAGTGTACCGAATACTTGGACCACCGATCTCCGCTCGGGTTCTGCTCTGACGACTACCCCGATCCTTCTCCGAGGGAAATACGTGTAGTAAGAAGGGCCGCTCTCGGCGGTACCTACCGGTGAAGCGGCTTAGTTTCCAAAATCCAAATCTCCAAACGAACAAAATCCAAACGGGCCGATTTGGGGCGAGAGGTCCTCGCTGTCGGCTGGCGATCCTGCTCGCACTTCCGTTCTACGACTTCATCTCCTCACACACCGCACAGTCACCCTTAATCCCTTATTCACAAAAAATGAATCCAAAATCGTATCCCAAAACCGTACCGATGATTTTCCAGCGTTCATAACGCCACGTAAAATATTCCAAAATTTTTAGGCGAAAACAACAGCTATAATTGTTCAGACGTAATTCACCAGAGTTGTCCAGAAAAAAAAAACCGAGTCGTCAATACACCGCAAAACCAAAAGTTCACCACCCGTAATCGTTCGCTGAGAGTTCACACACGTGATATTCTGCCGATTACCGGAAAGAGATTAAAATTCGGCAAATCCGAAGATGGCCGAATCCTATTGTTACCGGTTTGCCGAGTTTAGCCGAAGGAATCCCCGCCTCCCAGGAATTCCTGGCCCTCTCATTCTTCCTCGTCCAACGGGTGGACAAAATAAAAATACTCCCCTCCGCGGTACCTTGTCATCCAGATCGCGCGCCGAAACGATCAGGTGTTCAGCTGGTGGATAGCGGGGAAAGGGCGGTCGGCGGCCTCATCGGCGCAGGATCTTATTCCTCGTACCTCGCCGGCCGATCCGCCCTGCCGCCACTGCAGCCTAGTCCTTTCCCGCCCCGATCATGCGACCCTTCGACGCGGACCGTCGAGTCTTTTCCCTTAACGTAACGTGGCGCGCCCAAGCCGGGCGCATGAAGCCACGTTTTAACTCCCCCCCCCCCCGCGCTTAGACGGGGTGCATTCTTCTCTTCTGGAAGAATGCGGCACGCACGACAAACCCATCGCTTTCGCTTCCCCGTGTGGGGCCTAGCAGCTGTTACCCCCACCCTTTCCGTAGATACGGTTTCGCGTCCCTTAACCCTCCTCAACGGTGCGGTGTACTTCCCCAGCTCCTCTCGGTATCCGTCGTCCTGGCTCGGTCCTACTCTTAAGCCGTTGGTCGCGACTTGGTTTATTTCCCACGCCGATTATCTTCGGCATGGCGTAATCTCGGTTAGACAATGTTATTGCTTTGATCGGCTCGGAGTCTTTCCCCATTTCTCGGAATCTCTGTGCCGTTCTGCCCAAAAATTCGATAGAAGGAATTCGCTGGTTACATCGTACCTGTGCTCGGTCGCTTCCTGTCGGGTTCGGCGGGACGACCGTTCCTCCAGAGTGTTCTTCTATCTGCTGTGAGCCGTGGTCAACTTCCCGCTCACGTACGCTCCGGCGCTGCCGAGTATCCTGTGTCTTCCTCTCAGAGACTGGCCGGAATACGCACGGCTCTTACATCTCTGAGCACTTTGGCTGCGAGCGTGGTGAATCCCTCGGCCGTCTCGTCTTCGGACAGCCGTTCCTGCTCTCGAGGCAAGGTCAGCCGTGCTTCGGCCGACCTTTCCTCCTTCTTCTTCCTTCCCTGTCGCCACTTAATAGCGATAGCCGTTGAGCTCACATCCTACCTGAACTGGAGCCGACACCGCGCTTCGCGGCGCAGGCAGAGCACTTTCCCGTCCCCGGTTTTCGACCGCCGCATTCTCGGTAGCCGGATCGGGAAGCGCTCTACGAGCGCTACGACCGACGTCAGCTCAAGACTGTGGGCGGCTCTCGGAGCGTGTCCGTTGACACTTTTCCAGTTCTTGCCGATCGTCACGACTCCGGGACCGCTCGCGCCGCTTCTCTCCCACGACGGGGCCGAAGGCGGGAACACCAGAGCTGGCCTGTGCCGCTTTCCTGGTCTTCTCCCTCTCCTTCTGAACTTTCCTCTGCAGGCGCCTCCACTCGGTCATGCTGAGCGAACCCCATCCCGGGTCGGATTTCTTTCCTTCCACGACGGCCCCCTGGTCGCCGCTTCCAAGCCGATGCTCTTGGCAGGGTGGTCGAGGAAGAATCTTCGCCAGCTTTTCGCCCGCTCCAACTGTTTCTGCTGCTCCGCCATGATCCTCGGTCTCTGTAATGTTATAAGCAGAATTAGTAGTGGCCCTTCGGCGGGGTTAAAGGCCTTCAAATCTTTCACGTGTAGTTTGCCCTCCGAGCTTCCGGCTTCATCTACCAACTCGTATACTACCGAGGATATTTTCTTGGCAACCTTATAGGGTCCGGCGAATCGCGGTGTCAGCTTCGCGGCCACGAAGTTGGCCGCCGAGGACAGTATCCGTTGCCTTTTCCACACTCGGTCGCCAAATCGAAATGTCCGAGGAGATGTCCTGGCATTGTAATACCTGGCCTGTTTCTCCCGGGCCTCGGCCATGTGTCGCTTCGCCAGATCTCGCATGCTAGAGAGCCTCTGCATCCTATCGGCCCAGTCCTGTACTGGACGTGCTTCTCTCTTTCGGGGATGCTCCTCAGATCTTTCCCCTCGCGTCACTCTCGGCTTTCTCCCCAAGTTCAGGAAAGCCGGGGACGCCTTCGCCATCGTGTAGACTGCCGTGTTCACCGCGTAGCGAAACTCCAGCAGATGCACGTCCCAATCCCTGTGGTCCTTCTCCAGGAAGGAGGCAATCATCGTCTTCAAGGCGCGGTTCACCCTCTCCACGGGGTTGGCCTGCGCGTGGTAAGGCGGCGTGGTGGAGTGGTAGATGCCAACCTCCGTGGTCATCTCCTTTACTGCTCGGTTAACGAACTCCGTTCCGTTATCCGTCAGCCGTACCTCCGGCGCCCCGAATCTGAACACGATCAGATCTTCAAATGCCTTGAGGATGCTCTTCCCCACCGCTCTCCTTAGCGGTACACATTCAATCCACGGAGTGTACAAATCCTGCAACACCAATAGGTAAGCAAATTCATTCTTACTTTGTGGGAATTGGTCCATCATATCCGCCGCCACTACAGTCTACGGCTCGTCCATGATGCGGCGTCCCATCATCCCGGTCGACTCTGTTCGGCTTTCTGTCCCTGGCACACCGAACATTCGCGTACCCACCGTACTACGTCCCGATACATCCTCGCCCAATAGAAGTATTGGGCTACTCGGCGGTACGTCTTCTCGACCCCCAGATGTCATGACTCCGGCAATGAATGTGAGGCTCGTAACACCGCCTCCTTCTATGCCGCTGGCACCACTCGCTTCCAGGCATCCAAGTCTTCTACCAAGTCTTCCTTCCGGGGGTCCGGTAGATGATGATATAGGACTCCGTCTTCCACAAACCATCCCGGGAACTGCTTCGGTCTCTCCTCGACCGCTTTCAGCTGCTGCTCGTACCAGTTGTCTACGGCCGCAGTTTGTCCCGGGTCCTTTTCGAACATGCGGGACAGCGTATCCGGTACATGATGCAGTGCTCCCTCTCTGTGCACGATCTCAAAGTCATACTCCAGCAGGTCCAACGTCCAGCGCGCTATCCGGCTTTTCGGATTTTTGAAATTGTGCAGCCACTTCAAACTACGGTAGTCGTTCACCACGGAGAAATGATATCCCTCCAGGTATAGTCGGAATTTCCTTATCGCCCAGATCATGGCGAGACATTCTTGCACCGTCACCGTATAATTCTTCTCAGCTGTTGCTAATCTTCGGTTGGCGAAGGCGATTACGTGTTTGCCGTCCTCTGACGTCTGCGTCAACACAGCGCCTATTCCTGCCGAACTCGCGTCTGTTTGCAAAACAAACGGCAGCTGGAAGTCTGGGTATGTGAAAGTGGGGGGCTCGCTCAGGGCCGTCTTCACTGCGTTAAATGCCTTTTCTTCTGCCATAGCCCATTCCTATCGCTGATTTTTATTCAATAACTGGAACACAGGGCCTGACATTTCCGCGAATCCCTCGATGAACCTTGTATACCAGGAGGCCATTCCTAAAAATCTTCGCAACCTTCCTTATTCACCAGGAATCCCAGGTACCGTACTTGCAAGCATCCGAAATCGCATTTCTCCGGGTTTATCGTAAGATCGGCCGCCCTTATCCGTCCTAGGATCGTCTCCAACCATTTCAGGTGTTCCTCGAACGTGTCGGTGACAATTATAATGTCGTCGAGGTACGCAAAGGCGTAGGGTTCCATCTCTGGTCCGATCAACCAATCCAGCAGCCGTTGGAAAGTTGCGAGCGCGCCGCTTAATCCGACGGCATTCTTTTAAATTGGAAAAGCCCTTATCCTGGGACCGTAAATGCCGTAATCTCTCTGCTTTCTTCCGCCAGCGAAATTTGAAAGTAAGCTTGGCTTAGATCCAGCGTCGAGATGAATCGGGCTGCTCGAAGTTTGTAACGTATGAATGTGCCGTTCAGTCTGTATGTATAGGAATGTAAGTGCGCCCCCACTCCGCAGGTATCTATTGAGAATCGCTAGATCCCCACCTAATCGCGGAATCCAAGTAATACCGGTCAGTTGAATTGTCGCCCCTTTTCACCAAATAACCAGCGAACAAGCAAGACGTGTCTCCGAGAAATATAATAGATAGTACGCTCTGGGTGGAACCCTAGAATCCGTCATCACATATTTCACAAAAACTGCCCAGAATCCATTAAGGAATAAATTCGGTTGAATAAGGCGACAATTCAATGAGACTACACACCGGAGGACCAAAGCGAATAAACCACCGTTTATCCACATATCTCGGCGAATACTTAACTCCTAGGTATATATTGTGACGTATCTTTCACGCGATTGACCTCGCCGGAAAATACAAGACCGACCGGCGCACAACTTACGCGATTCCTTCGCGTTTCAGGCAACCCAGGGGTTAACAAATTATCCAGTCGAAATACCTACGATTTTATTGGGCGCCAGGTTCCAAACGGGAACCACGTATCACTTCGTTCGATTCGTTCCTTCAGGCCTTCCTTGGCTAACTCAGTACCGCGGAGGCGTCGGGGTTCGGAACAATAGGACGGATAGGTCTAGACGTTCACGCGACACACAAAATAAATTCGGACGCGTTGAATTAAAATCAAAAAAGGTTCGGTTTATTTAATAGATCGGCGGCGCGAAGCGCGACGATCTCTCACAATACCGAAATACAGGGAAAAAAACAATATACGAGTAAAAGAAAATTTGTCGTCATCAGTACAATATAATTAAATGATTACGAAGAATGTAGCTCGGTACTTCGCGTACCTTACAAGTTCGAAATTGTGACGCGGCTAATCCGCGGTCACCTTTACACGATCACCGACCGTCAAGGACCTGCACACGCTCTACGCGTTGCAAAATAAGATTTCAAAAGTCCTCGCGGACGGACAGACACGAAACAATTCGGATACGTGA
>JARQTI010000255.1:4470-18420 GCA_030142655.1 Trachelus tabidus | reverse complement strand
TTCAAAGAGGTTTATTTTACTTTCCCTAAGCCTGGTACCCACATGCGAGATAGCCGCTTTCAAGGGTCGCTATGTGACAGAAACCAGCTCCCACTGACTGGCCTTTTGATTTTTAGTTATCGACAGCAGATGTGGAACCTTATTTCTCACGCGGACGTAACATTAGGTATTGATAATTTCCGTGTCCATTTTACCTAAGGAGAGGTATAACGCGATATTTGTTATATATATCTGCTTCTAATATAGGAATTCTTACTTCAAAAATCAAACGATTATTACTTACAACTATATTTATAGTATTTATGCGAAGATATTCGAAATAATGGGCTTCATCGATGGGTATCGGCATCTTTGTTTGCCCATGAATTTTTCGCATTTCTTCTAAGCTATTTCTTAGATCAAGCGGATTAATTAACTGTGGGTTAACATCCCTATTAAATCCGGCTAATATGCTGTTAGTGCGAGCCAATATTAAATGGTCATATTCAGTTATGCAGATTTCGACATTCTCCACTTGTTCTGTCAATTTTATCTCAAGAATGTTTCTGTTGACGGAATTCATGGTATTATTATTGTTAATAGCCTGCATAGCCAAAATATCCTTTAAACTTCCTAGTTTGCGTTTGAGGTCCTTGGCTATTTCTTCAGTATTTTGCATTGTTAATCTCAATATTTGTGTTCGATTTCGGAGTAAAATGGTAGCTCTTCTATTATCCTCATGAATATTATTTATTTCCTTGTTATAATACGATGCGTCTGAAGCGCTCATGGTGCCAAAAAGTATCTTCGAAATATTGACGACAAAATCAAATACTCCCCTCTTATTTCTAGGTGAAGTACGCTTGAATACAATCGTTTCATACCCTTACTAATTCTGTTTATTTTTTTTTAGCATATTGGTTGTTACATTTAAAGCATTGCATTGGCTGCAGAGTTTTTTCAAACAGGTGATGCCGTCTTGAAGCTGGAATTCCAAACGGGGGTACATTTTCATATCGAGGTATGTGACTAGTTTCCATTCTTCATGGAGTCCCCTGGTGTCACCCTGGTCATCGAAGAATAGATTGGGCAGTGGTGTTAGTTTTTTAATTTGTATCCCGAGTAGGACCTGAAATACGCACGTCCTGTAACAGATTAATATTAGCTAACTTAAGTCGGTTAACATGTATTGTCAAATCTTTCTCTTGTTTTCTGATCTTGTAGTTTACGTCACTAAGTTTATCTATTACTTCGTAAGGTCCTTCATATGGTGTATATAGACCGGCGGATTTATCTCTTGTTTCACATTTCATCCAAACTAACCTGAAACCTGGTTTAAAATCGTTTGGCCGCGAAAATCGATCAAATTTTTCCTTTACTGCCTCTTTGCTACGTTGCAGGTGTTCTCGTGCATCTTCTTGTACATGTTTTGTCCTTTCTCGGAGAGTCTCGACGTATTCTTGATAGGTTCTCCCTTGTTTCCTTTTAAACCTGGAAATGCTTCGTGGTTTCCTCCCGTATACAAGTTCGTAAGGGGTGTATCCGCTGCCTTCATGAATTGATGAGTTATAGCTCATTGTTGCAAGTTCTATTAGTTCGTCCCAATCACGATGGTTATCTTTTCCCAACGTCTTCAGATACTCGTTTAACACTTGATGACTTCGTTCAAGAGAACCATTACTTTCAGGATGGAAAGCGGTAGTGGTGACATGTTTAATTCTAATGAAGCTTTCGAATTCTTTCATGAGGTTGCTCGTAAAGTTGGTTCCGTTGTCTGTTAGTACAGTTTCGGGGGCTTTGAAGGTGCTTAGATAATCTTTGATAAATCTTTCGGCAACTATTTCTGCTTGTTGATTTGGAATTGGCTTAGCCGTTATAAATTGTACTTGTTAAATATACTTGTTGCCTTTATCCGTAATCGGTAAAGGTCGTACAATATCCTTTGAAATCTTCTCGTTGAATTCCTTTGGCGTGTCTGTAATACAGTGACATTTTAGTTGGTCGTCTATTAACTTTCTGTTGTTGACATCGTTGACAGTGTTTGACGTAATCTGAAATTTTATTGTAGATGTTCGGCCAATAATACATATATGCTCAGAATACGGTGAAGGGTCCTTTTATAACCACCGTGTCTTCCTTGCGCACTGTCGTGATTTTCTTGTGGGATCTGGCTTTTTCCCTCTTCGGTCTCAGGGATTAGGACTCGGTTGGCCTTCAAGTGTACCAGGATGTCTGAATTTCTAAAGAATTCGGTAATTATTTTCTTTATGTCTTCTGTGCGTCCCTTCATGGCACGCTGCAGGTCGCAAAGGTCAATGGTCACTGTATTAACATCCTGTGCTATACAAAAGTTCCTTGCATCTTCTACGTACTTTCCATAATCATGCAGTGTATCCCCAGGGTTAAGGCTAATAGCGATCTTCATGAGTCCGTCCTGAGGGGTGATTAACTGCATACCCGACCGTCCTTGAATGTGATTTAAGTATATGGGTAAAGGAGTTTCAGGTACTTCGTCTATCAATGTGATATTTTTTCGCCATTTGAGTGGTGGCACTGTTTCTAAGCTCCTGACTGGATTTCTTGAAAGGGCATCAGCGTTCATGTTGAGTGCTCCCTTTTTGTATATGATTTCATAATCATATTCTTCGAGAATAATTCTCCATCTTATTAATCTTGAATTGGGATCTTTATAGTTCATGAGCCATTTTAAAGGTTGATGGTCCGTGAAGATTTTGAATTTTCTTTCGTAAAGGTAAGGCCTGTAGTATTTAACTGCCCATACGACTGCAAGCAGCTCTTTATCAGTGGCGCTATAGTTCCGCTCCGCTTTATTTAAGGTTCTACTCGTGTAAAGCTAATATTTCACGCATGCGACTGCGACATTTGTCGCGGGACAAATCCACGCTGATTGGCTAAAACTTGGCGGGATGTAGGTGTACTTTTGTCGCACGTAGAGTACTTTCTGTCAGAATTCTATCTTGTATGCGACCATATCCAACGAAGCTGCAATAAAGACGCACGTGGAGCCATATTTCATAGACCCGACGCAATTCTTCATTTTTACGTCATTTCGTCGCGCGACAATTGTCGCGGTCGCATGCATGAAATATTAGCTTAAGAGATCGTTTTGTCTTCTCCAATTTTTCCTTGCGACAATACTGCTCCAATAGCATCATTTGACGCGTCTGTTGTTAAGATGAATTTCTTTGAAAAATTCGGAAATAGTAATAATAGTTGCGAACATAATTCTTCTTTAAGTATGGCACGTTCTTGTTCAGGTCCAAATACGAAAGGGATATCCTCTTTTTAACAGTTGTGTCAACGGTTTTATCTTTTCACGAAATTTTTTTATAAATTTTCTATAATAATCCCCTAGTCCTAGGAATTGCTTTATATTTTTTGGACCCTTTGGTTTAGGAAATTCTCGTACTGCTTTTAATTTGTCTGGATTACTGGTTTTACCCCATCCTGTGCTATTATGTGTCCTAGATATTGTAGCTGGGGTTTTACATATTCACACTTGTCCGGCTATAGCCTCAATCGTGCAGAAGAAAGCCTCTCCAATAACATAGTTAACTTTTTGTTATGTTCCCTTAATGTTTCGCCGTAAACAACAATATCATCCAGATAAACAAAACAAACTTTACCGATCAACCCACGCAATGCTGGATCCATCATTCGTTGGAAGGTTGCAGATGCATTCTTTAGCCCGAATGGCATCCTTGTATATTCATAATATCCCTGAGGTGTTGAGAACGCAGTCTTGTTCTTACTCAGTGGGTCCATGGGTTTCTGATGAAACCCACTGGCCAAGTCAAAGGCACTAAAATAGCGAGCTTTACGAATTTGATCCAATATTTCTTCTATATTGGGGAAAGGATATGCGTTTTGTTCCGTTTCGTTATTGAGTTGTCGGAAATCTACCACGATACGCGATTTTTTCTTTCCGCTGGCATCTGCCTTCTTTGGGACGACCCATAAAGGGGAATTATATGGTGATTGGGAATTCTCTATAATTCCTTTTTCTAGCATTTCCAAAACTTGCTGATTTATTTCTTCTTGATGCACCGGCGGGTAACGGTATTGTTTTATGTGTATTGGTCTCCCGTCAGTCGTATCTATAGTGTGCTTTGTTAGATTTGTACATGGTAGAGGATCTCTTTCTGGTTGAAATACTTCTTGATACTTATCAATTAATTCCCAAATAGCTCTTTTTACAACTGGATCATGGATATGTTCTACCCGCGTGTTCTCTGCTAACAGGCGGCTCCTGTCCGTCGAATAGTCCATCAGTCGGACTACTTTGGGATATGTCTCTGTCTGGGACTTTGGGACTGTCTCTGGAATATGATCTTCTTTTGTGCTGCGTCGACTAACGCATTCTCTTTTGTAAGGAATGGCATTCCGATTATACCTGCTTCTTCCAGTGGGAAATCATTTGGTACTATTGCGAATATAGGCTCGTTCTCTCCTAAATTTAGCCGTGCTTCCTTTTTGCACATACTTATCTCATTGTTTATTCCACTCAAGTAGTTAGTTTTTAAACGTTGTAGAAGTCCTTGAGCAAAATCTTGTTTGATTAGGTTTACTGCCGCTGCAGTATTAGCGAGGAATTCTCCTCTTCTTCCGTCCGCCAATTGGAGGAAAAGGGTGGCTCCTTGATGTCGATTCGTTGAGACTCTATATACCTGGTGGGGTTTGGTGGTACGATCGGGTTCGCGCGGTCGTGAAAATTTTGAGGTGAGTTTGTTGGTGAATTACGAGGTTGCGGGCAATCACGCGAGAAATGGTGGGGCGATCCACATTTATAGCAATTACGCTATTGAAATGGTACCCGTGTGGATGGATTATGATGTTGTTCCCGGGAATTTTCTCGTCGTACAGGTTTTGGTCGTTGGCTGTCTTGCATATAACGTTTGTCTGACCTATGAAAGCGCCAATATAACTTTTCGGAAACGCGTTCTTCCTTTCCTATCTCGAGGGCGTAATTTGGGCTTCCTTAATGGTTGCTGGTTGAATGCCTTGGTTGCGAATTTTGACTTTGTAGTATAGGCCGCGGATGTAGTGTGTTAGCGCAATTTTATCCTTGTTATTGAGCAAAATTTGATGTTTTTCGAGGATTTGATAAATCATTAACGATCGCACGTTTTACTTCTCGCTGTATCTGATTAAAACTTTTGTTGTACTGATTCACAGAGTCTTTTCCTTGGATGCACTGGTTTCTATCTACAATGCTGAGATCATACGTCTTTATGTTGCCATATTCATGTCGAAGTGTTTCAAAAATGTTCTCAGCATTTATCACACTATAACCGTCAATTGCTGTTCATGCTTCTTTTACAATTTTTTGTGTAAGAATTAACCGAATTACACGTGGGTAGTCGTTAGGGTCAATAGTGTTCATTACAGATTTTACTAACGATATAAATGTCTCTAATGAAATGTTGTGTCTGTCAAAATTCTTAATTATTGATAATTCGTTCTTCAATTTATTCGTGCTCATTGTTTTTCGCGACGAGTCAAAGGCCTCATCATCAGTGAGATCCCTGTCTGATTGATGAACGTTACTATCGTTATTAGTTCGGGCTTTTTCAAGTATAGATAATCTTTAAAAGAGAACCTCGTTTTGTTTAAGCAATGCTTCAAGCATTTGTTGCGTATTTAGCTGATCTGCCATGGTTAACCTTTAGTTATTGTAAATTATTTCCTCTATTCAATTCACTGTCTAGTCTATATTTGATCTTAGCTATTTTTCGTCTTTATGTGAAGTAAAGGACATTGACGTACGCTACGACGATCAGGAACATTTTCTCTTGGAGTCTTCTCTGTCAAGTTTTTGCTCCAACTTTCGAACGCTGTCCTATTCACTGATCCCACCGCTGCCACCAGTTTTCTTGTTATGCCGTGGCGAACTATATTATCATAGATTCAATACGACATACAAGATTCCGCCGCTATGACTTTACGAACGGATTTTGTTAATTAAAGAATCAGTGTAGAACAGACAATCTTTTACTTTATTCTCTAGAGGACCTTCTCTTACAAATTCACGACTGAAACTGTCCTTAGATATTATGTTTTCTAATAACGTAAACTTAGTCTAACGGGAACAAGGAATAGGAAGGGAGGGTTTTTTGTGTATTTGGGAAATTCCTATTTTCAAAATGCAGGAAACAAGGGTATGTATATTTTTGGGACTATGGATAGTTTTATGATAGGAAAGGTAGCGAAGTTTCAGGGTAACGGTTCCTTAATGGCTATATTATAAGAGAGGGGCATAACAGAACGATGCAGGTGAATTTGACGGAGGATTGTCCTGTCCTCTGCGCTTCATCTACAGCGCACATTGACGTCATAGATACACGAGCGCCTGTAGCGTCAAACCACTCAAGTTTCAAGCGAGGAAAATGTGTCCACGTTCTTTTAGTACAATACCGACGCATAATTCGCGACAGAAATGGTGCCAGTCGACCATCGTGTGCAGGGAACATTGAAATTCCCACTGAGCCTGAATCTGGGTGTACTTATGAATCCAAAAACATGTCAATTGTAAAATTTCTATCATTGATAACTTCGGTTTGCCAAAAAACGAACCAGTCCTCACTGATTTCGTTGTTTTGCATTTACGACATTGTCAACGATACTTGTCCGAAAGAAATTCAGCAGTGCATAGAATCATGTCTTATCACACACTGGACACTTGAAAGTCCGAGCTATGAGTCCGTACCTTTGTACAAAATTTGTACCTCAATAGAAGGTTTCTCACCTAGTTTTAACAAATCTACGAACCGTATCACCATTGCAATCGATCACACACAATCCAATTTAAGCAAATGAAATAATAGCACACTTGTGTTACAAGCTTGCGAGCTACTAACGAAAAACATGCTTCTACATGTTTTACGAAAGCAGACGATACATTGTAGCAAAAAAATCTTAAAGCAATAGATCAAATTTAATGCTCAATGTACAATCACGAGCTTACACTTATACATACTTATATTTTTAAATAATATTATTTATAAAGTAAATATACACATATTTAATATAAAAATATGTAATAATATCTTTATATTGAAATACATGTATACATAATACATAGGTGCAAACCCATGTGGCGTAGCACGAAAATTAAACGAAAAAAATCTCCAAACATGGAATATTGCGATTACTAGATCATATTTTGTGAAAATATATTTTTATAACAAAATAATATATATGATAACAGTAAAAATATATTCATTTCAAATTTTTAAAGATAGTTGCGCTTTTTTCCAATCAGGAGGCGCCCCTATTCCATGTAATTCGCATTACATTTGATAGATGGCGCTATGTTAAAGATCTAAGTCACTAGCCGCCAACTTCAGTTCGGAGTCGTATACTGCAGTTTACGCGTGTTCCCTTAGTTCATTTAAAGTAACTTATTCATTATTCGAGTCTTTGAAATTCTAGTGAATATTATTCTTACAAACAGAAAAATTTCTAATGTGGAGCTTTTGATTATCGTACGTTTATTTATTCAACTAATCCACCTACAACGTTAAGAGCATTGGAGTGCTCCACTCTCCGAGTGCGGGAATTGATATAGTGACTTTAAATCCAAAAGTACTCTTAATTCTTGCATAGCAAGTGCATACTGCATTAACTGCTTAGATGCATAATCTGCACCTAAAAGAAGAAAGAAGCAAGAAGAAAATTTTACCCGTTTCTGTACGACAACGCCCTGACTTGTTCCAGCGCTTGTTGCTAGCCGCGGGTTTCACCCTCTCTAGGGTCGTGAGTTCCTTGTGTGGATGTGTCCAGATCTTCGTATTTGACCTGTAACAAAGATTTTGTATATAATTCTTGTTTATGCGTTCTATGTGTGTTTGTCATCGTCCTTCAGCTAGTTGGATTTTAGTCAAGCCGGGGGTCAAGCGGAGTGGAGTGATGTAGGAGGCCCTGTTTACTCTTGGTAACAGTGCAAAACTTTCTTGACCGCAGGAGGTTGAAGGACGCGGAGATACTCAACTCTCGCTCTCGTTTACTTATAGCCAACAATCCAAATCAGTCATCCTAGGATAGGGCATGCGCTGATCTGGCCTCTGGAGGAGGTTCGCGATTCATCCGATAGTGACTTACAGCGTCGGTATAACAGACCTCTGGACCTGGAGGATCTGGGAGACCACCAGTCTCTCTCTCCCAGCAAGGTTTTTCATGGCGATTAGCAGACTTGCAGGATACTTCTTGCCAGAGAGTTTTCCCGGACTCTACTGCTCCTTCGTTTATCCTTCTCCTACGTCATAAAGATAGATCTAAAAACATTGCTAGATACCACCCGATTACCCTGGGAACAAAACTTCGTAGGTTTGGGTCTTTGAATAAGATAGAACGATCTAGCAAGGCTACAGTAAGAATCACTTTGGAAGATAGAGAAGAGGCCAACAGTCTGATTTCATCTGTTGGTGACATCGATCCGAACTGGATAGCCTTTATCCCGGAGTATAGGGAAACGCGCGTTGGATTGATCAGGGACATTGATCCGGAAATAGATGCAGCTGCGTTAGCACAGACTTTTAACTCTTACTCGGGCAATCCTAAAGCACTTGATGTGAAAAGGCTTTTTTCAGTTAGGGGAAGCACTAATAAAGAAAAGGAAAGAGAAAAAAAGTGCCATTACCTCTCATTAAAGTCACCTTCCTAGGGGACACCCTACCGGAGTCAATTAGATGCTGGTCCTACGACTGTCCTGTAGTCCCTTTTACCCCTCCGGCATATACATGTTTTAATTGTCAAAGATTTGGACATACTGCCGCCCTGTGCAAGGGTTCTGTGAGATGCTCCAGATGTTTTATGGATCATCCTAAAAGGGAATGTATATCAGGATCCACATAGAGCCTCAGACGTGGACTGTCCCTCGTTTATTCTGGAAAAGAAAATTGAAAAATACATGGCCATTAACAATGTCAATCGTTCGGAGACATCGAAGGTAGTAACGACAGATAATAACAACGTGGTTGCGGATGCTTCTCCCAGTGTACCTTATAAACACCAGGTGCTGGTGAAGGAAAATTCTCGATACTGCTTCCAAGTCGAGGTTAATTCGGGGGTAACAGGGTCTAGATGAGTCAGGTGACGGCCTATCTGGTCATCCCTTAACAACGGATTCGGGAAACTCCCGTGCTGACATTGGAGCAATTGCTATCCAACTGGAATCCTTCTGTTCTTTAAATAGAGATCTGATTTTGGAGCTTATTAAGCTCCATGTTAGCAAGTCCTCCAAGTGATTGTCTCATCCGTCCACCTGCTGCCTTTTGATGAGAGGGCCTATCATGCTGAGAGTTTGGTTCTGAAACGAGCCGCGCGATCCGCTGTAATTGTTTCTTGTTTTTCCCCGTCTCCATTCCAGGAAAGCGACGCAACTAGTTGAGCGGCTGGGAGGTTGGGGAACGTTATTGGCGGTGCATCGGCGGCTCCGCTCGGGAGCGTATGCTTTTCGGGTTATGTGGCTCATCCCATTCTTTTAATCCATCTCCCCACTTCCAGTCCTGGACTCTGCGCCGCAGAGTTTCGTAGGAGGTCGGCAGAGATCGCCGGAGCGAGCGGATAGGCGTAGGGCGGTCCTCTCGAGTTGCGAAGGTGGATTCCTGCATCGGACCGCGTTAGCAGTATTTGTTAGGCTCTGCAAGCCTTTTTTGTAAATTTAAATCATTAGGTTACTTTCTTTAGATAACTCATAGATTCTAGTTGTGTTAATAGAACTCGTATGAATCAAGTCCTATTTGTCAATAATAGTATTACCCCTATCGATATTAATCTTGTCAAGTATGGTATATAAGCTTAGTATTATACAATGGAACGCTAGGAGCGTATTAAATAAGTTAAATGAACTGCACATCTTGCTAAGAGAGATAGATGTTACCTCTATTAGTGAGACTTGACTTCAGCCAAGGGATTCCTTTTCAATCAAAGGCTACAACATATATAGAAGGGATAGACCGTCCTTCAATCGTGGGGGTGGGGTTCTCATTTTAATTATGAAGGGCATTCCCTATTCTCCAGTGGACTGCACCGAACCAATGTGCAGACAGGGTTTGAAAATTATAGGGGTCGAATTGCTCCTGCAGTAATGTCCAATGAAGATTTTTGCGGGGTATAGAGCGCCGGATGGTCCATCTTCTACTCTTCTGTGGGAATCAATCCTTATTGAATTGTCGCATCAGAACAGCCTCTTTTTAGCGGGCCTAAACACCTTACACGCTAGCTGCAGTCCCCTTACTGGAAATAACTCCTCGGGTACTCACTTCTATGAAGCTCTGGAAGCTAGCGATTGGGATATCCTCAACAAACGTTCCGTTACTAGGATACCGGGTAGGGAGGGCCAAGGGTCTTCACCGAACCTTTCCATGGCAACTCACGACATCGTTTTGCTTCTCAAGTTGTGTCCGATTGCTGAGAGTCATGCTAGCGATCATGTCCCTCTAGCCATAGAGTACGACTGCTTTCCTTTGCCCTCTAAGCTGGGGAGGCCTGGGATTGGGCTGAGCGACGTAGACTGGTCGGATTTATCTGATTCTCTGGAACGTAGAATAGAAATAGGAATGCTGGACTCGTGCGCACGGGCTGGGCGCTATGATTGGTTTATTGATGAGGTCAAAACATCCTTAACGATATCGAGGGCCAAACTATTTGACGAAATGCCCAGTCCAATACAACGAAAGTCTGGAAAAAAAACATTTCCCACCCACAGTATAGTGGGACAAAAACTGCGCTAGAGCCCTGGCCAACAGGAAACATATACACTATAGGTACTGTGACGTTATTCGACAGTTCTAACGAAATCGGTTGCCCGTAGCGTAACAACCAACCTAGGCCACAAATCGATAAATGATACCTCCCTGTGTCGGAATTGCGATAATCCTTGGGCGCCAGGCACTTCGTAGTGCCACGGGAACGAGGAGCAAGGATCCAGCTAGCTAGAGCGAACCGGCAGGTAGAGGGGCTGGGAACGCACAGGTGTTAAATAAAGTCGGATTGAGAACCAGCAGAAACAGTAACAACGATGCCCTTTATTCGGGCTTGGTAACAATATTTCGATAATGAACAGAACGATTTAAATAATAATAAGAATAACAATACGATAAGAAAGGTACGACAATGTCATGTGAGACAAGATCCCTCACGGGATACGCAACGATTCGCACAAGAGGTGTGCGGTTACCGATATCACCGCCTCTCGACGGAACGTCGGGCAAAGATTATGTCGACAAGAGGTTACAATTCAACGACGCGAACGCGATACGCCGAGTTAACGGAATTGCGAGACAGTCCGACCGACCTTCCGTTGGTAGGGGCGGTCAACGCCACAGAGAACGACAGTAACAGGTCGAGCGGTGGATCGGAACGCAGATAATATACTACGAAAATATACAAGAAGGCACAAGGCTCAGTAAGGAAAACCGTTTAGCAATCTTACAGTCTAGGCAACACTATTCACAGTGGAACAAAGATGGCGGCCAAATGCCGTAACCTGATCAAAACAAGACGTTAAGTGTCCAAACGCGAAAAAAAGATATCGAAACGATGATTTAGGCGTGAGGACACGAGAAGCGTTCCTCACGGATTCTTAGACAGATTCCAGGGCCACCGAGAATCACGAAATAGATCTTAAGCCTTAGTTATAAGATGATAATTAATTTATCTTTCAGACAAGACACGGAATCTTTTCCTCCTGGCGGTACGCGACGTCTCCTGGGCCGAAACCGGGAGGAATACACGAGACTATTCTACAGGATAGTACCCTGGCCTCTACGGCGGAAAAGATTTCGTATTTGCTGGCGAGACGCTTACCGTGATACGATACACACTACAAAAAAATAAAACGAGACTCCACGCGCACCCGGCCAAGACGGCTAACAATACAAGAATGTCTCCGCGAGGGCAGTTTCCCTCGGTGCTCGGGGCCAGTGCTAGCCTCGACACCAAAGTCAGGCCCTACGGGACCAATACCGTTCGCGGAATGATTCGCCTATCGCGTCACTACGCGCTAAATTCGAAGTATGCCTTTGGACCAATATTACTTCAACGATACATACGATAGCTAAATGTTACCGTTTAGATTTCGGTTCATTATGTAATCTTCACTCTCACGAGAAGGACTTAAGCGATATTCTCTCTAGACCAGAGCCTACTTGTAATCGATATCGGTCGATACGTAGGAGGATGGTCGATTCTTATAAGATAGGTCCCGTACGCGA
Source organism: Trachelus tabidus (assembly GCA_030142655.1). NCBI lineage: Eukaryota > Metazoa > Arthropoda > Insecta > Hymenoptera > Cephidae > Trachelus > Trachelus tabidus. The sequence continues at coordinate 6,205 of JARQTI010000255.1, read as the reverse complement.
ACTACTAGAATTCGGGACGTACGTCGCCCCATCGCAAATGCGGGAGTCGACGGTAGTACTCTTCTCGTGGCCGTAGCGTGAGGATCCAGCTGTCGTCTGGCGGTGTTCCTAGTTGGGTCCTTCCAGAGACGTTGAAGTGGCGTGACGAGATGGTCCATGGCGATCCTTCTTATCTCCTTGACTCCCTACTCAATTCGGGAGTCAACCGAGGCGGGATGGAGGCGCCGGATGTCCTTGACGGTCCTCCACGCTCCCTGGCATAGCGTGTGGCGGTTTCCTTCCTTTGGTTTTGAGGCTGATTTTGCTTCCTCGGTGTCGCTTCAGAATCTTCGACAGTGGTTGTTGACCGGATACGAGTCGCATGTAATATTGATACAGTTATAATTAGTTTACGGATCCTACGAATCTCTAATGGACCCAGGAGTTCTTGGCCGGTACGTTGCGAGAAGTTCCCCGAGGGACGGTACAACATCCCGTATTTAGAAACACGAGAGTTCCACCATTCGGGATTTTGTGACGCCTGCTATAACGTCACAGTACATACAACTACCGTCGCAAGAAAACTTCAACTTAAGGCTGCTATCTGACAGTCGAAAAAGGTATTTGCGGAAGCAAAAAGGAAAAGCTATCGCGATTTTTGTAATTCCTTGGGTCCAAATGCAGATATCAGGAGGATTTGGAGAATTACGGCAGCCTTTAAAAACAGATATAGAAATAGAACACCCGCGACTTCGGACATAATTTCACACTACTTAATTAGCTTTCTGTAAAAGTGTTTACCTCCGTCGGTGAGAGACCTGAAGCCTGCGTTGAAGCCAGACATATCTCGGATGCAAACTGAATCACCAAGTTCTCCTCTCTCAATGCATGAACTTAACGCTGCGATCGATTCAGTTAAGATCAGATCGGCTCCAGGCCCTGATCTCACAAGCTATAAGGTTATAAAATACTTTAGTATAAAGGCAAAGAACTATCTATTAAAAATTTTCAATCTTTTTCTGGAGACTTCAGAAATTCCCATATCTTGGATCCCGTACTCTTATTTTCTTATCCCAAAGGCACAGCAGGGATAGCACTGGCCTCACGCATTCAGAAAATATTACTATATATTATTATATATTAATATTATTAGCATATACACATCAGTTTCAAATGGTGGGTGGAAATAAATAAAACTAACTCCGCGCTTCCAGTTCGGATTCAGGAAATCTAGATCTTGCATGGACGACATATCGTGCCTATCTGGAGATGTACAGTGAACCTCAATAAGGGTAACAACGATGGACGCCGTGCGGTGAGGTAAGAGGAGGATTGGGCGGCGCCTGCTCACATCTCTCGGCCTGTGCGTGTAACGCAGAAAGCACTACGGTACGAGCCAGAAGCCAGCTGTCGCTCGGTGCGTCCTTGTTGCATAGCACGAGTGTAAGCGAGACGCTAACAAGGCCCTTCATACGCAATAGGGAGCTTGGTCGGGGACTGCCGTGTTCCGAGACAAACCTCTCTCTCTCCCCCCTCCCCTATCTCATGCTCCCCCTCTCCCCCTCTCTCACTGCCCCACCCCCTCTCTCTCTGTCCCTCTCTCTCTCTGTCTCTCTGGCTCTCTCTCTCTCTCTCTCTCTCTGTCTCTGTCTCTCTCTCTCTCTCTCTCTCTCTCTGTATCTCTCTCTCTCTCTCTCTCTCTCTCTGTCTCTCTCTCTCTCTCTGTCTCTCTCTCTCTCTCTCTCTCTCTGTCTCT